>JBBMJY010000008.1:566032-612484 GCA_037833715.1 Toxotes lorentzi | reverse complement strand
GGGGAGGAGGAAAAGAAAGTTTTTTTTTTCCCTGATTTTTTCTTTTTTGGGGGGGAAAGGGGAGAAGGGGGGAGAAAGGGAAGAAAAAAAAAAAAAAAAAAAAAAAAAAAAAAAAAAAACAACTCAATATTGCACACAAAGGATCCAGTGGCTGTTTCAACTGACAATTTGCATCATTTTACAACTTGGCTAGTGAAGTTGAGCAGTTGAAGCTATGCTTTGTATATTATTCATTAAAAGAGAAGGTAAAGTTTTCTTTTCAAAACTGAAGTATTAAACCAAAATTCTTATGATGATCCACACGTTCATACATCACTTATTTTAATGTCTAAGCATGTACACAACCACAAGTGATTATTATTTATGTGCAGACAGGACATGACATGACACTGCGCTCGGTTTTGTTTCAGAACTGAATGTTTTCTACTATTCTTTTATAACATCTTCAAGCAGGGGGGTATAATGATAGAGTATAACGATCTGTCGCTACAACAAAGGTTCAGTCATGTCTGAACACTAGAGTAAAGGAAGAGCGCTATTAGATTACTGTTTTTACTGTGTTTACAGAACATGGTGATGGCTCCACCCATGAAAACAACATTCCTCTTGCAGCAAAGAAGATTCACCCAATGGCTGAATACACAGGCAGGTTACTGTGTCTGGTTCAAATTCATATACAGCAGTTAGCATGTTTCTATTGATGGCTGGATGATTCAGAGCTATTCATTCTAATATACCTGAGCTCTAACTCCTCAAAGATACACATCAGTAGTAACTGTGAGTTTCTCCTTAGCCAGTTGTAAGACAGAAATAACAGCACTCACATTCTCAGGTATGCTGGGGAGCTCCCTTATGTCAGGCACAGTGAAGAAGGAATGCTGGGGAAAACAGAATGCGGCGTTATGAATGCCTTCCCTCCATAAAAATACTTATTAATACCAGTGTGGTCAGAACCACATTGTACAAACTAATCTGTTTTTAACAGAAACCCCTAAATAAAGCACTGACACTATAACACACAAAAAAACAATATGGTTCCAATTTGGAGTGAACCCAAGGATCTACTATCAGTGGATTACTGTGATCCTCAAGAAAACTTAAAAACCTTTCATTTCTAAGCAGAATTCTGGACATTAATTTGTGATGGACATCAGAGATAAAGATCCCCTTGGACAGTGTCAGTGTTAGAATTTAAAAATATGTATGTGTGTATATCCGGTGGTAACAGTTCTAAAGCACCTTAAAACCCTCCATGAGCTGTGGCTAACAGCTGCTGCCTCACCCTGTGAAAACCTCCTCTGCAGTGGTATTTTTCTTTGCGAGGTGAACAGATACTTGCAGTATTTCTAGTTCAAACTGAGCTCAATTGGAGGTGATGTGGTAAAGTCAGACTCACCACACCAAGATGAACAGGGACTCCGGGATCAGGGATGGGGAGCGTGTGTAGTGATACCAGAAGCTCTTGCCACTGGTTTTCCTGAAACATATGGTTCATAATATGGCAGATCCAAAACCGACACATGGTCATGTTATCGTCCAAAACAAACGTAACTCAATGGATTATTCATTATTCAGATTTCTTAACTGAAGTCAAGAAATGTGATATGATGCGATGTCCACAAAAAACAAACATGAGTTGCCTGTTATTACGTACCTGGCCTTTGATAGTGTAATCGGCAAGGATATTAAGTAACTTGTAGAAGACTTCAAACCAGGGCAGGTAGCTGGAGAGAACAAAAAAAGTGTTTTGTGCTTTTACAGAGCTGAAGGAGGTTGATACTGTAAATGTAGTTTTTTTTTTTTTATAATTCATCATCCGATTGATTGTTTTTAATTGATTTTTACCCATTACTATATATATATATGTATATATAACCAATAAAAATATGCACTAATAAATTATAATAAAGGCACTAAAACAGAAGGCTTCTGTAAAGACCCTAACCTCTGGATACTACTGGACCACCTGCTGAGTACTACCTGAGGCTTGGGGCAAACACTGACTGCAGACACACACACACACACCTGAGAATGCAGTAGCAGGTGTGTGCACCTGAGGACAGGCGACAGAAGCCAAATCTCTGTTTGCTCTCAATGTCCGTCAACACGAACGTGAAGTTCTGGCCGACCTGGTTGACTGTCAGGCTGCGGGGTGAGAGAGGTTCAGAACACAAAGAAAGAGAAAGAGAAAGAAAGAGAGAAAAGAGAGGGATGAAGGAGGCAGAGCACAGACCTTTAATCACAGCCCTGCAGGCTTACAGGCTCTGTCCTATGTGTAGAGGACAGCTAAGAGGGCTTGTAGGGCTTCCACCAATTCTACTGCTATCTGTAGTAAACATTAATATCATTAATATCCATATTTACTTGGGTGTCAGCCAGAACACTTGGGTTAATCCACTGTACTGTATTTAAAGGTGTTCCTTTGGGAATATAAACATGACTCACAACTGAAATTTTAGTCAACAAACCACTGTGGCAGAGGCAACTTTCTCTGTGATTCATGGCTGATTTCAGGCAGGACAAAGTTCAACAAAACAGTGTTTTTGTGAGGTACACTGAGGCTCTTTCCTCGCCCCCACACTACTTTGGTGCTTTGGCCCTTCAAGTTCACAAGGAGGTTCATCAGTGTGATACCCTGATTTTAAGGCACATCCCGTGGTCCCCTTTTTAAAAATGGAAACCTGCACCCCAGTCTGCCAGTGCACAGGCCACCAGAAGCTCGCCTGCAAACTCCCCTCCCAGGTCTGGCTCCAGGAGGGGGGCCCAGTTTCCCTGGTCCTGGTGGGGTGACACTTCTCCAAAAGTTGCTGGTCAGTGGGTTTCTATACATTGCTGTCAGTCTCCCCACCAGTGGCTACTGCACCTGACAACACAGCTCCTATGATTACTGGGGCACTCAAACGCTCCACCACATTAAGGTGGCAATTCTCCCCCTGACTTCCCTAAAAGTGTTTGAGTGCATACCTGTCCATGCTGAAGGGGAAACAGAACTTGGGCACAGTCTGAAGAGTTTCCTGTGGGACACAGATAACAGATCATAGAGTACAGTGGTTACATGTATTATCGCCAGTATGTACCAATGATACTGCACTGTTTTAACACAAAAAAGTTAGAGGGGCTGATGGGAAGGATGTAATGTGGAGGAATTGGTCTATGAAGGAGTAACATAAAGACCAAAGCATACATGGACAAAATAAGCATAGAAAAACTGTATCAGTTGTATTTCCAGGTTGCCCAAACTTTCCACTGTGGGTGAGGCATAGAGAAAAAGTTAATGTGAGTACTGTATGAGATGTATTTCATACCTGGTCTGTGTAGTCTTCAGGGAACTGCCTTCGCACCTCCAGCCCTGTTAGAAATGACAGATAGAAGTGATCGGGACCTAACTTAGCACATCCATTCCAAATGAATGAAGTTCATTAATTAATCAGCCTGATTAAGACTCAAGGAAACAAATCAGGCTCTGGAGTCCTGGCTAACATCTGTGGACAGATCAAGTTTACCTGGCAAGTTCAAAGCCTGAGTTTATCAGCATGGCATCCTTCAGTGCAATCGCTTGCCTTGATGCTTCAAGAGGAGGGCCAGCCATTACCTCTGCCAATGGCTGGGTCAACCCCAGAGTCTCAGCAACATGGCCCTCTACAGCCACCAGACTAAGCTAACGCTTCTTGGTGGCCTGTACAAGAGAAGTGTTCCAGTACAGAGACTCTGATAACCCCAGAGTCTCTCAGGCAGGCATCAAGGTGTGAATGGGGAGGAAATGGAGGGCAGAGGAAGCAGTGGCTCTGGCTGGATGCCGACAGAGAGGGTTGAAGGGAGTTGTGGCAAGAGGAAAATCTGGGCTAAGCAGTGGCACAGTGGTGGGCTATGATCAGGAAGCAGTACAAGCCGGCAGGATTGTTAGCATGAGAAAGTGAGGAGCGTGAACTCGGTAGACACAGCAATGCCCTGAAAGATCAAGTGGCCCAAGCCATGGAAAGCAATGTCGCTCCACATTAGCAAGCCCTCTGCAATGTACCTCCAAGCCCATCCAAAGTAATCACCTAGAGCACAGCTGACACACCTGCTTTCCCATTCCGCCAAGGGAGAGGGACATTACAGGACATCATCAGATGCTGCCCCAAAGCCATGGAAGAAGGTTTCATTGGCGCCATTACCAGGTACAGACGGAAGTAGCGGGGGGCCATCGACCACACCATGAACAACCCCAGCCAGAGACCCATCACATTTGTAAGGAAAAGACAGCAGCCCAGGATGGCAACTGAATATACACAGAAATACAATGGCTGTGCTAGACTGGAATTTTTAATGATAACCAATAATTTCAATGGTCACTTACAGATGCAGATGATGTCATGTTATTTTCTGTTAAAACACCTCATGTCTACTTTCTATCATGTTTCTATTGTTGCACATTGCCTCCAGCAGGTGGAGTTGGTCTTGAGCTACACTGCAACTTTCCAGAAAGTGTTCAGAAATGCAGGGAGTGTTAGATACCACCTCTACACATCAAACAACTGGACTGTGAGCAGCATTTTCAGGGTCAAATGATCCTCCACATATCAGACTGCTGAGTATAATTCCCATTACTTCATTCAATTACTGATAAATATCCCAGTTGCTTCTTCAGGCCTGTGTGGAGACACCAAAAGGTGTGAAGGTGTGGTGTCCAAAAGATTCCAGTTTTAAAAACAGCCCAAGCAGTCAGACTGAGGAACCGTATGACACAGAGATGAGTATGGCATCTTTAAGACTGAACAGGAAATGGTGAGAAGCACAAGACTCCAACAGGAAGAAATTCTTAGAAATACAGCCAACTCTCAGTACCTCTCCTCAGTACCCAGGAAATCTGTCACACACAGCAGAGTAAAGCAAGACTCGGGCAGAGAGGAGATGAACCACCATTTATAATGTAGCTTTAAACCAGCTGTTCCCAGCCCTTCTCACTTGTGACCCTTTATAATGAATCAGTGTCTGTTTGTGAGTAATTTCCTCCTTCTTAACTGCTCAGATTATGTGATTTGAATACTGAATTTTCTTTAACACAGTTACTAAATGTGAAGCACAGATTTTAGAGAGGGGCAACAGCTCCTCATACAGAAGGGAGGAAACAAAACATATATATATATATATATGTTATATATATCTACTGTGTGTGATGTGCTTGGTGAGAATGTGAAGGGGAGCAGAGATGAACGGAGACAACATGTTACTATTGGAACATCTCAGCAGATAGATATGGGGGGGGGGGGCTGTCTAAGTCCTTAGACATTTGACTGCCAGGACAATTGAACTGTTGTGCTGCTCAGTGTAATGGACTGGCGACTGCTCTTCTTGTTCTGAGAACAGCAACTGTGTTTCAGAAAATGTTCTTAGGCTTTTGCAAAGGCTTTTGTATAAGCTGCACGCTGAAATTTCCTACAGGTAAAACGAAAATGCACATCAGTCACACAAGCCCTGCGTCAGCTCACATTAGTGTTTATGTTCGTGTCCTACTACGTCAAATCTGCAAGTTCAAATGCGACAGGATCTTACACATATGGGTAAGACTCTGATGGCTGTATTCACTGATTATGACTGGTGTAAAACAGAGGATGCATGTAGTTCAGGGTTAGCTGTACCTCCAGCCTTCACAAACTTACCTGAGCTGTGTGTGCCTGGGTGGGCCACCTCCAGATACACCTCAAAAGTGGACTCTGGGCTCTCCCTGGAAGAGAAGATTTTATTAATTGCATATTCAAGAACATATTTATCATCTTCACAGGTTCTCATTCAGAGAGGAGCAAAGTCAACTTCATTGTAATGCAAACAAATCAATTAATAATAAATAACAATAATCAGTTCATCTCGCGTACTATCATTAATGCACAGCTGTGGGGGGGTTAGAATAAGGTAATCAATAAATTGAACACAAGTACTCGAGTACAGTTCCTTAAGCTGAGTTTGGCACATTGACCCCAAAGTCTTACAGCAAGTAAGGGAATTAAGGTAAAACAGAGCCAAAGGAAAACACTAAACAAGATCAGTTTCATGAGGGTTAATAACCATAAATTGATACATTTCATCTAGTTTTAGTCATCTTTGTCTTGCTCTGGTAGGAAGAGAGAGTAAATCATTCAGTGTCAACTTCGGTAAATCTTACATTAGGACATCTTATATCACTCTTTTCAAACTGAGTCATTACTGGCCACACACCTGTCTGAGATGTGAGAGCTGTGGTGAGGATAAGAGGTATGAGACATCAAATGATTCAGCCAACTAATGCATAGTATCTATAAACATCCATCCATCCATGCATCATCTATACTGCTTATCCTTTTAGGGGTACACCCTGAACAGGTCTCCAGTCTATCATAGGACAAACAACCATTCACGCTCACACCTATGGACAATTTAGAGTCTCCATTGAACCTAATCTTCATGTCTTCATGTCTGCGGGCGGAAGCTGGAGAACTCGGAGGGAACCCACATGCACACTCCACACAGAAAAGCGTTGGCTGTTGGATTTGAACCCAGAAGCTTTTAGCTGTGAGGCCACAGTGCAACTGTGTTTTCCAGTACAGGCGCGTGTTATGACACACAAAGTCACCCCCATTATGTAATTTCTGTCACAAAACAGGGCAGTGACCAAATGACAAGTGAGCAGCCTTCAGTGGTTGCTGTCTGATCGATTGGTGCCAAAAAGCAATGTCAGTTCATTAATCATATTTGAGATCTAGACCAAAACTGTGTGTGTCTTTACGCACCCTGTTCATTTAATAGCACAGACTCTGGTGGAGAGCAGTTCAGCCTGTCTTCACAGCTTATCAAAAATCTCAAGGTGATTTATTTTCTTTAAGAGTAAGAGTAGCCTATAGGCCATAATGTTTCTGTAAAATTAGATTTTCATGTTAAAGACCGTAGATGACACTGGCACAACACACACAATTGCACATATAGCTCATATATATGAGCAATATGAGCAACTGCCAGTTGTTGGACTGACGGTGGGAGCAAAGCCTACAGCCCTTTGGATAGAGAAAAATGGGTCAGACTTTGTTTTAATTTTTAGGCATGTTCAACAGTTACTGAACTGATCTAATATGAAACCTGGAAGTTGTGCAGCATTGTTTGCTGTGTTAAATACTTCGAATTATGTGTGGCCAGTCGCTGATTAGTGACAGACAGGAGAAGAAGCTCTGCAATTTTAATTGAGGTTATTATTTTGTGTCATTTTATTTACAATTCAGGTAATTCTGGGTTTACTTAATCTTTCCTTTACCCTGGCTATGTGAACTGATGTGTAACCACCGATGTGAACGTAGGTCACATCGGTGATTACTAAACGGTTTAACAACAGAAAAAGACTGAAGCTGTATTTCATAAACTGTTAACAATTAACCGACCACTGACAGTTAACAGGGACATTACTTAAAATCTGCACCCCTACTCAGAAAAACACTATATTGTCTGCAGTGTGTAGAAATTCTATTACTAACAGGATTTCTACAACTTTCTATAACTCCGTTCTGTCAAAGTGCCTGTGCAGTATTATGTATATGTGCATCTAAATGAACAAGCTAAGTTTACTGCCCCATAAAGTTATATCACGTAACAGTGATGGAACAGATGTGGCAGTATTTCTGCTATAATTATACTCATAGCTTATAACTTGTCTCCCACAAACACACCATACAAAACAACAGATTACAGTGTCTTAGCATAACAACACCTAATGACAGTTTAACCATAGCCCTGCAATATCAACATTAAGTCTGAGATGTGGCATTAGGTTACAGGTGACCACAAGGGCATTTGTCAAAGCCCTGCCAGTCCTGAAAACTAGCATCAGGTTTAGGACGAACATCTGACACAGTTACCATGTTTACATTAGCTGTATATACAGAAACGGGTCCCTAACTCACCAACAGTCGTGTTTGTCTCAACCTGTGCTCAGCTAACGTATTTTATCATGCCGTAATTGACCAGTAAGCTCAAAACCATAAGAGACATTTAAAACACATTCATTTTCTGCTCAGTACAGTGGAGTGCCACCAGTGTTTTTAGCCTGTGTCGCAACAAGTCAGGGCCTCGCACTGTACTGTATCTTCCTCAATGACTCACTGAAACAAAGCTAGCAAAGCAGCAGGCTGCTAACAACCTCAGTTAAATCCACCAGCGGATAAACATTCTTACTTGATTCGGGACCCCATTCTTATTTCTCTCCCCACCGTCGCTGGCAGCAGAATACAGTGCGCAGACGCGTCTCTCCGGAGATGTTTTTCTGATGTTAGCCTGTCACATAGCGCTGTACTACGCCATGGTCTGTCCACACACGCGTAGAACGCGCACTGCCTCGCGCTGAACTCTGGGATATGCAGTTTTGTTGTAGAGGACATTTGCGTTTGTGATATGGAGTAATATAGCGCGAGAAACTACATCTTCCATACGACGTGTCGTAGACGACAATTGGGTCGCGTGATATGACCAGTATGGTCGATATAGTTGCCGTTATTTACCTTACTATAATAGTTATATATGTAGCGCTTAATAGAGGTTTATGGCTGATTAATTACCAAAAATGTACTTAGACCAACCAGAATGAAGTGATAAATTACTGATATTTTGTACCAATATTGTTTTTTAATTAAACAGGTAGTTATTTACAGTACAGGGAATGGGCAAAACCAGGATTTTACAAATACTGCTGATTTTATAAATACTGTGGTGACAAATCCAGTGTCGTCTTGTTCTTCTTCCTCTTTGTTCCTCTTTGTTGTTTGTAATAATAATAAAATTTCAATATAAATAGATGTTTCCACACTGGATTTCCACCAAAAATGTAAAGTTATTCATTCTCTGTTATAGTTTGTCACAATAATGATGGCACCGTCACACGATCAATCATCATTATATTACAATGGACAGTGGCTTCAGAAAGTATTCAGATCCCTTTAGTTTTTGTACTTTACTGTGTTATATATTTAATTTTAAATGGATAAAATTGCCCATCAGTCGTTATCATTGAGACCCTTTGTTGTGGCTCTCCAAATTGTGGTGAGTTTGCTTTAATTTTCCTTGAGATGTATCTAGAACTTGACTGGACTCCACATGTGACAAAGTGAATCAATCATACATAGTTTAGAAAGGCACACACCTGTGTATTTGCGGTCCCACAATTCACACTTCATATTGGGACAAAAACCAAGCCTTGAAGTCCAAGGAACTCTGTAGCCCTCAATGATAAAACTGTGGTGAGGCACAGATCAGGAAACCATTTCTAAAGCTCTGAGTGTTCCCACAATTATTGAGTGCCTCAATAATTGTGAAATGGAAGAAGTTTGGGACCAAACTTCCTAGACGTTCAGCAGACTCTTCGCAGAGTTGGCTGTCCAGCTAAACTGAGTAAATGGGCAAGAAGAGCCTTGGTCAGAGAGGTGACCAAGGTCCCAAGGGTCCCTCTAACAGGATATTCAGAAGTCCTCCGCAGAGAGAGGAGAACCTGTTTGAAGGATAACCACCACAGCTATTACAGAACTCAGAACCTCTGGGCTTCTCATCAGCAGAGATGGGGAGACTAGTCAGTACTGAGGGAAGGATGAATGCAGACAAATACAGAGAGATATTTGAAGAAAACCTGTTCCAGAGAGCATGACGCTTCAGATGTGGCCAACTTTCAGCACAACAATGACCCGAGGCATAGACAAGACAATGCCAGGGTGGCTTCAAGATTAAAGTCTGTCCTAAGTTTCCCAGCCTAAAGATGGCAGTTCAGGATCGGTCAGGAGGAATCTTCTCACCCAAGAAGACTTGAAGCTGTAATTGCTGCCAAAGGGGCTCCTACAAAGGATTGAATTCAGGATCTGAATACTTTTGTAAATGAGAGATTTCAGTTTTTGGGTTATTAAGTGTAGATTGATGGGCAACAGATCATGGGCATCCATGACTCAAGAAAGTGTGCAAAAAGTGAAGAGGTCTGAATTCTTTCTGAAGCCGACTAGTGTGTATGGGTGATAAGTTTAATGAAAACCCAAGCGAAAACAGTGTGTTAGTAAGGATTTGTTCAGACTACAGAACAACTTCACTGCTTCTTTTATTGATTCTCCACGTGTGTAGAACTCCCCAGGAGTGATGACCAGCTTTCTTTCAAGACATATTTCCTCATTTGGTGTTTTGATGATGATGGTGGTGCCTGGGTGTCCAGACGAGTAGAGATCTGGTGTCTGTGAAGGTCATTGTATATGATTTACATCATTCACCAAAACATCAGTCAGACCTTGTGTCCTGAATTGACTCATATATATCTATTATGTTTCTACACTGACTCATTTATTTATTTATGATTTTTTTTTAGCTTCAGTTTTTTTTTTTGAAATATATTTGTATCATTAGGTCTTTTTTTTAATTTTTACACAGCAGCTGAGCCTGTACAACATAATTTAAAGGTCAAACAGCTGTCAACAAGCAATTGGCTGAACTGACAGAAAGTAGAACATATCAGTCTGAATAAAGCAATAGTAGAAATAAACATCTGTACACCTCTGTCTCAGACAAATGACATATGTGTATGTAACTGAATTATCAATTGCTTTTTACTTATGCATTCATGTGTATGCAGCATTTTGATGTTGTAGCTTGTCAAAGCTACTTTGGGGTGTGTCAGTACTTTGTGACTTCACTTTTACACACTACTGACAACACCGAGCCTCATGATCCCAAGCATAAAGAAACCTGATCCTTTAAACAGTGTTTGAGCATGGCGTTAAATTACTCTTTAAATGTGACACTCTTATGTCATAGCACAGAAATACAGGAGTGAATAACATAACAGCTTAATGACTTTTAAGAAACTGTAAATGTAGGTGTGTATGTACAGCTGTTATTAGAAGGATAAAATAAATACTTTTTTTGCAGAACATTTCAATCTCCTCAGATTTATCATGAGATGGGGTGGCGGGTTCAGGATTTCTTAAATCTTGTCTGTGGCTTGCAGGAGATCAGACTCATTGACTTTTCTTACAGTTTCTGTCACGCGCATTAATACTCTCATATCATATATCATCAAACAATAGTCTCATCCCACATGCGGGGAGAGGGGGCGGCATGAGTGAGGAGAGAGGGAGCTGCGACGTTTGACCTACTTTTCAACACGCACTTCGCTCAACCTCACCACCACTTTACTATGAAAAGGTTTTAGACTTTGAAGTATCCGTCCTCAAGTTGTCTCTGCAAACTCAATTGAGCAGCCTGCGTGGCAGCAGCGGCACAAACCACACACACACTTTCACACACGCGCTCAGACACACACAGAGCAGAGGGAGAGAGACTCGGGGGAGGGGGGTCTGTCTGTCGGTGTGAGGACTTGCACAACAACACGGACCAATGTAACTCGTGGAAACTGTTGAAGGCTTTCAAGTAAGCAGGACATTGTTGACTCCTCCTCAGGTAAGACATGCAGCGCTCACTGTAAACAGCCGTCTTCCAGCCATCGGTGACGCGCTTAAAAAAAAAACAGTTAACGTTAGTGTTTGGAGTTCATGCCTGAGCCATCTTTGTCGACATTTATTTGTGTGCCCGTATCGCACTTTTAAAAAGAAAAGCCTCCCCGACCAGGGTGCAGCGGTGTTTACTCATTCTGGATAGCTGGGAAACCTACTTAGCACATACCTAGCTAGCAACAACTTTAGCCGACTGCTCTGGGCGACCATATGGAAATGATATTTCCCCGCTGGCTGGGACGGAAACGAGGCTGCATTGATTCCTACTATCTGGTTTAAGCATTTTTTTTTTCAACAAAGAGCGGAGAGTAGCCTGTGCTGAGTCAGTCCAGGACACAAAACTCATAGCCAGGTATGACAAAATAGCTTAACTTTGAGACTAAGAATTCAATTCCAGTTCTGTTGGTCACATTTTTCATTTACATGTGGCCACTGCCAAGTCAGTGAAACAGTGGACTGCCTGTCAGCCTTAGCTACATTAAATTAAGGGATGTTTATCTCAACATAATAGAGCTATTGACATATTTATTTCCTCTATGTAGAGTGTTCTTTCATAACAGGAAACCACTGCAACATATTGGCAACTTCGGCAGTTAATGGGTAGTTTTTTTTTCCTCAAAAAGACAAGTTTTAAATATTTCTGAATAAAAGAAATTTACATTTAATTACATCCCAATGCATCTTAGCCACTTTCTCATCTCTCTTTAGGTTATTTAATAAGACACAGAATATGGACTGTGGCTTAAAAAAAAGTGTAAAACAACTTTTAGAAACCAAGTAGTGCTGGCTTTACTGCACTGTTGCTACACATGCAGACACACCTCCAACAAGGACATGGCATGTTAACATGATGCTTTTTTTTTTTTTTTTTAATGAAGAGACAAAGCATGTCTTGTGTTTGGGTTAGTGGTGTATGGTTTATGGGTGTTTGTGGGTGTAAAATGAACATTACATACATCACATGAAATAATAATAGGGAAGGGGGTGGTGGTGGGGCGACGTTGGCCGCAGTATGGTGTGTGTGTGGCGTTGAAGGTGTGGTTGCTTGTGGTTATGAGGATGCCTGGGCATTCAAGGTCAAATAACTGGCTAAAATTAGTCACGTGTCAGCTGTGACGGGGAGCCATTGTCACTGTGTGACTGGGACGGCTGGTTAGTACCCACCCAGCAGGAAGCCATGTCTTCACACGTCCTCACTGAATATTATTATTGATGCTGTTCTGCTGTTTTTCTGTGTACTGCTTTGAGCATTCCGTTTTTCTAAGTAGTTTCTCTTGAGTGTGAAGAAGCTCATTGCGGTTATATTTGGCAGCATAGATTTTTGATGCAGGCTTTAACCCTCAGATTATTATTCCGACACATACATATGTCTCAGAAGTCCATGTTATAGATTACAGGTGTTATAGATATGTTTTTGCTTCATCTGTATGTTTGTTGTTATATTCCATTAAAATGACCCTTTCTACTGATTTGTTTGGATGAGTTTAGTTCAACAGCCCACATTCTGCTAAGTAGGTGGTAGTTGGCTTTCTGTGGTCATGATCTCTGTATTTCAGGATTTTTATAAAGAAGAATGTGTTTCAGAGTGAAAGGGTACCAACTTTAAGCTGCAGACCAAACTTGGCTGCCTGTTTTTAAAAGAAATTATATGCTATGAGCTCCAACCAATACCAACCAATACCACCATCACCATTGGCAATGTTATTGACTGATTTTAAATGATCACAGATCTATTAGTATTTCTGTTTATATTAGCTAATAAGTAACAACAAGTTGCAGTACAGATGTAGACAGAAGATCTGTTACTCTTTCATAGTTTGTCCACCAGAAAGCGCACATAAAAATCTTCTGCAGTCTTTCTCCATTTGGAGGTAGTAAATAGTCAGATAACTAGCCGGCTCCAGTGTTTTAGTGGCGGTTACAGGAGATTATACAGTAATGCTGCAGCAGTGTGAAGTAGAGTATATGGATGGATTAACGTGCTGGATTAATATTACATGCACTGGCTGCTGTAGTTTTATGATGAAAGTTAACTTGAGGTAGATAGCCAGCTAACTAGCTAAAAAGGCTGTTTTTGGGTAAGCTGGCTATCCACCCAGTCCTCTTAATTGCACCACTGATGCTACATGCTAGAGCTCCAACAATTAATGGATTAATCGCCAAGTATTCAGACAATCGATTAACTGCTAAATGCCCAGCATTCCAGCTTGTCACAGTGAGCTTTACGAAACTGTCACAGACATTTTGCACTGTTTTATGGTATTTAATACACCTAACAGGTGATCCATCCAAATCCCCCCAAAAAAGGAAAAACACATATCTATATTTTACACTCCATTTTAATGATTTATTTATGTATTCAGTGCCAGTTTGGGGGCTCCATAAGTGAAAGGTGTTAAAAGTCATGGAATTTGTATTTGGAAAAGTGTGCAGATACTCTGGCATATGTGGGCTGATGTAAAACGGTAGTATGTAGCATTGAGTATTCACTAAGGGATGAATTTCTGAAATCTGATTAGCCCAGTTAAAGACATTTTTTCACAAATAACTCATAGTTTTGTTGAGTAGAGAAGTCAGTTTAATTTGTTTATTTGTAATTCAGTTCACTTTTGGGCCTGAAATAAGCTCAAACTGTGGCTGTTTTTAGAAAATTGAATTCAACTAAATTTTATTAAATGACATTAAAATGATTTGAAGCCAGTATTTTGTTAGATGATGAATAGTTCTCATAATTTCCTGTGCAGTAAGGAGGATAACTTACTGTAAATTACTCAACATTTCACAATAAATACGAGAATAAATTTTTTAAAAAGTGCCCTGACAAGCCCCAACATTATTCATTAAACATAGCGGCTGTGGTGTTGTTGAAAGATGAAACTGATCTCAAAGTGTCTGAAAGGAAGTTGAAAGACCAAGAGATGACTAACAAAAGAGATATTTTGGTGCTGAGAACAAGGAACTTGGTTGGGTTTGAATGTATTTTACTAGAAGAGGAGACACTATAATTCAAAAAGACAGCTTTGGAAAGCAAGAGGTTGGTTGCATAAATGTTATACAAGGGATTTTAAGATTGAAATATTATACTAACTTACATCTAGAGGCCTTTAATGTCAGACTTCAGGATTCTTGACAGGTGGAAGACGGGTTGGGCTGCAGTTCATGTGGACCATTTATTCTCCCTAACAGCATCATATAAAGACAGTGAGTAGAGTAGAGTAGAGAGAACAGTCAAGCAGTTGATAATACTCCATATTATTATGTGATTCCATGTGATGATCATCAATTTGATAATTGAGTGTTTGCCATTATGTTACTATACACAGTCCTTTATCAGTATCAAAATAATGGACTTTAATTATTGTGATACTTGGTGGCTCAGTCTTCCATGGGAGCTTTGAATTAAAGGGAAATTCCACCAATTTTACACAAGTAAAAGTGGGTTCCCAGGTGTAGGGAAGTACTACTGCATGTGAAAAAAGCTGTATAAAGCCTTTAGTGTGTCCACAGGGAGCTGTGTGAAGTCTGACAAGTGTCCTCAAGCGATGTCCCAAGAAACTGTGTTTTTTGGGTCTGAAGACTACAAGTTTGAAAATGGAAAAACCTGGTGGTGTGGAGTGTGAAAGCAGGGAGCTTCCCAGACCTCTATAGCCCGCTCCTCATCTCCACTTGAGGCTCCAGGCTACATTAATGGCGACTAGCATATGCTGCATGTGCAAATGGAGCTTGTGAGCTTGTGGTTGCAACATGGGAAGTTGCATACACGGTACGCTCAGCATTCATGCAGTTAAGTCGTCGTCGTTAGGCAACAGCAACATGGCTACCAAAAGACTCCTCATTGTTCTCTTGTCATTCTTTGCAGGTTAACAGTTTAGCAAGCTAATGCGCGGGTAACATAATACAGGAAATAACGAGGAATATCAACATTTTCCTCAGCTATATTAGAAAATTACAAAGAAAGACTCTATATACTAAGGACTAAAATGGCAATATATAAATTTGCCATTCCACGAAAAATGAACTTCCGTGGCCTCTATGTCACAACTCGAGAGCTCTGGGCTTTCTGAATATTTCGATAGTAAATACCACAAGAAGGGGGTTTTCATATGGACTCCAGATCTTCAACCGAGCTTTTGGCGGTTGAGTTGTGGGTAATACAGGTGATTGGTTTTGACAGGGAAGTAGCGTGTCGGCTGAATCGTTTTTTAAAGCTTTTGACAGTACTATTCTGAAACTATTAGAAACTACTCGAAAATTAGAATTAAAGCTTGCTGACCCGTTAGTGTGTCAGAGGTTCTTAGGTCTGCTGCTGTGGTGGTTGAAAAGATGTACACAGTAGGTGGTTTGCCTTAGGGTTTGACATTCAGGGAAAACCCTGAGCTTTCTGAGAATAAATAGTAGAGTTATATGTTTACATTTGTTTATCCTAGGTACCAGCAGAGACAGTTACCTAGACGAAGACACACCACTCTCAGTCTTCTGCCATTCAAAACAATCTCTGTCATTTAGAAAGCTAAGGAGTGGTGAGTCATTCATTCCCAAAAAGCCTCCGTGTGCAAATTGCTGCAATTGCTTTGTAATGTCTGACCTCGTTTGGCATCCATGGTGCATTCACCACGTGATTCTAACTACATATTTGCTTTGCGTCTCCTTTCTACTCACTGGGAGGCAGGGACATAATGTGTGTGTTGCAGGCTCATTAGGAGCGACCGTATTCTGCTCCTGTAGAAATTGTGTTAAACACAACATTGTTCATGATGACTGTCATTTTAGTTTTAGGACCTGAATGTTGTTCAGTGAGCTCCAGAGTCTAGTCTCTACATCAGTGATGCGTTCCTTTACTCACCTTGAAACTCTGGAGATTTCTGTGCTGTGTGCAAATTATTCAAAATTCAAAAGATGAAAATTGAAAGTGTTTAAAAAGATATATACAAAACAAAATGTTAATATACAGTACATGTGGATGTACTGTATATTAACATTTAGTTTTGGTGTTAAAAGCCAGTCAAAAAAAAAATAAAATAAAAAAAAAACATTGGCTGATATATTATTGGAATTTTTTAAAAACCCACAAACACTGAAGTTGATGCTGGCCTTAAAAATCCTGTATCATTTGGGCTGAAGTTGTTTCCTCATGTGCAAATTGCATCTGAAAAGATGCCATAGTTTTTGTTTTTTTTCCATCTGCCATTGTAATTTCCCTAATCTTGTTCCATCATAGTTCCTCAGATGCTGTGGGAATGCAAACCAGAATGTGTAAAAGGGACTTTTCATTTTACTAGTTTAGTTTCTTAGGCTGAAAGGATCTATTTGACTGTTCATCAGCCTTTAATTAGCTGGGATTCTCAAACATTCAGACCTGAGCGTGGGTAAAGTCTGTATAAATCAGCAGGAGGAAGGATTTGATTCGGTTATTCTCTTGTTGCCTTTAATGACAGTAAAAGAGTCCTGGCAGTCTGTTTTGGTGGCAGATAGAGAATTCAGAGGGCAGGAAGCCAAAGTAAAACAGCCACTCTGTGTTGACTGTTGGGTGTGAAGACATGATAGTGTGATATAAAGGGTTAACAGGTACCATAACCTCTAACTTGTTTTTATTTGTTTCATAGTAGAATTTGATTGTTTATTGTTTATTGTGGTGCTTGCTGGTAGTCCTCTGTGATTCATGTGTTGCTCCCCACAGAAACACCTGGGAACTGTTTGCATTAGCTGATAGTCTCCCATTAAAGCTTCTGCTTAATGTTCCTTTGACTCACTGGAATGTTGTTTTTTTTTTGAGGGTATTATCTTTCTAACTGCAGTGGACAGATTACTAACCATGTACTACAGTGGGGCTGAAGCCTATCTCAACATGCTTTGGGCAGGAGGCAGGGTACACCCTGTACCGGCTGCAAGTCTATCACAACATTAGCACCCACATGCAAAAACATATTCGCACTCATAGTCACACCTTTGGAAGTTTCTGTAGCATTCTTCAGAAGTGTTTTTCATCATGGCAGAGGAAGAGGAAACAGCTGTTCAACAAGGTTCAAGTTGACATTGGGCCTCAAATCAGGGTCAGTAGCTCAGGGTCAACAGAAATGAGAAGACATAAGCAGCATCTTTGGAAAGCACCTCTTAAGCTCTGGCTTTAGTCAGTATTTTTTTCTTGGTATTATTCAGAATTTGGAAAGAGAGATGGGGAATTCTAACCAAGAAAAAAAAACTTTATTACTGATGTTCTATGGTGATAATAATGATATGATAAAACTATTGAAGTAAAGAAAATATTTATGCTACCAGGTATGTATGCATTGGTATTGCAGTGCTATAGTATAGTGAGAGTAAATATAACTTGTTACTTCCACCTGGTCAGTGATACTGTGTCTAAAGACACTGAAAATGTGTAACAGATGTGCAAGTAAAAACACGCCAAGTTATTATGAAAAGCAACGTTTGCTTCTAAAATGAAAACCCAACTTCAGTTTCATTTTCATAACAGGTTGTGGAATATGAGACTTAAATGAAGGAGTGATTTCTTACTGTAAAATTCCTGGAGAAACACAGCCCCACACACCAAGTTACTCAGTCCACCTTCTCACTAAGCCTGTTAGACGGGAACACAGTGCCTGTTGAACTGTCTTAAATATAGTCTCGATTCTTGGAAGGTATTTTGTCATAGCCTGTTGCGGTACCTACCAAAAAAAAAACCCTAGGGCATAATGGGTAATATATAGACATGTTTCATTAATAAAGCCATCCTCCCGGCTCTTGCACCCACACGAAGACTCAGCTGCTTCAGCGTTCCCCCATGTTCATCTTTCCCTGCTTTTGCTCTGGCTGGTTTGTTCTCACATGGAGTGATTGGAACTGAGCCCTGCTCCAAAATGTATTGTACAATTTTCTGGCTGAAATATTGTGCAAGAGCCAGAGAGAACAGGGAGGCTCATGGACCACTGAATCACTGGATTAAAAACAAAAAAAAAGTCATGAATCTTAGGCATTTGTTCACAGCAAGCTTTATTCCTTTTGGGGTGTTAGTGGGGTTTTTTTCTTAGCAAGAGTCCTTCAAACATAACCCCCCCCCACCCCCACCCCCACCCTCACCCTCCACACACACACACACCGAGTTTTGGTGGAAAACCATACAACTGGAGGCCCATGAGACCAGGCTGTACAGTGAGGCAGGCCTGTGTTGAGAGATTTCCTAGTCTTTAATGCCAATAACAGCAGAGTCCTCATTACCACAATTAACAGCAGCCTGACATATGTATGTAGCACAGATATGTTTTCCCGTGGTGTAACCTAAGTCATGGTTTGAGGCCCAGTTGGCATTGCTGACATTTTAATGGGAAGTAGAGCAAGTTAAGGTGAGCACAAGTTAGCACGTATATAATCAGCCAAGTCAGCCAAATCAGAGATGGGGGTTGGGGGTGTTGGAGAATAATGCTTGTAATGTTTTAGGACAGGGAGCAAGTTGCAGCACGAGCCAGCTTAGATATCTAAACAGCTATTTGTGATCAAAACAAGTCGTTAATACTTCAGTACTTGGCAGTGTCAGCTCCAGGGAATCACAGATGTTAATGAGGTTGAGAACATATGAATGCTACAGACACACTGTTCTAATGAAGGTGGAGAGGGAAGCCGCAAAGATTACGCTCAGACAACTCAGCTAGGGACTCGAATGATGCAGCTACTCATCAGCTCGCTCTGTGACTCGCTCGCAGCGATCCGTTTGGCGGGAAGTGGCCTTCGCATGTCCAGATAAAACTGGAGCTAAGTCTCCAATCGTCATGAGTCATCACCACAGGCACTCAGCAAGATTCAACTAGTTAGTTCACAGCATTTGTAGCCGTGTGTAACTGAGGTTGGCTTAAAGCTGTTATCATTTAATTTTTTTTTTCTGTAAGGCTTGCTGGCAGTCATAAATTGACATTATTGCTTATTATGTAAATGCTGGTGTGTTCTGCATTTTGCTATCCTTTGCTATTCCTTGTTGTTATTTGGGCCAAGATGTAAAGTTTGAAACTACAGAGCAGGTTGTGGAATCGCTAAATTCAACAGAGATTTGTCCTCTGGTGAATGTGAAGGTGGTCAGCAGAGTTATGCAGGCTTTTGCCGCAAATATTCCCCTGGATGTTTCCTGAGCACATTCACGTTTCACACACATTAACTTAGAGGCTAAAGTGGCACAGTGGGTCCTAGGCAGGAGACCACAAAAATCCAAGAAATGCCACATAGTTTGATCACCAGAGAGCACTGAAGAATTAGAATTACCATATTCTGTCAGTGCATATTGTAGTCCAAAATTCTTTAAACCCACATTAACTGATTTTTCTGGCCTCTTGGGGACAGTGTAACAAGCAGTTGCTTATTCACACATCCATCTGCGTTTGTGGTATTGGCCTCAGAATCCCAGTAGTGGAGGGGCTTGATTGCTGTATATGTGTTGGAAACTTGGAAAATTTGCCTGAACAACAACATGGGTCCCATTTAGCTTAGGTGTGGCCTTCCACAGCTGTGGAACACCATGTCTGCACTATAAGATGTATACATTTTTGTGTGAAATTGACTTGAAAAGTTTAAAGTGAGTCATCACAGTAAAAGTTAGGGACAATAGAACGTTCTCTTCCTTGCTGACACATAGCTGACTGTGACAGGGTCGAAGTGTTAGGCTGTTACTCCTCCGCTCTGTCTCCTCCTGGTCTGTGTGGTCACATGTGCTATGTTTTAATACAACTGTATACACAATAGAATGGATCTCATTTATGTGTTTTTCTGTGTCTGTTATCAGACGACATAATGATGATGAAATGATTTTAGCACCGCTGTGTCTGAGCCTCACAGAGTAGGTTGTATCGCTGTAGACTGTTAGTCTTGTTTTGACATAAACACCCAAAGCTTCAAGCACAAACTTGTGGCAACATGATTTATTTACATGGTTATAACTCAGTTATAGAGACCATTGAACTTTATTTGTTTATTTATTTTATGGTCAGTTAATGTTTTCTCGCCTCAGAAAGTATTCAGACCCCTTCACTTTATTTTTCCATTGTAGATTTAATTTTCAGTGATAAAGTTGCCATTTTTTCCCCCATCAGTCTACACTCAGTTACCAGTAATGACAAAATGAAAACAGGTTTCTTGGAAATGATTACAAATCAAAATCTATTTATAAAAAGTATTCAAATCCTGTGCTGTCAGTCCAGATTGTGTTCAGGTGCATCCTGTTTGCTTTAAATATCCTTGAGATGTGTCTGTAACTTGTTTGAAGTCTGTCTGTGACAAATTCAGTTCATCAGAAAGAGTTGAGAAAGGCACATAGTTCTGTCTATAAGGTCCCAGAATTCACACTGTATGTCAGAACAAAAACCCAGTCAGAGGACCATGGAACTCTCTGTAGACCTCTGTGATAAAACATTGTGGCAAAACCTAGGTCAGGGTCAGTGTTCCCGGGAGAACAATGGCCTCAATAGTTGTGAAATGGAAGAAGCTTGGAATCAACAGGACTTTTCCTAGAGTTGGCTGTCCAGCGAAACTGAGAAACCGAGCAAGAAGGGCCTTGATCAGGGAGGAGCCCAAGAATCCAAAGGTCACGCTAAGAGGACTCTGAAAGCATGAGTTAAAAGATTCTCTGGTCTGATGAGGCAAAAACCTGCTCCAGAGCCCATGAAGTTTGAGACGTGACTGACTTTCAGCACAAGAGTGAACTGAAGCATAGACAACATTGGAGTGGCTTCAGGACAAGTCTCTGACTGCCCTTCAGTGTCCCAGCCAAGTCATTTATAGCATTACAGGTTATTGAGTGTAGGGTGTGATGGGCAAATATGGTGAACGTATCCATTTACAATTAAATCTGTAACAGAGTAAAGTGCAAAAAGTAAAAGGGTCTGAATTCATTATGAAGCCACTGTACACCAGATCTATATCCTGTGATAATCCCACACAGGAGTTTGCTGTTTTCCTGAATACAACACTGCTGTATTGTCTTTGGACGTAGATCTAGATCCAGATCTTTGACCCATGTAAACAGTTCTGAATCCTGGGAGGATGTGTGTGCTCTCTGAGAGCTTTCTGCTTATGTTCTGATACGGGTTCACATGTCATTTATCTGTGCTGTTCTGGCTGGAGTTTAATGATTATAGTGGCCCAGTCGTGAAGCGTTTTTTTCTGAGTGAGCTCTCTCTCTCTGGCAAGGTCACCGGCCTCTGATCTCTTGGGTTAGAAATTGAGTGTTTTTTATGCTCTGTAAAATAAAATGTGGTATGACTGTAAATGAAAGTTTTAATTGTCATCTTCCTTGTTACAGTCGTGGGTGGGTGTGATGTCACCATGGAAGCACAGAACAACAACCAGCCCGACGTAGACAACCAGAACAATCTCTACAAGATACCCGGTCAGGAGGATCAGGTAGGATGTCCTTATTAGACAATACTTGTCATGCAACATGTTGCTGTCTGAATTTAAAATATGACCAAAAAAAAAAAAGTTGCACGTTTCTTGTATAGACTCTTGTATTCACCATGTGGTTGCCAGGCAACCAGTCCTAGAGACTCCAGGAAGTCACTGCTCCTGGCCAAGAAGTAGGCTGGCACATAAGCACAACCACAGTTACATATAGCTTGTTTATGAGTGATGTTGGGGGTGGGAGGCATTGTTGAGGCAGGTTTCACTCCTGTGACGCACACGGTTCAATACATGGTGTTGAAGCCTGCGTCAGACGAACAACAGCCGTGGTGCAACAAGTTAAGAGTGCGGCTTTGGACTTTGGGTTGGCCTGAGATCGGTGGGTCGTGGGTTCGATCCCTTGACCAAGCGCAATAAAATGGATATGGTGGTGGTGAAGGAGACGCGCCTCCCCTGCCTCTGCGACCATGGCTGTGGTGCCCCTGAGCAAGGCACCGATTCACCCCAGCTCCCTGGGCGCCTCACTGGGCAGCCCTCTGCCCCAGCGTCTCTAGTGCATGTGCATGCTTGTGTGTGTGTTTAATTCGCTTGGTGTGGGTAGAATGCAGAGAGTAATTTCCCCAGGAGGGACCAATATAGTAAATAAAAAAAATATCCCTAACTTATTGTGAGTAGTGTATTTAAAATAGTGTTGTCAGAATAGCCTGAATTAAACTGGATTTTTGATGCCAATATCAGTATCAGTATTTAAGGCTTTGAAACTTAGAACAGTATATAATAACTGTAGCGCCTCCCTGAGGGCAACAGATCAAAGCCAGGGTGGGAGCTGTCCTTGATGATGTTCTTTGCTCTGCTGTTTTACAATTGTACTTTCTTTTTAGACTTTTTACTCGCTGCTGTAACATAACAATTTCCCTCTCTATCTATCTATCAATGAAGATTAAAATGACTGATTGAAATGACTGCAGCGATGTAGGAAACATCCAACCACAGCTGATATTACTGTCTCTTCCGGTACTACAAGCTGCAGCCTGAGGGGCTGGACTCTCAAAAGAAAGTCACGTGACTACTATGGCCGGTTACACTTCCTGTTGCCAATTCAATTCATAACTAGCTCCTTCTTTTTTCTCTTTCATGTGACTGTGTTTACAGCTGGTCAGGGGCACGTTTTCTATGTGACTGTGGGGATTAATCGTTGGTTTAACGCATGCCGATTGTATTAGACTGCTTCGGAAGCTAAAGGGGTCAAGCTAAGGAAATTTGTCAGCTAACGCTAGTTGCTAATATTCGCGAGCAGCAGTATTAACCTGTGACAGCTGTGACACGGACGCCTCTTTGGTTTTAACGTATATCCCTTAGCTTCAGCTGTCCGCTGTGGTTCACGTCAGTAAAACCCATCAGGTATTAACGTTGCTTACAGCTAATGTTGTAATTATGGCCAGTCTGCTGTCAATGCAACGCGTTGCCTCTCTGAGGAGATCTGGAGGTCTGGTTCGTCTGAGGACTGCTGCTCTGAGCGACAAGCGAAACTACAGCAGCGAAAAAGCGTCTTCAGCCGAATTTTTGCACCAAAGTGTGGTTCCGTCGATGCATTATCAGAAGAGTTTACCCAGGTAAGCAGCACCAGAACTTTTTTCATGTTACCCTAAAATATATTTTAAATTGAACATAACTTCAGTTTCATATGAATCTGAACTGCCTTGGAAATGTCAGGTGGGTATTGAAAGGCGTGCCAAGTTAAAGTAGGTGACCCATTAAGCTTTAATATGAATGTAGGTGAAAGTGCAGAGTTGACTTATGCTCGATGACCAGTGGGGGGCGGTGACATGACTGACACCCACTGTGTACAGGACAGCTGCAGCAGTGGTTAGGAGTTAGAGCCATACTATCAAATAATCACAGTTTAAAATATGACACCATGCACAAATTGCTGTTTACACAGCATTGCTCTGAAAAACAGACAGGTAAGAGCTTCTGACCAGGCACAAGGATTATCTGTGGAAATCAGTGTTTCGGTGACTGATCAGAGAGCGCGAGGGTCATAAGGTCAACCCCTGCCAACGGCATCTGAGAAGAAAACCACTGCTCGCAAAACTAAAACTACAAGATTAAAGTTTGCCAAACAACATGAAAAGAAGCCTGATGTCTGTCTGATGAAACCGAAATAAATTCAGACCAGACCAAATGGGGTGAAGCATGTTTAGTATGAACCTGGCCAGGACTACCACAGTCCAACATGGAGGTGGGAGTGTGCTGATGTGGAGCTGCGTGAGTGCAAAAAGAAGGGTTGTATACTCAAACACTGAATGGAAAGATGACCCCCAGTCTCAAGAAGATTGGCAGACAATGATGCCAAACACGCTGCAACAACCACACAAATTTTTAAAGAAGAAAAAAAAAAGTTTTCTAAAATTATTAGAAGAAATTATGACCTCGCCAAGGATGTCCCCTGACTTGAATCCAGCAGAACACCTTTGGACTATTTTAAAGTATAAGACAGAGCAAAAAAATCCAAAAAAAAACAAAAACACTCAAGCAAGAGCGGCTGAAAAGAATCATGTGTGAAGAATGACAAACGTCTCTCCACAGATTTATGGACTTTATATTATAGTTTAATTAACATTCATGTTTTTTCAAATGAATTGGCCTCATTCTTTTTGGGCTTTGGCTAAAAAACAGAAGTGTATGAAATGGACAGGATTTGTAAGTACATAACTTTATGATGATATTGCTCTCAGTTTTGTTATACTGTAACACTCACTGACTGCTGAAAGGCTGAATTGTCTCTCTTACTTTGTGAATTGTTCAGGCTACCCATACCAAAACTGGAGGATACTATCAGGCGGTATTTAGCTGCCCAGAGGCCTCTGTTGGATGATGACCAGTTCAGGTATGTTTTAACAAGAAAATCTACCTTTTCATTTCATTCATGGACAGTACCGAGAGTTCAGATGCTGCAGATATCTTTTCTGTGTGCCCTCAGAAAAACAGAGAAGCTTGCACAGGATTTCCAAAGTGGTGTGGGGAAAAACCTGCATGAGGAACTGGTATCCCAGGATAAAAACAATAAGCACACAAGCTACATCTCAGGTGACTACCACTCAGACATTATCAGCCTCAAATCAAGCATCTCAAATGCATACAATTACTAATGTATGTGGGACTTTTATTTCAGGACCATGGTTTGATATGTACCTATCTGCACGAGACTCTGTGGTGCTGAACTTCAACCCCTTCATGTCCTTCAATCCTGACCCTAAGACAGAGTACAATGACCAGCTTATACGGGCAACTAACATGGTGTGTTCAGCAGTGCGCTTCATGAAAACACTTCGAGCTGGATTACTGGAGCCAGAGGTTTTCCATCTAAACCCGGCAAAGAGTGACACAGACAGCTTCAAGAAGTTCATCCGCTGGGTCCCGTCCTCTCTGTCTTGGTATGGAGCATACATGGTGAATGCTTATCCCCTGGACATGTCTCAGTACTTTCGCCTCTTCAACTCCACTCGGATTCCCAAGCGTGGGCGAGATGAGCTCTTCACTGATGAGAAACAGAAACACCTCCTCGTAATGAGAAAAGGCAACATGTATGTGTTTGACATTGTAGACAGGGATGGGAATTTAGTGAAGCCTGCAGTGATCCAGTCCCACCTGAAGTACATTTTGTCTGACCCGACACCAGCACCCGCCTTTCCTCTCGGGGTGCTGACCAGTGAGAACAGGGATGTGTGGGCAGGGCTGAGGGACAAACTGTTAGCTGCTGGAAACACAGAAGACTTACGGATTGTTGACAGCGCTCTTTTCTGTCTCTGCCTGGATGACGAGAGCATGCGAGACCATATTCACATCTCACACAACATGCTTCACGGCGACGGATGTAACCGGTGGTACGACAAGTCCTTCAGCATCATTCTCACCAAAGATGGACAGGCAGCTATTAATTTTGAGCACTCCTGGGGCGACGGCGTAGCTGTGCTCCGCTTTCAGAATGAGATCTTCAAAGACACCACGGAGCAGCCACTGGTACACCCGGGCTCTGCAGCTGCTGCTGCTGTGGATTCAGCCTCCGCTGTGCGCAGGCTGCAGTTCAAACTGGACAGCGAGCTGGAGAACGGCATCAAAAAAGCAAAGGAGAACTTTGATTCAGCTGTGTCAAAACTCACCATTCATGCCATGGAGTTCAAGAGGGGTGGGAAGGAGCAGCTGAAGAAGAGCAAGTTGAGTCCAGATGCTGTAGCCCAGCTGGCTTTTCAGATGGGCTTCCTGAGGCAGTATGGAGAGACAGTAGCCACGTATGAGTCGTGTAGCACAGCAGCGTTCAAACATGGCCGCACAGAGACAATCCGACCAGCTACTGTACACACCAAACGATGTTCACATGCTTTTGTCTGTCAGCCAGGACAGCACAGTGTGGAGCAGCTACGGGCCATGCTCAACGAATGCTCCAAATATCACGGGCAGCTCACTAAGGAGGCAGCTATGGGTGTGTATAAGACATTTCTGTTTCTCCAGTTAGGACACAAGCTGTGTCCCAAATCCATACTACCTACTAACTCTACACAGCATGTACTGATTAGTTTACAAAAACATAACATACTTTATTATTTTCATACAGGCACCGTGCAAAGAGTGAAAATGCTTAGCAAAGTGTTAAAGCAAAAATGTTTTTTTCAAATATTGAAGTTATTTTTTTTCTCTGGGGTGTTCCTGGAGCAGTTTCACCATCATCCAGCATCACTTTTATTTTTTTTTCAGCTGTAGGCAGCTCCTCCATTTCCTTTGTGCATATGAAACATGTGAAATATACTGTGAGAGAAGTATATTTCACACTAATTACTTCTTTTGTCTCTCACCAGGCCAAGGTTTTGACCGACACCTCTTTGCCCTGCGATATCTGGCCAACTCAAAGGGCCAAGATCTGCACGGCCTGTACACTGACCCCGCTTACGCCGCCATCAACCACAACATCCTCTCCACCAGCACCCTCACCAGTCCAGCTGTGAACCTTGGCGGCTTTGCCCCAGTGGTGCCTGATGGGTTTGGCGTTGGCTACGGTGTCCATGACGACTGGATCGGCTGTAATGTGTCCAGCTACCCGGCTCGCAATGTCCACGAATTCCTGCAGTGTGTCCATAAGTCTTTAGAGGACATTTTCACAGTCCTGGAGGGAAAGCCACTCAGTTAAGAAACAAGCATGTAAAAAAAACAAAGAAGGTGAGCACCATCATTCTATAGCTTCTAGCTAGTTGATTAATATTTCCGTGCAGAGATGTTGAAAGTGAGACGAGTAATATATTTTATAAACCAAAGGGGGATAAAAGGAGAGTCACAGTGCTTATGTTTAATGTTATTCAGAAAATGCGTGGTACTGGACACAGGTTGGAATGTTAAAGGTAATTTTTTTGAAGCGTTGTGGAAGTTACCGTTTGATGAACCAGTTGTCCTGTCATTACATCAACACTGATGTGAAATGAAGCAGAAAATCGTATCTATCACAAAATAACGTTTATCTCAGCCTTGAACTGTGGACCACAGCTTTCAAGTGATTTAACCCACTGGCAAGACAGCGTTCTCTCAAACCTGTAGTTTAAGTTAACAGCTAACAGCCATTCTGACATGATGCTGTTCTGTCAGCAGATGTAGTACTTCTTACGTAAATTACAGTATGAAGACAAATGCTGTGCCTTACCGGAATGATGTGAATTTAAACCAGAGCATTTACTAATGTTACTGTAATACAGTTTAAAGTGTCATCACTGTTTGTCATTTACAGCCTTACGATGTGGTTGATTGTACTTGTTCAATTATTTCATTGTTTTTGCAGCTATAACATCTTCCTATTTCAAATCACTGTTTTATGAAAAATTGTGTTTCTAGTACAGCAGTGTGTACATGAAAATAGGCTGTACAATATATTCATGTAATAAAGCCTTTGTGTTGAATCCAACAAAGGACACTTTATTTCAAATAAAAAAAAAAACAGTTCCACCCAAAGCAAATGTACAAATGCGGTAGTTCAACAACAGAAACATTAGCTACAGAAAATAAAATGAGCAAAATCAACATTTTAGATGGGCTTGATCTTGAAGTGTAGACCGATGAGACTGAAGACGAGACATTTCAGATCTTGCACCAGGTAGTAGAACACGCGAAGACCTTCAGGGTCCCTGAAATACAATGCAATTTTTTAAGCCAAGCCCTTTAATCAGCTAAAAATATACAAATATACAGGTCTTCTTTCCCAACTCTTGGATATAGAACTCACTTTGACTGGTTGACATCAATTAAGGAGCCAATTTTGGAAGTTGTGAATGAAATGTGCTCGTCGCCAATGACGATCTCCAGCTCCTGTGAATACAGACAAGTTGACCAACAAGCAGTGGAAAAGAAATAATAACCTCAAATACTGAAAGGTGGGATGCTCTGTATTGAAACAGCATCATGTCACAGTGTGGTCATTATGAAAACAACATTTAGAACAAAAATACATTATGTGCCCATAGCAAAACTTTTTTTTTTTTTTTTATGGCAGGTCACAGCAACAAAAGCAGTATTTAGTTTTTGTTTCTTTAAAAAAAAAAAAAAAGAAGAAGAAAGAAAAGGTTTCTGGGTGCAGTGGACCAAATGGGAGCACTCAGAATGATATCAAATTAGAGACAGAACTAGAGAGAAACATGCATGTAAACGTGCAAAATACTCTGGTCACTGACAACGGATGGAGTCACGAACCTGTCTGCCAACTCTGTCAGGAGGTGGCCACAGTGCATCGTCTTCCTTGGTGATCTCACTGTCGTCAATGATCCTCTTCAGCTCCTCCATCACACTTTTGTGTACATAAGCCTGGGTTGGTACACAGAAGGCAGATGAACCAGGTTACAGTTTTTAACATTTAGATCTGTGCCATATGATTATAATACTGATGTGATGTAAGAATGGGTGCAATGTCATTTTTATCAATGTCAGACACAGGAAGGCACGAGTGGGAGAGAGAGAGAGACACGAGAGAGGGAGACAGAGAGAGAGAGACAGAGAGAAAGACAGAGAGAGGGAGAGAGAGACACGAGAGAGGGAGACAGAGAGAGAGACAGAGAGAGGGAGAGAGAGAGAGACAGAGAGAGAGACAGAGAGAGGGAGAGACGGAGAGAGAGAGAGAGACAGAGAGACAGAGAGAGAGACACGAGAGAGGGAGACAGAGAGAGAGAGAGACAGAGAGACACGAGAGAGGGAGACAGAGAGAAAGACAGAGAGGGAGAGAGAGACACGAGAGAGGGAGACAGAGAGAGAGAGAGAGAGAGAGAAAGACAGAGAGAGGGAGAGAGAGACACGAGAGAGGGAGACACAGAGAGAGGGAGACAGAGAGAGGGAGACAGAGAGAGAGACAGAGAGAGAGCGACAGAAAGACAGAGAGAAAGACAGAGAGAGGGAGAGAGAGACAGAGAGAGGGAGAGAGAGACAGAGAGAGACACGAGAGAGGGAGAGAGAGACAGAGAGAGGGAGAGACAGAGAGAGAGAGGGAGACAGAGAGAGAGAGGGAGAGACAGAGAGAGGGAGACAGAGAGAGACAGACAGAGAGAGGGAGAGACAGAGAGAGGGAGACAGAGAGAGGGAGACAGAGAGAGGGAGACAGAGAGAGAGAGAGAGGGAGACAGTGAGAGACAGAGAGAGAGACAGACAGAGAGGGAGACAGAGAGAGACAGAGAGAGAGACAGACAGAGAGAGGGAGACAGAGAGAGAGAGGGAGACAGTGAGAGACAGAGAGGGAGACAGACAGAGAGAGGGAGACAGAGAGAGAGAGGGAGACAGAGAGAGAGAGGGAGACAGAGAGAGAGAGGGAGACAGTGAGAGAGACAGACAGAGAGAGGGAGAGACAGAGAGAGGGAGACAGAGAGAGAGAGAGACAGAGCGACAGAGAGAAAGACAGAGAGAGGGAGAGAGAGACAGAGAGAGACACGAGAGAGGGAGACAGAGAGAGGGAGAGACAGAGAGAGGGAGAGACAGAGAGAGAGAGCAGCCGCTACAACAGAAACTGCAGTAACTGCCGGCTCTTTTTCTTAAAAGAGCCGGAATTCCCATCAATTAACAATACCTAACTAATTAACAGTACCATTACACTGTGCCAATAAACTTAACATTTTACCGTAATTACCATAAAACCCACACAACATTGACGGTCCGAGAGTCTGTTTTGCAGACCAGTTAACTTACTCCAACAGTAATTACGATCATCAATTACCTCTTTCCTGATCATGACGTCGTTCTTGTAGTTGCTGTTGTTTGCATACCTCAGTTTACCTGTAAGAAGATGTTTGGATTGAAGCAGAAAAGTGAAACAAGGAATCACTTCTAACAAAACGCATGCGTTTACTACAGCTGCCTAGAGGCCACATGGCTTTATGCGCTTTGAATATTACTTGAAATATTACCGTATTTATCATAAAAAAGATTTAAAGGCATTAATTCAGTCTAAACAGGAACTTTTATCGTTTAGCATACAGTGGAAACCACAGAGAGAATTTGGCGCTAGCAAGTCGTCTTGAGTCCGCCGCGGCCTACCACTGCCCGGTGGCTAGCGACGTTAGCTTACGCAGTGGAGCTAGCACATCTGCGTTACCGCCAAACTTACCGTCAGGTCTGAATTCAAATTCCAGGAACTCGTGTCCAAACTTTCCCTTGTGGCCAACATAATATCTCAAATAGAAATCGCTTGTTGACATTTTTCTCTCCAGAAACTCTTCTTTCTGGTGAAGACTGCGGAACAAACCTCAGCTAGCGAGAGCAGCCCGGAGCCTCGCCAAAAACGTACGCATGCGCAAAGGGTCACCAGGATCCCGACTTCCGTGCCCCGATATTTGTCTTTCAGGAGCCTCTTATTGTGCTACGAAGGCACAATGCCTGTAATGAACACAACTTTATACCCCACGTCTACCCTGTGCCTTCTATAAAAAGGTACTGAATCCATTTATCTTATTTCTGTATGCGGCAAGATGTTCTTTCAATATTTTTTTTAATTTTTTGAATGCTTTGTAAAAGTGTTTTTAAATAGTATGTTTGGTTTTTTACAAAGGAAGGGGTGAGAATGAGGACTAACTGGTTGGGCTTGCATTTGTCTATCTAGTCAATGACCCCACATCCATTAAAGGGCAGTGCACAGTCGCTTCCCAGAGCGTTTCTCGGGGAGGTTTTGGAGTCTAACGATACTCCTTCAACAAAGTTAGTCCAAAGTTAATACTTTCTGTTATTATTCGTCAAATTTGCTTGAATTAAGTTAATTGTAAATGACAAATTGTCTGCCGCTTCAAGGTTCTGCCTTAAAGACAGAATCCGGGGAACAAACAACCATAATTTCGTCGCGCTTTACTAACGTCATCATTTTCCACACCGAGGAGAGGTCCTGAGTACAACACACGTGTGGTTGTTCTAATCTTTTACCCATGGCAGGCTCGTTTTCTCAGGAGCTCGAGGATTTGTTGAATCCTTTGCCTAAATTTGCGGATCCAGAAGACGATGATGACGAGGCGACCAAAGCCAGAGTCATCGAAAGATTCAACGAGGACGACGAAGAAGATGAGGTCGGCCTCAGTGCTCTGCGGAAGCAACACACATCCCTGCTCTCAGACACAGACAGGCGATACGCGGGGAAAGCAGTTTCTCGTAAACAGCTGCTGATGGATATTGAGGGATCTGGTGAGGATGATGAGGAGGAGGGCGGCAGCATAGAAGGGCTGGAGGAAGATGAAGGAGAAGACTCTGTGGGGGATGAAGAGGCAGATGATGATGATGAAAATGATTTAGAAGGTGATGAGGATGAGGAGGAATTGGAGAGCAGTGATGCACAACTGGATGCTAGAGTCACAAACACAAAGGGGTCTGACGTGACCTTTCCTCAGGGAGTGGACTTCCACAAGCTGACAGATGGCATGGATGACCTGGGAGTGAGTGACGAGGATGATGAAAGTGGCGAGGAGACTGAAGGCAGCGATGAAGGTGAAGGCTCTGATGATGATGGGATGGACGACGATGATGAAGGCGGCGAGGATGAGGGAACCGTCAGCACATTCTCGAAAGAGAAAGTAGACGAGGAGGTGGAGAAAGGGAAAGCTGTGAAGAAGCAGCTGGCTCTGTGGGACCAACTGCTGGAGGGACGCATCAAACTCCAGAAAGCTCTGGTGACAGCCAACCAGCTTCCACAGCCACAGACTTTCCCAGAGTTCAAGAGGAAGGGTGGAGCTGAGTTTGCGGGGGCGCTGAAGAACACCCACAAAGCTTTAAAGGCTCTTCAAAGGTCCCTGCTGGAGCTGCACGATCAGCTGCTGTACCAGAATGCAGACACGAGGACCATCGCTCTGGGGAAGACAGGAGCTCAGAGTGAAGATGAGGAGATAAACAGTGATGAGATCGAGGATGAAGGGCGGTCAGTTCGGGAGGGTGGAGCACCTAAACGGAAACTGGAGATGGCGGAGTACCCAGACTTCATGGCCAAACGCTTTGCTGCTTTCCAACCTTACTGCAACGCCACGCTGCAGAAGTGGCACGACAAGACTAGACTGACCATGGGTAAGAGCAGCAAAGGCTTCGGGGCATTTGAGAGGAACATACTGACTCAGGTGGAGCAGGTGCTGATGGACAAAGAGAGGCTGGTGCGGCGCACACAGACCCGCCGCTCAGAATACAGAGTCCTGGGGAAAAAAGAGGTCTCAGCTCTCACCTCTGAGACTGTCCCCACAGAGGGTGAGGAGGCACAGCAACAGCTGAAAGCAAACACACATCTCAAAGACGTGGATGAGGACATATTTGATGATGACGATTTCTACCACCAGCTACTGAGAGAGCTCATTGAGCGCAAGACAAGTGCAGCGGACCCCAATGACCAGGTGGCTATGGGCAGGCAGTGGCTGGCCATCCAGAAATTACGCAGCAAGATCAAGAAGAAGGTCGATACCAAAGCCAGCAAGGGACGCAAAGTCAGATTCCACATCCACAGTAAGCTGGTCAATTTTATGGCTCCTGTTGACCACAGCTCAGTAAGCGACGAGGCACGCAGTGAACTGTATCGTGGCCTCTTTGGTCAAAACTCCTCAGTCAGGGAGTGACGTTACAGACGTTCTCATGCGGAGCAGATGCTAAATGCCAGGATATAAACAAAGCAGTGCCTTCTCTACAGATCCAGGAATGATGGCAAGCAGCAGTTTGGATTAGAGCAGAGACTGGGCCTGCTCTTCATCAGGGGGGCTTCCTCAGACGAGGACAGGTCCTTTGCTCTGATTTAACTGGAACAAAATGGACTCAGGACATTCAGTTTTTAATTGATGCCTTTTATACTGAGGAACATTTTCAGTATGTGTTGTTGCATAATGGGCAGTTTGCAACGTGTATGTAATGCACAGTGAGTGTTAAGTGGACTAGAAGGAAAACAATAAATGTATAATTGTCTCTTCGGTCACTGAGTCTCATTTGATTCAAGTGAAGTGTTTTATGGCTTCTTTTTTTAAACAATGAACCATCCAAACAAACAGTATATGTTGTGTCCTAAGTCTATACAACACACTAACTGTATACAGTATATCAATGCTTATACTGTTAATATACAAAAAACAGTTTTATACTAACTGTAAAATAATACAATCCTTTTGCTGTTTATTTTGTGAGATGCTCCTGGAGCTACAGAGTTTCACCATCATTCACAATTAATTTTCATTCCAGCTGTGAGCAGTAACTTTTCATTTCAGCATTGCATCCTGGGAGAAAAAGAGTCCATCAACACAGCTCATTAAAAAAGGATTTCTTAGTCTGCATACTGCATATTATATTTTATTTTTTTTCACTTCTCTATTGTGAACACACAAACTGAAAAACTGCAGAGAATCAGGCTGCAGTATGGATTTGGGAAACAGCTGTAGACATTACATTCAGTTCAGGGCCACAGCCAGGACCGAGGACCCATTAACCCCTGTCAGAAAATGTTGACCACATACTAAAACAGACATGTCAAAACGTTCTTGATATTGGGATTTTCATGTTTAATTGCTGGGTTAACAGTTAAATTATGATTTTCCTGAAATCTTTTTATTCCAAACTTAAATATCAAAATGTTTTCTCCATACTGCCAGAAATAAAATTCTGGTGAAGAAACACAAAATCCTCCGACACACAAACTAAAATAAATCTGAGTAAGGATAAAAAACAATGAATGGTGGGTCTTTCAAAACTGTACAGATTCAAAGTCTCTTAAAAATAAATGAGAATGTGAAGATAAATAAAGTACACGTTCTGTGTTTTTTTTTTTTTTTTTGACCAGGACGTATTTAAAATTAAATGTCTTTTGAGTAAAAATACAGAAATAGTTCTTCACAGCTGACAGGTTCACTTAGTCATAATAGGAAAAGCACAGGTGTAACAAATAACACTGGCTGTCCCAGTCAGCCAGGACAGTGTGTCAGCTGTCCAGTTTGTTATCATACTGACATGTCAAAATATCTACAGGGAAAAAAAGTCTATAAAATATTAACCATGTGTGAGCCCTCAGATTCCCTCCGTGTCCTCAGTGGTGCCTATGGCCCCAACTGCCACTACGTTACTCCACAGTGTTTAAAGCAAATGAAATGTTTCTGGGTAAGTGGAACAGAGCCCTCGGTGGCATGTGGCACTTCTGTCATGGTATAGATTAAGAGTAGAACAGAACACAGATTAGACTTAAGCTGAGTAACATAAGATAAAAAAGCAGAAATGGAAATTTGTTAGTGAGTATGTGTCAACTCAACAGAACAGAGTACCTGAGAACTTTGTCATAAGAAGTATGTATCCAGGAAGAAACCTGCATTAAACGCCATTCACAGGGCACATTCACACTGAGCGTCTGTACTTTATGACATTTTACAGCTGAATGCATCTTTGAGTGAAACTTCAAGTTCAAGGGAATCCAAGGAAAATAATACTTTGTGGTGACTCCATAATAAGATTATCAGCTGTTCTTTAAGTTACATGAACATCTTAATAAATGAGTTGAGTGAGTAATGTCAATACCACATTAATGTAAAAATCAGTGATTACACAATTAGTCCACAAAGACAGTAGAGAAAACGATGTTTGGAGATGTCGTCATACATCAGATGATTTGAGGTGGAACTCGGTTGTTTCATTTGCCTGATAACTAATTTAGATTTACACATGACAAAGCAAGAGCAGCTTAGAGCCACATGACACAAACATCTGAAATCTCAAAACATTTGTTCAAAATCTATTTCTTTAAGTCAAAATATGCTTTATCTAGAACTCTAGAAAAAAAAAAGGACATTTGCATTGATAAAGGGAATCGGTCAGGTCACAGGGTGAACGTTTACCTGTAATGAGATGGGGTAAGGTCCTGCTATTAAACTGCATGTTGCTACTCTGCATTTATTGTATGGTTAAAGGCTGTCAAAGGTATTTGGAAACATAGTTTCTCTGTTTCAGTGCTGTAAAGACAAGCAGCAGTTTTAAATTAAATTACAAGTGAGCCCCTTTATACCCCCTTCAGTCTCATACAGTACAGAAGCAAAGGATAGAACTAAAACTGAATACAGCTGCTTTAAACAGCTCCACAAGGGAAAGAGCACCCTCCTTATTGATTCCCTCAATCCAAACAGCAGAATCATATGAAAAGCAGGCCCTTTGATTTCCTGGCAGTTACTCCTGCCTTGTTAGCCACGCTGTAGAGCACATTCGGCACGTGCAGGTAAACCTCCCTTCCTCTCCTCGGGGACAGCGCTGTGCTCAGTGGGGCCGACTGCTGGACTCCATGTTTGGCTGATTCTTCTTTGTTCCATATCCATTAAACCACCCGTTCAGCCGTTTGGTCAAACCGCCATTTAGAATATCCTGGATGTGCTGAACTATGAGATTTATAGCAACTGTATTGAAAGACAAACAGATTGCTTGGTCAGGTTTAGCCAGAGTTATTGTCTCTCATGTGTAACCATTATATTTAAGGTACAAATTTAAGCATCACTGTAAAAAATAAAACAGAAAAAACATCCACTGCACAATAAAGACTTTTAACACAGCTATTTTTCAGAAAATTAATTTTCAGATGCTTAAATCTGTGACTGCATGAGAGGCACAAACTGCTCACAGGTGAACATTGGTTCACTTTTGCAGTTAGTTTTAGATGTTCTTTTCTCCAGTCAACACACTGAGCTGTTTGTTCTCCCACCAGCAAAAGCTTTTGCTTCCTTAGTTTTGAGAACAGCTCTGAGGTCAACAATAAACACAGCTGTGTCTTTCATGATAACACTGTTGAGACTGGAGCCTGAAACATTTGGTTTCAATAATATCATCCCAACTGTAAAGTACTTGTAGAAACTCCCGGGCTGAAAAAGCACAAATACTCACCAACGTTATCAGCTCCTCTTGGTATGATAACATCGGCATATTTCTTCGTCTAAATAGTGTCAAGAACAAGGGAAAAGGTTTGACCATGAGTCCACGTTCAGGAACACAACAATGAAAACCTGAGTCAAGAAGTGTTACTTGTAGGAAATGGACTCACTGGCAGACAGAACTCCTCAAACGCAGGTTTGACAAAGGTGATGTACTGTGCTAGAACACCTTCCAAGTCCCGACCACGCTCACTGATGTCCCGCAGCACTGAAAAAGAGTCCAGGAAACATCTAGGTTTGCTGTTTCCCCCATTTTCAGTCATTATGCTAAGCTAAGCTCACTGGATGCAGGTGATAGCTTCATATTTAGAGTACAGTCATGAGAGGTATAAATCTTCTTATCTAATAATCAGCAAGAAAGCAAAGAAGCATATTTCTCAAAATGTCAAACTATTCCTTTGCTTCCTCTGTCTGAAGGGAAGTGTCTTGTCATGCTTGCACGTCTCACCCCTGCGAGACAGCCGTGTGTCTGCATCAGTGTCCACGAACAGCTTCATCTGGAAAAGGTCTCGAATCTCCTGAGAATAGAACATCAGGATACCCTCAAACAGCACCACGTCAGCAGGGTACACTATCACCGTCTCTTCCTTCCTGTCACACCAAGACATTAAGTATAAAAATCACGCCTACGTAACGTTTGCTGGACAACAGCCACTGTGATCACAAGTAACGATAATGGCAAACGTTAAACTGCAATTCAGCAGTCACAAGAGGTGGAGTCATGAAGTCAGACTGACTCATGTCAGTTATACAGAAATATCTGCCTGAAGTTTGCCAACATTAGCAAACATTAGCCACCTCAAGCTACTGGTCACACCAGACAAAACAGCCCACAGTATACTCAACTGAGTAATGTTGTGTGAGAATGTGTTGTAAACAGAAAAGCTTATTTACTACAATAAACATATATTTTGCATGACTGATATCACGAAGCACACTGTGGCATTTCAGATTTTCAGACAGGTTTATCCTTTATTCCAGGCAGCCATTGGTTTCCATTCATTTCACTATGATATGAAAGTCAGTTTGCATAAAATGTAGAGTAATTAATCCACCACAGGGGTCATCATGTCTGCTTTTAAAGTTACTGTTACTGCCACATTATAATATATCAGAGACTTGTTTCATAGTTAGTGGGCTGAAACATGCAAATACGCTCATTTAATGTTAATGATAAGACTCATTCACCTGGAATGGGAAACAAAGTCATAAACAGGGATGTGTACTGTTTTTCCCTCCTTAATGTCCCACAGAGTTGTGATTATGAGGTCACTGTCAAATGCATCTGTACAGAAGGAAAGGGCACACAGCGGTTAGAATCATTTCTCTGGCAGGATGAAATATCATCAGACAGTGGTTGAGCAAACTTCACACCAAGAGCCTTCATCACATACAGCTTAAGTGCTGGAGCCATCTCTTGATAAACAACGAACCTTGATTATTCTGTCGTCAGATGACACGTGAAAGCACTGAGGTGTGTTAGTGACTAATACCGACATACCTGGGTGGTCGAAGTTGAACTGGCCCTTTAGTGCTTTGGCTTTCTGCTCTGGGGTGAGGACCCTGTAGAAGCTGTCCTGGCTGAGGATGGCCACTTGCCTCTTGTGGTGGTCAATCTCATTCTGCCCCAGCAGCTCCATGATCTTGTTGCACACTGATGACTAGACACACAAGAAAAACAAAACCAGCAGCATGATAAAATATGGGACCCCTTATTACCACATCCCTCTGTTTATGGAGCATAAGTGGTTTTCTGTACAAGTCAAACCAGAACATGTCAAACAACAAGAAAACTTCCATGTTCACTCTGTATAGTTTACTCATGTCTTTGTGTCCTTTAAACAGTTTACTTTGTCAATAGAAATCAATTCTTTCTATCTGAACCTGACAGACACATAGAGAAAGACTGCAGTTTACTCCCCATTAAGATATGCTGTGGGAGAACAGGTGTTTCTGTGAGCAGTTACTCCAATGGGAAAAAAAGAGGCTTAATACCAGGAAGTCAAAACCACAAACAACTGTCTGCTGAACCACAGCTTAGGTTTTGTTCATTTAATCACCCCTTAAATCAGCCAACGATCTGCTAGAAAACTAATCTCAAGAAATGGGCTAAAGAAATTATAAAGACATAGAAATACATTTCACTGCCTTCCAGGTTTACACGGTTATGGCCTCAATGTTGACACACACCAAAGCCAACTCCACTCACATCCTGCCTCTCTGACAGTTCACTAACCAATTTTGTCACATATGTTGAAGAAATAACAAAGACTTTTGTATTGAGCCATTTAAAGATGATCTACTCTTCAAAGCAACTGTGCATGAAAATATAAAACTAATGCCTCAATTTCTAATCTTCAAAAGAGTGAACACTCACTGGCAACCCTGGTAAACGCTGCCCCGTATCGGATACAGAATAGAGAATGATAATGCAGATATTTGGTCAAACAGAACAAACAGCGACAGTGGATACATCCGTGTCTCAAAGAAGAAACATCCAGTGTGATATCAGCAGATCCACCAGAAACAACAACACAGATCAGGATAATACAAAAAAACTCATCTGGCCACCACATCTGGATTGTTAATATCCTTAAAATCCTTAAATCTACGTCCTGCAGACAGCATGGCATGACTTGACTTCATAGTCAGATTCTGCTTGGTTATGCAAAACTGAGGAGTTCAGTGAGCTTCCAGGGTCTGTAAGTGCGTTTTATTCCTGGTCTGTAATTTTCAGCAGTTTATATCCAGCAGACTGCGCAGCTGATGCAATTAACTCACTTATCCTTTTACTCTGATCCTTGCCACCCTTAATGTCCCTTTATGTCCCTTTCAGGTGAAATATGTAAAATATAATAATACGATAATGATATTATGGGAGCTCTTGAGTCTGATTTCCATTTATCACACTACTTTGTTAACCATCTAAGACAAGTCCTATTTTAACAATGCACTTGTTAACCTGTTCTGACGCGCAGTAGGGCGGCCAACACTACCCTCACAAATGATCAAGCAACGCCGTCAGTCGGATCCAGCGGTATCATGATAAACGGACCATTATTTTGCAGGGAAAATGCGCGTTTTCTCTAAATTCCCTTGATGCAAATTAAATCTATCTCTCTGTGTCACTTCTCACATAAAACAAGCAATGCAACGAAGACTTACTACATAGCCTTCAGAGATCAAGAAAATCATTAACTGTGATATACATGCCAACCTTTCCGCTGGCTGTCCCCCCGGCCACACCAATGAGGAAAGGCTGCCGATTATTGCTCTCATTCTCGGCTTGGTCACCTGGCTTTGTGTCGCTGTCGCCTGCCATGCTTCATCTGCAGCGCGCTGCAGGCCTGACACACGGCGGTGTCTGGGCTCCTCCCACAGGATGATGCTGTCGGTGATGAAGATAGTGAGGATGAGGCTGATGTTGACGGGCATGAAACCGATGATGATGAAAAATAATGACAAACAACAGTAGTTACATGAATGTTGTGATGGTGCTTGTGGTACCGTTGTTGGTGATGATGAAATCAGCGTTGGAAGGTGAGAAGCAAAGCATAAATAGATTTTCTTTGCTTATACTAAACTAAGGGATCAGTCAGAGTCCCAGTCAGCTCTCCGTTTTCTGTCCATCATGTCTCACCCATCATGTTTTTAAAGTGTAATACAACCTGCACTCTCAGAAATGACCGTCGATAAATCCACACCTGTGTGTCTCCGTGTCCATTACAACTAAAAGTGGCTGTTTTGTTGTAGACGTGTTTTGTGTAAAGTATTTAATGTTCTCCTGTTCCCTGTTCGCTTTTTCTGGTGGAGCTGGTGAACCGGAAGTACTTCTCACACATCTGACCTCTTCACTTCTGCTGACATAGCTCCGTGACACTGTGCTCAGGGGATCGTCTCTGTTTAAAGAAAATATAGTTTTTCCTCTGCGCTCGGATAAACGGGACACTACCACCATGAGCACTATGTTCGCAGACACCATTCTGATTGTGTTCATCTCTGTTTGTACAGCGCTGTTAGCCGAAGGTGAGTGAAATCCTCCTGACGGATCGCCAAGCTCTTTACTATCGTCCATAAACACACCTATAGAGTAAAGGTAAACACCATCCTGCATTATATAGACCGGAACCACCGTCGGAGTTATTAATATCCATCAGCTGCTAATTTTGGTGCTTTTGAGGACCGTATTTTTCTAGTTAGCAAGCGAATTTAGCCAACCAAGCTAACACTTGAAGTTAGTGTGAAATCAGACAGAACGAGGAATGAAACTTCCGCTACAATTTCCACAATAAGAGTCTTTTGATGAGCTTGAAATGTCAAACTGGGAACCCGTCAGTGTTGAACTATATGAATAAAATTCTGTGTGTGTGTGTGTGTGTGTGTGTGTGGAATTGTATATTGTCACATTAGTACATAAACTGGTATAGGGTATACTGGTACTGTATTTGGGAAATCTGAAAGAATTCTGATAAAATAATGACAAGTATCTGCTGTTCGCTGACCCAGTAAATAAACTATCTGGCAAAGCTAGGGACAAATTTTTATCCTGTCACCATATATATCACCTGACCCTATATTGCACCATAGCAGCAGTGGCCCATTAAGAGTTATGTTATCTTTTTACAAACAAACCTATTCTGATTTTCTCCACAGGTATTACTTGGGTTTTAGTGTATCGGACTGAAAAGTACAAGAGGCTAAAGGCTGAAGTGGAAAAACAAAGCAAAAAACGTAAGCAATGCATGTGGCCCTCCTACATAGACTCAACATTTTTGCAGTGACTGTTTTTATTTGGAGTGTTTATTACATTCTCTGTTGTCTTAGTTGAGAAGAAAAAGGAAACCATAACAGAATCTGCAGGACGTCAACAGAAGAAGAAGATTGGTAAGAACCAAGTGAACAAAATGTCACAAGTTGTGTTTAAGAAAACACAGATGAACTGAAGAAGAAGACTTCAACATACTGATTTTATGAACAGTCCTTTTTGGCACAGTGACCATGTTCCTGGTTAAGTTATCTATTCTTCTGAATTTCTGTGTTCCAGAAAGACAAGAAGAGAAGCTGAAGAACAATAACAGAGACCTTTCTATGGTGAGAGCTTGTTTACAGTGAATATGTAAAGGTTAAATCAACTAGGCTCACTCAGGGAAGTCACGCTGAGATGAGATCAAGTCTGGGATTGTTGTCATAACTTCATATATTAATATGCATTAACAGCTTTCCCTACACATTATCAATATTAAAAAGTACTGTGACTTTTGAATGTGTCATGGTGAGATGTCATGTAGTTTTAAATATACATGTTTACTCTTATGTGTTTGGTTGTAGGTGCGTATGAAGTCCATGTTTGCCATTGGCTTCTGCTTTACAGCTTTGATGGGCATGTTCAACTCCATGTAAGTCCTACACGCAGTTACATCAGGTCAAGATAATTTTTTCAAAATCAAAATCAAGCAAAATGAAAGAATATAAGAGAAAAGCTGAGAGGTATTTGTTTGCATTTGACAAAACTAAATGTTACCTTAGTGCAGAAGTTATCTGCTGTACCGGCTTCATTCCACTACTTTAAGCATGCTGCCGATATCTCACCACTATCTGGGTTTTCTTTCTCAGCTTTGATGGAAGAGTAGTGGCCAAATTGCCATTCGTGCCACTGTCTTACATCCAGGGACTGTCCCATCGCAACCTGCTGGGCGAGGATTACACTGACTGCTCCTTTATCTTCCTGTACATCCTCTGCACCATGTCCATCAGACAGGTAACTTCTACACGTCAAACGTTAGACCCACAGTGGAATCAGAATCTTTTACTTTTTGCAGTGGATTCAGTGGGTTGTGTTGTTTTGGAGGGAGCCACATTTGTTTTGACAGGAAATACAACAGTTTCTGAGCAGCATGTGATGCCTCAAGCCTGAGCAGCCATTAGTGTGGCAGTAGATTTCAGCTTGACATTTTAAAACCAAACTGAAGGAGTGGGTCTGGGATCTGACTTGGCCGCTCCAAAAGGAGGATTTTGTTTTTCTGAAGTTGTTCTGTTATGGACTTGCTCCGGTGTTTTGGATCATTGTCCTGTTGCATCACCCAGCTGACGTACAGACATTCTCACATTATCCTGAAGAATTTTTTTGATGCACTTGGGAACTCATCTTCCCCTCAATGATTTCAAGCCGAGCAGGCCCTGAGGCAGCAAAGCAGGCCCAAATCATGACGTTTCCTCCACCATACTTTATGATGATATGCAGTGCCCTTTTTACTCCAGATGTAGTGTTGCATGTAATTTCCAAATAGCTCTGTTTTAGTTTCATCATTCCACAGAACATTTTGCCGATACCGCTGTGGAGTGTCAGTGTGCTCTTTCGCAAACTTCTGGTGTGCAGTGATGTTCTTTTTTAATAAGCAGCAGTTTCCTTCGTGGTGTCCTGCCGTTGACACCCTGCTCGTTCAATGTTGTCCGTAACGTAGACTCATGAACGCAGATGTTGGTCGGTTCCAAAGACGCCTTCAAATCTTTGGCTGTCTCTCAGGGTTGTGTCTTTACCTCACTGATGAGTCTTCGTTGTGCTCTTGGGGTCATTTTGATTGGGCGCCCACTTCTTGGTAGAGTAGCCACAGTCCCAAAGTGTCTCCATTTGTAGATCGTTTGCTGTAGACTGGAGAATTTCTAAAGTCTTTGAAAACACTTTGTAACCCTTTCGAGGCATGGCTCACATGAGCATATTCTTCTTGTGCAGAGCAAACTTGAAAAGTTTGAGTGGTTTTTATCAAAGTAGCTCTAGTCCACACCTCCAAACTCATTTTCTGAACTGGTAGGTAGGTTTTTAGAGGTAATTAACTCAAGGGTTCACTTACTTTTTCCATTATGAGGTTTTTATGGTTGTTCTCAAAGACATGAAAGATCAGATTTTTTGTGTTATTATTTTAGGCACATCATTCTTGTCCGTATCTGTCAGTACGGATGAAGATCAGATCACATTTTATGACAAATTAATGCAGAAGACTATGAACTGATACTTCTTCTTGCAGCTGTATATGAGACTGCTCATGCTTTATAAACCTTTATCACATGAACTTGTGTCTGTGGTTTGCTCTTTTCTGAGAGAGTCTTTTGTTCTGTCTTTTGTCCAGAACATTCAGAAGATGCTCGGTCTTGCGCCTTCCAGAGCTGCAACAAAACAGGCTGGAGGCTTCCTGGGACCTCCTCCTCAGGCAGCTAAGTTTTCCTAATCATCAGACCGGTTCAGTGTTGTTCCTGCACTGCGACTGTGTGGAGTCATGGCTCCTTCATCTCTTCATGCTGGAGCAAACTCATTATCTGTTGCAGCTACTGTATCACTACCTTCAGTTAGATTTTTCATTAATTTGTTGGTTATTTAACTTTAAGATTGTCTCACTTAGAAATTAGAGGGAAAAAATTTATCTTAATTATGTTGATTAAAAAAGGATACAAATGTCTACCTTGTATTCAGCACATGCCGTGCATCAGTTTGGGATTTTAATAATTAATTGGCATAGTAACATTTGATCCTTTCAGTATTATTGTATGTAACTGTTAATAAAGTTTTATGATACCATTTTATTTGTGTTGTTCTTTTTTAATGAATTGATGTATTTATTCTTTTTGTCCCTGTGTGCCTCTGTCTGCTGCTGCTCGACCCTCCTCCACACAGGTGCCCTGACCCACCTGTTTTAGTAACTAGTGAAAACCTGTGCTGCTGTATGTGAGCAGTTTTAACCTTGATCCAGTGGGTTTCATTTCCCTGCCCCTATCCCAGATACTGTTCTGTGCACTTACATCACGTGCACACACCTGCTTTTTATGTGCTCGGGGTTTTGAGACTAGGACTAATCAATGGCCAAGAGACAGAGCAGGAGAACTGGAGCCAGCATGAAGAAGTAAATAAAAAAAGTTTGTGGAAAAGAAATGATCCTGTGTGAATATCAGATGGTCTGCAATACTTCAGGCTTAGAGTCAGTGTGCTTCAAGATAAAGAGATTAATAAAATGCAAAAAAAATACAGGTAGATGTGATCATACATGACATACATCATACATTATATAGAGAGAGAGAGATCAGAGGCGTGTCCTGGCTGATAAAGGGGCGTGGAATGGTCTTTAAATGTGGTTTTCTCAACAGCCTATGAGTGTATGGGTGTGACCCGACGTCGAAAGCTGCTGTAGTCTGTCTCTGTCTCTGTCTCTGTCGGTAAGGCGGTGTCTCGGTGTCTGTCTCTGTCGGTGAGGCTGTGTCTCGGTGTCTGTCTCTGTCGGTGAGGCTGTGTCTCGGTGTCTCTGGATTTAAAATACCTGCGTGCTGCTTTTCTTCGTGCTAGCTTAGCTAGTTTAGCTAGTTTAGCTAAGCGCTGTAACAGGCTCGACAGCGATGTAACGGAGCAGGGTTCCGTTGACCTACATGTTATCCTGAGTGGTCCGGTGTAATTCCCTTTGTGTTTGCAGGTCCTCTGCCTCTGGAAATGGCCCAGTCAGTTCTCGACCTCATGCCCGGAGCCTCCACGGGAAGCCTGGTCGTCACCGATGCTCTGAACTTCTGGGGAGGAAAACGAGTCTCACCCCGGCAGGAGAAAAACGCCGAGCCCGTGTTCGAACCTGCGACGGGTAAGTACAGCTCATTAAAGCCTGGTTAACTGTACTTCGTCTCAGCGTCAGTGTGAATAATAAAGGTTTGTCTCACCGTGAGGAGGTGACTGATGCTCTGTCTCTGTAGGCCGTGTCCTGTGCCAGATGATACCCTGTGGGGCTGAGGAGGTGGATGAGGCCATAAAAAGTGCCCATGCTGGCTTCCTGAAATGGAGCAAGATGGCAGGCATGGAGAGGGCTCGGGTGATGCTAGAGGCCGCCCGGATTATCAGGGTGAGATGGTCAGCATGTTGTGTAACTGTGTGTGGTCTCAGTGTTGTGCAACATAAATTGGAGCAGACACAGGTTATTCATTAAACACATAACGACAAAACCTCGCTCAACTGCTGGCCTACACTCACACAGAGTAAACCTGTGTGTGTCCTCTTTGATGTTATGCTGACGATAGTTTCAGCCTCAATTTGCCAGTGCTGTCGTTGTGTAATCTTAAACCTACGTACACGCAGTTGCTCAAAGTGTTGCTTTTACACTTTCTTGTTATTCTAATAAAAACAGGAAAGAAGGGAGAAGATTGCAAAGCTAGAAGTGATCAACAATGGCAAGTCAATCACTGAAGCACTGGTGGATATTGATGTTGCCTGGCAGTGCATTGAATACTATGCTGGCCTGGCTGCTACACTTTCAGGTGGGCGCACCAACACTTTTGTTTCTGTCAAATGAGTGATCCCCTGCCCAAATGCTCCAAAACATTATATACATTAATGTTGGTTTGTGTGTTCATTCTCTGCAGGCCAGCACATTCAGCTACCTGGGGGAGCATTTGCTTACACCAGGAGGGAGCCCCTTGGTGTGTGTGTGGGAATCGGTGCGTGGAACTACCCCTTCCAGATCGCATCGTGGAAGTCTGCTCCTGCTCTGGCTTGTGGTGAGTATTATGCATTATTATCCAACTTGAGATCATTACTTCTGTCAGTTTATCTCTCGGTCATATGTTGTATTGCATATCTTGTATCTGTTAACTACAAACATCAAAGTAGACTGTAACATCCAGTGTTAAATTTTGTGTTCTTAGGTAATGCCATGGTATTTAAGCCCTCTCCGATGACTCCTGTGACGGCGGTCATTCTGGCTGAGATCTACAAAGAGGCAGGGGTACCTGATGGGCTCTTCTGTGTGGTACAAGGTGGAGCAGAGACTGGCACCTTGCTCTGTCACCACCCAATGATCGCCAAAGTCTCCTTCACTGGCAGTGTGCCAACAGGCAAAAAGGTACAAAAAAAGTGCTGTACTGTTAACATAATATTGAAAACTGAATCAGACCGCTGCACTTACCTTGGAGAGACTTGAAATGTATCAGAAAAAATCTGTTCACTGCACCTTATATTTACTTTACTTTGCACAATAAGTACTGCTGTTTATACATTTTATATTGTTTTAATATGTTTAGGTTTTTCTTCTTTTTTCTTTTTATTTCGGTGTATTGTACATTGTGTAATGCTGCGGCGACACAGTAATTTCCCAGCTTGGGATCAATAAAGTCTATCTATCTATCTATCTATCTATCTATCTATCTATCTATCTATCTAT
>JBBMJY010000008.1:554293-565932 GCA_037833715.1 Toxotes lorentzi | reverse complement strand
ACACACACACACACACACACACACACACACACACACACACACACACACACACACACACACACACACACACAGTGTTGACGTAATTGTTAGCAAATGGTTTTTATATGGTGATAAAGTGTGCCTTAATGTGGTCACTTCATATTTTGTATGTGAGTGAATAAAGCTTATGGGACAACAAGGGTAGGAGGAACACTTGCCCCCTGAGTTTGTCCTTAAGACACATCTTCTCTCCAGACTTGGTGCAGTTTTAGCGGGGGTACTTCTATTTCCTGAGAAGAGACGCTGCCTTATAAGCTGAAGTCAAGGAGCAAAAGTGTCTGTGCACAGTAAACACCACGCAGAAAACTGCAACATGATGGTGTTACTACATCTCTACAGGATGTACACTATTACATATCTGTGGTTATTTTTAGGTAGGTATATGGTAAACAGCCCCCCCACCCACCACCACTACCACCACCCTGCAAAGACGTGGGTATAAGCTGTGTATACACACCCCTGATTTTACAGATCACAAACTGTAATTTGTTGTCTTTTCTTTTTTTTATTGATTTTATTCATATTGGTTTCCTAATAGTCAATGAACATTTTGCATTAATGCAAAAACAGCTCCGAGAATTACACACAAATGAAAGTATTTATAAGCTCCCCTCACATTAAACATGCACACTGCATTAACTAAATACCTGGAACTCTCAAACCTGTTAACTAAACTAGGATTTGTGTCCTGAAATCATTATGTTTCATAACTTCACTTTTATAACTAACTTTTATAACAGTTTGTGGGGCCAGCAGGAAAGACACCGAGACAGATCTAAGAATAGCTGAGGTCAGAGATTAGAGCTAAATGCATGAAGCCACTCTTTTGTAACTCCTCTGATTAACAGCAGCTCCACAGACAAGTATTAGTGAGGCTAATACCTGTGACAGCCACAGGAAAGCCACTTCGCTGTTCATCTTTCCAAACAGTCTCAACAGACCTGCAGCTTAATCTCTGCAACTAATTATTCAGGTTGACATTCTTCAACCGACATCTTTCTAAGTTTCAGCTGCACAATAACGTTAATGCCCTGAGACACATATTGTATTACCGTTTCCTCCAATTGTAATCTACTGTGCTGTGTTACATTGCATTGTGATTGTTTTATTCCATGTTGCATTTCATAACCACCATGTGACCACCATCACATTCCATTCTTTGACATGTATATTGTGTTCATATTGACTTTCATATTCTAAATATTTATATATCTCAATTAAGAAATAAAGATTAAATTAAGAATCACATCCGATCAGAAGATCGGTTGCACGGTTAAGAACTTGTGTCCTCCAGCTATTGTGGGGCAGTGATGTTTTTAAGCTTGCTAACTTATACCGCCTCAGCAGGATGGAAATGGAGACAAGATTGACAGTTTAATTAGCCTCATCTAAAAATCTCTAATAATGCATGTGAACTGGTAGGTATCATTTGAAAATGTTCTGGATCTGGTTTCTATCCATTTCTGTCATTTCTGCTAAGCCCGTGCAGGCTCGGCACGTTCATATGCATCACGCAAGACCACGCTTCACAAAGATAGTTACTGTTATGTTTCACATATGTTCACGATACAGTGCCCACGTCCTGTAACTACACATAGTCAGCTTATTGACCCCCTACAAACCGCTCTAATGGAGGACACTTCCTACATCCTGGATAATACATGGCCTGAAAGATTTCCTCTAAGCTGTTTACACCCCCCCCCACCCACCCCTCCCCCCCACCCACCCCTCCCCCCCACACACACACACACTGGTCACCACAGTTTACTCAGCTCACCATGTGCACTTTAGTACACAAATTCAAGTCTTGCATACAGCTATAGTTAGCTATATATCTTGTGTTTGTGCCTTCAATCAACTGATGGGTGTAAAGTGCCATTCAAATGGAGCTGAGCCGAGTTAACTATGTGGTAGACAGCATTCCACCGGCATTCCATGCCAGTGGAATGCTTGTGGGTGTGATTCTGAAGTCTAGCTGTTTCCTTCTGTTTCTAGTCTTTATGCTAAGCTAGGCTAACCATGTCCTGACTCCAGCTCTTTACTTAACACATAGACATGAGATTGAGAATAAGTGTGTTTTCCAAAATGTATATATGCATGCAGGGCGATGTTCAGTGTCCTACTCTGACCCCCATATAACTTCTGCTGGACTCATGCCATCAAGACATTACTGAAATGCTCTCACAAGAGTGCACAACCACATCCATAAAGACACAACACTCCTTAACACTGTGTTTCTCTCCATTACATACTAACACACACTGGGTCAGAGATGTGCAGGAAAGAACGTCAATGATTCATTCCCTGGGAATTTTTCTTGGAAAGTGTAATGCACTATGTGTGCATGCTGCTCCGTGCTTTCTATAAATGCTGATGCTCTGCTATGCCAAAACTCACATTATACTGTACATGAGTACACCCTGACTTTACTTCCTTCTTTGCATTCTTTAAGAATTCCATGACAGTTACCTACAACCTGATGGCCTTCAATTTAAATCTGTAAGAACGAGGTAGACCTGCAAGACAACAAGCATGAGCATTGTTATTCATGGCCCCCCACAAGTCATTCCCTGACTTTTCAGCAACATTTAAGTTCTTTAATAAATCTATGTACTTTCTAACACCACCTTTAGGGCAAACTTTATATTTAGATTTTTTTAAGAAATGCTAGAAGCATGACTGTAGGGATGTTCAGTCTCTTAGTCAGTCAGTCCACCACTTTAGTCTAGACTGAAATGTCTCAACAGATGAAAATCTGTACAGTCATTTCATGGTCTCCAGCAGATGAATCCTACTGACTATGTTGATTGCGTGCCACCAACAGACCGACACTGTTGGCTTTTACCAAAATATCTCAAGACTGGATTGCCATAAAATTTTGGTACAGGTATAGTGCCCAGTGAATGAACCCTCATCACTTTGGTGATGCCCTTACCTTTCCTGTAGCACCACTAGCAGGTCAAAATGTTCACTTATCCTTTGGAATATCTCAGCTTCTACAAGACAAATTAGTACACTAATGGTCCTAAGAGGATGAATCTTGCTGACAATGTAAATCCTGGTGGTTGGTGTTTTTCATCTAGCGCTACCATCAGGTCAAAATCTTATCTTGTCCAACACTTTGAAGACGTCCCAGTTATCAGCAGCTGGTGTCTAGCTAATGTTAGCATACAAACATGAACTAAGACGTGTTAGCATTTAGCTCAAAACACTGCTGTGCCCAACTACACCCTCACAGAGCCACTACCATGGCTGTAGACTCTTAGTTTGGTCACAAATAAGAATAGCAACTTGATGGAGATGTTTGTGTTTCTGTTGGGTGTAGAGGAAGTTTTCAGTCTCTACAGTCATAGTCACATGCACAGATGTGTGTAAACTGTACTTGTGCATTACAAAAATTCAACAGTTAACAAAGTATTAAGATGTAGAAGCAGCATAAGAAAGACTGTGCATTCTTTCAGAAGTGGAAATGAAACGCTGTTTGGAAAGTTCCTCCCAACACGGTTGCAGAAGTTCCAGCTCGATGGAAAGGGGTGGGGATGGGCGGCAAGGTTACCAACAACTCACCCTGTAAAGGAAGTTGGACCGGCCCACAGTTCCAATCTTGCCAATGTGGTTCATGAAGCACAGGTTTCCCTCTGTGGATCCGTATACCTCGCACATTTTGATGTTTCCAAAGCGACTCTGGAACTCCCGCCAGACATCCTGCCGCAGGCCGTTCCCTACTCCCATCCGCACCTTGTGAGCTTTATCTATCTCTGTCTGATGGAGGGAGAAAGATGTAATGACATCAGCAAAATAGATATGACAGGTGACAGCTGAGCATTTCTCAATAATGTGTAAATGCTTGCAGTTTAAGAATGTGTTTATTATATGTTCGTTAAGCTGACACACTGGAATATACAAGAGTTCAGGATAGAATCAGGTTTAGGTTAGGGTGAGGGTTAGGCATTCAGGTCAGATGGTTAAGGTTAGGGTAAGGGGCTGGGAAATGCAAGATGTTAATGAGAGTCCTCACATACAAGTATGAGTGTGTTTGAGTTTCAAACCACCGGAGGTGTTGAAGTGAGGATATGCTGGGAAAGTGAGGACATTTTGGCTGGTCCTCACTTTCCGACACACCTTCAAAGGCCTGTTTGAGGGGTCAGACCTGGTTTTAGGGTTCAGGTTAGAATCAGGTTTGTGTGTGTGTGTGTGTGTGTGTGTGTGTGTGTGTGTGTGTGTGTGTGTGTGTGTGTGTGTGTGTGTGTGTGTGAGTTTGTAGGTGTGTGTGTGTCACAAACAAATAACTGCCATGAATGCAAATTGGTCAAATTGGTGTAACCAAGAGAGTGGATCTGTCGCAACAAATAACAAAAGCAGTCTTTTACCACACACACACACACACACACACACACACACAATTCCAGTAGTTTCCACTTGACTGAAAGACCAAAGACTTCATTATATGTGTTGGAAATAAGCAGCAAAAAACGAGGCAAATGTCTAACAAACCAGCTGCTCTTGTGTCACTGATGTATAATTAAGTCTTAATTACACTGATGTTATTTACAGTGAAGTAAATAATATCAGTGAAGGTGAAATTGTTTGGGTGAAATGTTGTGGAGCTGTGAAGCTAGTTTAAGCAATGTGAACTGAAAACACCAGAGCAGCGTCACCACTAATACTTATTATTCCATGCCTCTTATTCATAAGACAACTCATTATGTGTTGCATCTCAATGCATGTACATGATAAACAGTTTGTTTAGAAGAGACTCAGATTTGAGTTAGATAAACCCACTAGAAAGACAGACCTGTGGACCCCACAGAATCTCTGTTTGAGGTAATGCGGTTGAAGTCTTTGGAGTATGGTGCATATTGGAGAACAAATTTGAAAATAAATGACCACAAAACCAACTGACACATCGGGCCTTTAGAGCCCCCCTGGGCCTCGTTATTTGGTCATCTAAGCCCAGCATGTATCAACGACTGGGAATAGACAACACATCTTGAGCAACTACTCCAAAATACAACAGAAGAAGTGGTTCATCTGTTGTCACTGTGTATAAAGACAGCATACAAGCAGTAATTAGTGCTCATGCTTGTGTGCACACATTGACCCTGTGGAAGAGCGTGTGTATGTGCTCTACGTGCTCCACATCTTTTCATTTGCCAATCAGCAGTGAGGACAGTCATGGCCAGCCTTCCACCTACACAGCCAAATAACACAGGGGAAGTGGACAAAGAGGACTTTGAGTCCAGCCTCAAGAAGGGACAAGCTCTGCTCGCACACTGTGTTATGTGCGCACATTCATGTGCCCACAATGAGAGGACACAACACTAAACAAAGACCGTGCTTATCTTTCTGCCTGAGTTGTCCACAAAGTTACTTGAATGATTCACATGTAGCAGTGACTGCTGCTCTTTATAAAAGGGATAGTCTGCCTGCTGTAAAGGGCACAGGAACTTGAAGTTAAATATAAATGACAATGATGGCAAGTCTTGTTGACATATGGAAAAAATAAAGGAATCAGAATGAAACAGAAAAAAAACAAAAAGAAATCATTATAAAGGTTAAAGAATTCTTGTGAGAATGTGGGACACTATTACAATGACTTGAATTTCATAGCAAACAAGAAATGATTCCAAAGGGAAGCATTTTTGACATCCATCACTTAGGACGCCATCATGTTCTTAGGCTCCAACTTTTGTTTTTTCTCACGTTTAAGTGTAAAGAGTAATTTCCACAGGTGTAGGTTTGTGTGTTCAGTGTGGACTCCCAACTAGGAGGGTAACACAACAACGTCAGTTTTATTGGATAGGAATTTTATGCTAAAGACAGGCACAATATACATTTTTTGCAAAAGGTTATGAAGACTGACAGCTGAATGCCAAACAGAGGATTACCTTAGGCTGGTTGCACAGGTATCGGCAGAGTTCACCAATATACTGGAAAACAGTCACGTCATGTTTCCTACAGTCGCTCCAGAACTGGGAGGCTGAGAACTTCTTTTTCAAGACGCAGGTCGCACCTGTAATACAACAGACAACAGTGTCATTAAATGTACAATTTAGGGTTTAAATTCTCCTATTCTCTATTTTCAGTACTTGGTGTATCTACTCCATACATCTAATAATACAAATGTATACTTTAAAATATATATGTTTGTTTATTTATTTATCATTTCATAACTACTTCACGCAGTGAGTGGCGGTGAGAGTCATATAAACACAGAAAGGGAAGAAATGCAGTGAATTGTATCAGTGGGGATAACTGTGCACACTTTCATTGAGTCTCTCCTCGGAGACACTGATGGTGTTGCACTTAGTCCAAAATTCAAGTTCAAGTTCAAACCATGTTTACTCTCTCACCTCCACTCACTGCCTGAAGTAGTTGTGATTTTCCCTTCTTTGCTGTGGTGGACTGTGCATGGGCCACGGGCCTCAGTATAGTTGTACTGCCTTTCGCTTCCTACATCTTCGCTACTGGTTACATCAACTACATGGTGGGTTTCTTGCCAAAAATATCTCTAATCTCCAGTGAATTCTTTAACTGAAGTAAGAGATTTTCTGACCAAACCCACGATGTTTATCCAGTTAGAATCTTACACGTGCAAAAATGTGGAAAACAGTTTCAGCCCTATAGACTTAAACCCAACATAACGACAACATCTGAGATAAAAACCCATATATTGACCTCCCTGAATGGATGCACTCCACAAACAGAAGCTGGAGACCACAGCACAAACAGAGACACCTCAAACAGAACACATGGTACTGATATCTTACAAAAACAGAGGCACAAGTGTGGCATTGACCTACTCAACTAATCTACTGCAAATAATGACACAATGTCTGCCAATGTCATCACGTAGAAAAGGTTCAAAGACAGATTTTATTTTGTTCACTTTCAGTCCTACAAGCTCATCTCAGTCCTATGAGAGCATTCTACATCTCCAGCATTCACTGCTAACTTTGTTCTATCAACAAAGTTCACATGGAGGCCAGCTATAGTTTCTTTAATGGACATAATGTACCGAGCATAGCTGTTGAAAAGAATATATTCTCATTTAGAGGCTGAGAATAGCTAGCTAGTTAGTTAGCTAGCTTGGGAATTAGCTTATATTTTGAATACTGCAGAGAACATGTAACTTTAGAGTCCATGCTACCTCTTTCAAGAATAGGCTTAAGGTTTTCCAAGTCTGGTCTCAGGAAGATACCTTTGTATATTAACAACATTGCAAAAGTCTGAGGCTATGAGGCATTTTTGGATGGATCTGGCACTGTAGACTCTTTGTAGACCTTATTGTAAATTAGATTAAGTTCAATCTATCCTATCAATTTTGTGTCCAATTTAAAGCAGCTTTACTTTCCTTGCCTGTGGACGTTAATGTGTCCATATGTGCGGGTCTAAATTTGTTCTACCCCTTTCCTTTCCAACAGTTGGTGAAGCTTGGCAGGTGCCGACCTTGTCTGACAATGACAGTACAGCAGGTCCCCTTGTTGAGAGTCTAAAAGCCAAATGTGTACAAAGGTTATTACATCTGAAACGATCTGGTTACAGTTTGTTAGTACAGCCTGTAAGGATGTTGGTCAGTGAAGGACACTGAACTGCCAACTTTGGTGGCAGCTGGAACAGAAATACAGAAACCCAGGATTTATCAAAAGGATAGCTGATTAATATTCTCCATAATAGTCTCCAGTGTCCACTTCCTGCTCTAAAGCCTCTAATTAAGCTGCTAGTTGAAGTGAAACAGTGGGTCCTCAAAGGGGTCACATAGTTTAGCGGTTACACTGTGGACAGTGGACTCTGTCTGCAGTCTTGAATACCAGATTACAAAGAGGACTGCTTTTCTGTATCTAACATGGAACTTAGATCATATGATGGGTAAAAGCATATGGTTGGGACAACATCAATGAAGTGAGGACATCATATCATTGTCAATAACAAAAGTCCATCAAAGTCCATTTTGTGTGGACATTTGAAATAGATTCATTTAGACAGTCATCTGTTTTGCTCTGTAACTACTGTGAATGGTTCTCAGCCTTTTGTATTTCAAGGATCTCAAATGAGCTCCCTTTGATAATATTCTGTGATCCTGACCACCATCTGTGAACATTTTGTTACATGATTCAATGTTTCTTGTCTGACAAAGTGGCTTCACTGTATGTTTTCTTAGACACAGGCTTGTTTGGCTCAATAAGTGACAATTTGTGTTTATTGATAGGATTAGGTTGTGAAAAATGTGCTTCCTTTCTGTTGCCATTATTTCAGCATGTGAAAGGTTGTGTTCAGTATATGGAAATACTTCCACACGAATGCCACTGCTACAAATATTCTGAAACACTACATTTAAGCAGACAAAAGGGGCCACTGGGGGCCAAACTAAAATACCCTGACAGCTCTGATGGTGCTCAGGACTCATCCTGAGGTCAACTGCTTTATTCGAATTTGACTTGTCTACACAATCTCTCTGATGTGCAGAACACAATTATCTTTAGGTCCTGTCACCACATCACGACAGCTATAAACAAGGAATTAAGTTACTGCTGCTGCGCCTCCGGTGTAAAGCTGCACTCAGGCTACAAATACTAATTAAACTAAAAGGACAGAATCTTGCTTGCAGCAGTTGTGGGCTTCACATAGAACATCAGCAGGTCTACTGTCTTTTCACCAAAACCACTGGTCACATTCAGTTACCAACGTCAGCATTATTGCAAAGACTAATTAATCAGAGCCATCATCACATCGTTAATTGGCATTTCGATGTGTGATACATCCAAAACCCAGCACACATAAAGGATGATCTTTGATTTTGGAGCTGTCTCTGTGCCACACAAGCTGTGCCTTGTGTGCTGTCTGTAATACTTACGGGCCGATGTCACTGCTGAAATGTGGTGTTCTGCGTGCTCCGTGTGGAGGGAGCCAGTAACTTTTATAGCTCTATCTTTCGTAGTTCGTAGCGTAGTTGTGTGGGTACCCGTGTTTGTACCAAGACTAGGCTCTCATGCGACAACCTCTCCGAGTGTGTGCCAACACACAGTTGTAGCCAACTATGTCAGCTCTGAATGTGTGGAGAAACTCAGGGATTTTTAAGGTGAAAGCTTCACCCAGGCTGTCATGTGCTCAACTGCTGACGAAATAACCAGTATAGTGTTATTCACTGTGATGATTGATAAATAGAACTCACACACTATGCAGAAAAACAGTTTTTGGTGGTTAGACTGAATATAATTTAATTTAATGTAAACTCAGAAAATGAATGTGGGAATAAAATAATCCGTCTAGATCAGGGGGTTTCCGAGGTATGACGTGCTTTCCCAAGGTGGGTACAGGAGACTTGAGACTTTACTTTACGTAAAAAAAAAATAAAAAGACATGCTACTTTGGCGTACATTTAATGGGGGAGATTCTGAGGCCTACCTAGCTCTATGGTTCCTCCTATGCCGATCAAGGAAGCTGCACTGTGGTAGAGTGGCAGAGAAATGTACACCACATCATCTTCAGTCGCCCCAAATGCCCAAAAACCTGCTGCAGCCTTCAGACTCTGGAGGTGAGTAATCACTGCAGCCTTCGGGAGCCCTGGGAAAATTAAAGACATGATAGTGCATTACATGACACAGCAAAAAAATTGAAAACTGATACCTTCTATTTGTTCATGCAATGCTGCATTTCATCATCATAAGAGCTCTGTGGCTGCTCCTGAAAGGAAACCTTAACCGAGTTTTAAGGTCACCTTTAAGGTCACAGTGATGTGCATGTACATAGCAAATGTAGCAAAGAGGCCTCCTAGAGTGGCTATGAAGCGAAAGCATTAAAGGATTAAAAACAAAAAGATAACCAAAGAGATTTGGCCCCTACTCCACGGGCCCTTGTGTATCTTCAGAATGACACTGATTATGCAGTTCACTGTTTTACTAAGCCGTTCAATGACATTATTGATTATCGTACACCGTTAAGAAAAAAACACAATTAAAGCTAAGACACCTCCTTGGATCAACCAAGAACTTAACCGCTTAACGGGACGAGTCAAAAGGCGTAGCAGTCATACTCAAATTGAGATTCTAATGTTTTGCTATATAGAAAAGGAAATGCTTGCTCTGGGGTCAGGCTCTGGGTCTCTGTAAAGTTTAAACCAAACGTCTATCCATCCATTATCTGTACTACTTATCCGGAGTCAATCCCAGCTGACTTTGGGTGAGAGGTAGGGTACACCCTGAACAGGTCTGCAGTCTCATCACTGGGCTGACATATAGAGACAACCAACCATTCACACTCACATTCACATCTATGGACAATTTAGAGTCACCAGTGAACCTAATCTGCATGCCTTGGGACTGTGGGAGGAAGCCGGAGAACCCAGAGGTTCTCGTGGCATGGGATCTTATGCCAGGCGCTTAGAACAATAGAAAGTGCGCAAGAAAGCCTAGTGACCCGAATGTTAGTTGAAGCAGTGACAAATCCCGCTGGCCTATTACTGGATGAAAACCCCACTGGAATTTCTTGAGGCATGCCTGTGTGACTTTGAGACATCACCAGGTGATAACAGCTGACTCGCTCTGCCTCCCCTCCTCATTTTCCTAATGCACTGTCGTTGATGTTGGAGCCTTTCCAGGCTTGTCCCTGTGCCTTTCTATTGGTTATTTCTTCATTATAACTAAACGGTATCAAAATTACATATTTAAACTACTATAGTACAACACCGTAGATATCAGGCACAGTAACAATAATATATACGCAAGCACCATTTACATGACATGAATGTGTGGAGAATGTTTTTGTCCCCCGTCACTCCTCACTGACCTGTAACAAAAATAAAAAAAATAAATGACAAACTCACCAGTTGTTCCAGAGGTGAAGATGTACAGGGTGGGGGTTTTTAAGGAGGTGGTGGTGTATAACACTGCTGGTACAGGCTGGTCAGAGGCAGCATCCATCTTATCCAACAGAGTGTGCACCTGTGTGTGCTCACTCTGGTCCTTCATGCCCCACACCTGAATGTTGTCCTGCAGCAGGCTGCTTAGGATGCCGTCCAGACATTCCACTAAATCTGAGAGATGGAGACAAAACTGCATTTCATGAAAAGGACCCAAAGGAAAGAATTACTTTTTTCTTTCAGGGATTTACCCAAGCAATTTCCTGTGTGTAAATCTATGAATCCTACTCCATCACCACCTAGGAAAAAAAAAAAAAGAAAAAACTCCCAGAGGACTGACCATAGCCCTGCAGGAATTACACAGCAGCAGAGGATGAGGATGAATGGCATGGAAGAAAACAAGCAGAGTATCTGAGCTGCTTTGTCTTAGCAGCCAGGACTATACTGAGTTGCTTGTAGGACCTTAGCCGAGTGCACTGAAACCCCGTTTTTGTTTGTTCTTCTGCCCTGAAAGGAAATATACCTGACCGACCACAACTACTGCAGCAGTCAAACTGGTGATGAGTAGTAGTGCCGTGCTTCCTAAAGTGAGTATGACGGCACCCTTGGGTGCCTTAAGGGCATGCCAAGAGACCCAAGAGGCCTGTGTATTTCCACTTTTTACTGTTTCACCACATTAAAAAAACGTAGGCAACATTTAACCACGGTTTTAGGGTTCTAACCATGCAGGGGTGGAATATAT
>JBBMJY010000008.1:534721-546335 GCA_037833715.1 Toxotes lorentzi | reverse complement strand
TTACAATAATGAACTGCACAGCATCTGGAAAAATTAGCTACTGTAGATCTTTGTCTAATAATGCTGTTACCAAATATGTGGAAGTTATTCCATCTTTATTAACTCTGATGCCATGTGCCAGTTTTATCTGCTGGACTAAACTTTAGTCCAGCAGATATAGATTGCGTGATGCTAGCATGTCAATATGGACCAACATCTCTGAGCAATGTTTCCGGCACTCTGTTGAATCTACGCCACGATGCATCAAAGCAGTTCTGCAGGCAAAAGGGGGTCCAACCCGCTATATGTCCCTACTGCTTACAGTATAGGAGCTGTCCCAGTTTAAAAACTCCCATCATCTCTGTTCTTGACAAGAACTTGGGAGCCCTGTTTAACATGGCAGTCTACTGCTTACAGGGGGTTTATTTAAAAACCTTAAGTCATGTCAGTGAGAGTAACACTGGGTGTGAGAGGACAACTGTCCTGGTTGGGAATTGCTGGAATTAAAAGAGGATGAATAGAAAGACAAAGCAAAATGGCTCATACAGGGTTGGGTTTGATCATTTTCTCAGTGACTTCCTGTTGTTTTTCTATGGGAATTTTTAACAGCTTTTCGCTACTGAAGTTCTGGTGTATATTTTCACTGGGTTTTTACAGCTGGAGCATGAATTTTGAGTATAGAAGAAGCAGAACAGGTATAAGAATAAAACGTATGTCGACTAAGAATAACTGGAATAACTGGAAACAAGCTGAGTTTGGTCTGCTAACAGTTTATTGAATCAGGACTGGCTCTAATTGGATTGGATGTGAGTGTTTCTGTGACAGTGCAGTCAATACTGTGACTGTCCTCTCTGCAGCTCTTTGTTTTTGTCCCCCTCCGGCTGCTGCCAGCTCTTTAGTCCGCTTCGCAGGCGAGGTCCACTTTATGTCAAACGACCTCCCCCCTCCCATCTTTTCTTCTTCTTCTTCTTCTTTAGCTCAAAGCGGAAGTTCAGAATGACTAGTTAACGGAATTGAATACACACAAGAGGTGACAGAAGAACCGCAAGTTAGCTTTTTTTTTTTCATTCAAGCAGGTGGTCCGGTGGCTTCAGGAGGTCCACTGAAAGGTAAGCCTGTGGTGTGGGACAGAGACAGAGTAGAGGTGTGGCTCCGAACTTCCACTTGACTGTCAACAAAACTGCGTTTCTTCAACACGAAGACATTCAGCGTCTCTCATGACTTCTGCTAAACTTCCAGCCCTATCATTGTAGGTCCACATTACTTTACCTGTCATTATAGTAGTTACTTTTCCGTGTTAGCTTGCAGCTCGTGTTAACGAGGAAACATTGTTTACTGTACGCATCCGTTAGCTAGCTAACCTAGCAAAACTGTGAGGACAGTTGTTGTTAGTTCAGACTCAGTGACACACCGCGACGTTAATGTAAGACGCTGTTGACAGTGTTTTTCTACACAGTATGAGTCTGATTTCCATTCTGTTGAAGAATTCTCCTCACAAGTGGCAAAGAAAAAACTCTCAGTCTGACATGGCAGTAGGTTGAAGTCAAACATATTTAGAAGAGAAATGAAGAAGAAAAGTAAGAGTAGTACCAAAGGGCCTGTCACAGCTTATACACCCACATCCTGCCTCAGGTTTGCCCCACTGTACCTACAGAAACACCCGTGAACAGTTTCCTGCTCAGGGAGGATTTAATGAGAGATTATTTGCATCTGAATCGAGCTCACTTTCAGTTGTACTTCCACATTAATAGTTTCTGGATAAACTGTTTGCTTTGTCTGATCTAATGATTGTGGTCATGTTTCTCGACCACTTGCACTTCTTTTTTTTTTTCTTTTTTTTTTGTAGTGATGCTACCATGTTCCCAGATCTCAGCGGTTGTTTTTGGTGAGTAAAATTTCATAACACAACCATTTGCCTGAGCCAAGAAAATAAGGTGCAATACATTTTTTACCCTTTGTAAAGAAAAATAGTGGTTAAACGTACTTCAGTACTAAAGAGGTATGTGTTCTTATGTCACAGACCCTCCCCTCTGTCATCAGGTTTATGTGAAAACCACCTCTCTTGTCCCTGCAGATGTGAGATGCCCCCTAAGATCTTCGGTCTGTGTCCACTGTTCTTCTCTCTGCCGCCATGACGACCAGTCGCTGCTCGTTGTTGCCAGAAGTTTTGCCGAACCAGTGTCTTTCGGTCTATGTGAGGAGCCAGCCTGAGCTGGACTCTGAGCCCATGTGTGGGTTTTTTTCTGATGAGCTGCCACTTCCGGGTAAAACCGTGGAGGAGTGCAGCATGTCTGCCAGCGAGCAGCCTCCTTATTACACGCAGCTGCTGACCAAGGTGGACGGTCAGCGGATGTCTCCAGGGCTGGACACGTACATCAAACAGTGGTATGATTGTGGATGTGCTTATAATTCAGTTTCAAACAACGTTCCTAATTTTGGTATGAGAGCATGGACCATGTGTGGACAGGTAGCAAAGCGAGGGAGAGACACACACACCTTACATGGTAATGAAACGAAAACAAAAAATGTCACTTAACTTCCTTCGTTTGTGTCTGACAGTGCTGCACCAGAGGATACCATGTGTCGGATCTGTCATGACAGTGGAGGCCAGGAGGAGCTGCTGTCCCCCTGTGAGTGCTCTGGGACCCTGGCCACCATCCACCGCAGCTGCCTGGAACACTGGCTGTCTGCTTCAGGAACCAGCTTCTGCGAGCTCTGCCACTACCAGTTCACTGTGCAGAGGAAGTCCAGGCCGCTGTTTGAGGTACAGGATGATCAGGTCCAGCATTAGAACAACTCTGTTTCAGTGATTTGCTGCATCAGTGTTTGATGTAGAAGCTCTCTGTGCTTGAATTCTTTTTGGTCGGTGCAGTGGATGCAGAACCCAGGTCTTCGTCAGGAGAAGCACACCCTGTTTGGTGACATGGTGTGTTTCCTGCTCATCACTCCCCTGGCCATCATCTCTGGCTGGCTCTGCCTCCGCGGTGCCATAGATCACCTTCACTTCTCCAGCCGACTGGAGGCCGTGGGGCTCATCGCGCTAACTGTTGCCCTCTTCACCATTTATCTCTTCTGGACTCTGGTTAGTATGCACATGTGTTGCTCTATGTTGTTGTATCTTATCTTATCTTACACAGAAGCAGGACTTCTCTCAGCTTTAACCCATTTAATAGGACTAATAATAATTAATGAGACAAATAATGTGAGTAGTAGGTGGCCCACTGCCACAGATCCAGACTCTACAGCTCTGGAGGCAAATGAACCTGCAGAGAGAGACATGAAAGGACAAAACTACAGGAGAGAGAAGAAGCTGAGTTAGTAACATGTATTAATGGGATATGAATGAGAACAGATGGAGAGGGAGAGGAGCTTGGTGCATCATATGAAGTCCCCTGGTAGTGTTGTTTAACTAGGGGATGGTTCAAGGAAACCTAACCCAGCTCTAACTATAAGATTTATCAAAGAAGGAAAGTTTTTAGCCTCCTTTAAAACATGTAGAGGGTGTCTGCCTCCCAAACTGGTAGATGATTCCACAGTAGAGAAGCGTGAGAGCAGAAAGATCTGCCTCCCATTCTACTTTTGGAGACTCTAGGTACCTCTAGCTCTCTTGTTGGTGCCACTTGAAAGTGTTGAACTAACCACGACCAGTTAACCGATATGTAAGAGTAAAATAGGTGGCAAGGCCCATTTATAATGTGTCACTTTTACTAGTTAAATGAATTTCCAGTTGAACTGACTTAAATTTCCTCAGGTCATGGTGAATTCCTAATGTCCATTGCCTTCCTAAGGTTTCTCTCAGGTACCACTATCGACTATACCGCAAGTGGCGTCAGTCCAATCAGAGAGTAGTCCTCGTCCTCCCTGGGTCACGCAGTGAAGCTTCAGCGGCGGACTCCTTACCAGGCTTGCAACGAGGGATGCAGCAGCCGTCCAAGGAATCAATAGTCTGAGAGTCAACTCCAGACGACGGACGCTCCTCATCCTCAAGGGATGGACTCTGTTCATCTTCCTCTCTCCAGCACTTTAAAGCACCCGCTCTGAGATGTTCTGTCAGAGCTCATGTCAGGATGTATAAACAGCCACAGGTAAGATGAGTGAAGATCTGCCTCACCTGGACACAAATACACTGTCAGCAGCTGAAGCAGCGGCCGTGGCTCCCGATGAGGGATGGAGGGTCCTCATCGGGTTTTGGTTAAACACTGTGCTGTTAGCCTTGAAGTAGCAGAACATCCCAGACATTTTTACACCATGATGAAGACACTGTGGTTCTAGTGTTGCTTCATGAAAGTTTGACATTCAGAGAAGTTTTATACCAGTTTCCCAAAACATCTTGAGTGTTCCTTTGAGAATGACTGTTGCACTGAAAGCAGCTGCATCAAACAGACAGCTGTGGGCGTCTTTATATGTCAATCTGAGACACATGTTGTATGAATGACATAAAGTGAAAATGCTTTTGATATTCAGCTGGTCCCCGGTGTGAAACTCCAATCTGTGCACAGCACAGAAGTCTGACAATAGGTCCATAAACAGTTTTTGGCACTGATTGATTGATTGATAGGGGAACTCTTAAACCAAAGGTTATTTTTTATTTGAAACATTTTGTTATTTTGTCGTTTCATGTGTGTATTGATGTAGAAAAATAAACTTCTATACACTTCAGTTGGAGTGGTTCACTTTCTGATGATATGAGGGGTTTTCCTCATGCATCAGCTCTTCATCACGGGCAAAGTATGTATAAAATGTAGCATATTATTTTAACTTATTAGAACCCTGTTATTGATCCTGTACCATAGGCTGCCATCATTACTTTGTGGAGACCTTGATTGATCGAATGATTTATAGAAAAAGTAAAACACAAGTACAAGAAAAACATTTAATTACTTAACTATGAAGATTACAGCCATGGCATGCATAGTAACACACAGACACAATAACACTTCAAATATCAAAAAGTTCAACAATACAATCAACACTTCTTAATTAGTGGTGCAACACTTATTCAAAGTCAGCAAAAAGAAACTCATGTCTGCTGCATGTCATCACATTAAAGCCCCTGTGTGCAGAATGGGATCATAACGTGTCAAATTCCTCTGATGGCACCAGGTTTTATGGAAAAATGACACGTCATGATGGAACTGGAGCCTTTTTGTCCCCCAGATCAGATATTTTTTCATAAGGGGAGTCCCAGAGTCACGGCTTCAAATCCCACACATAAAGGTCTTTAAGGTAACTCCACAACAGCTTACAAACTGATGTCCTCATGAATACAATCATACAATCGTGGTATTTGTTTCATTTCTAAAGATACTAGAAAAATGTAATTGGACAGAGGTTTCCACATTATGTCCACTCAAGGGCCAGATTGATGGGAGGGAGGTCATTTATTATACTCCAGTTACTGCAGAGCTTTTAGTGTACTTGTCCTTTCAGTGTTTGCTCTGGGGTCAGGCTCTGGGTCTCTGTGAAGCGCTTTGAGACAATTTGATTGTGGAAGGCGCTATATAAATAAAATTGAATTGAAATTGTTTATTTTTTCCAAGTGTTTTTTTTTTTTGCTCCTTCAAATTATTTGAAGAAAAAAAATAAAAACACTGTCGAACTAATCTGAACCAGCCCCTTGACCTAAAGTAATTACTGATATCCTGTGGCTGTTCCTGTGTTTTAAAGGCCTTAAGTATAGCTTCAACAATAAAATTAAGATAAAAATTATACAATTAAATTAAATTAAAATCCTCATGACTCATTGTTTGCTTAAAGACAGTCTGTCCTTGAGTTTAGCTTCTTGCTGCATGGTTTCAAAAAGGAAAAAAAAAAGTGAACTACAAATACAAACTTTGTTCAATAACCATGTTATTTTGGATTTTAAAAGATAAAAATACATCATTGTATTTTTATAAGAAATAAAAAGAGAAAATAAAATCCAAACACTGTATTGAAATATACTACAAAAGATAGAAAAATAGTTCTAATATTACAGTTGGCAGCAGACTGGCTAGGCTCAGAGGAAGAGGAGGAGGTGATGGTGGTGTGGGATCACATGATGGAGCAGCCTCTCTTGGCAGTGCGAGGTTCTCCCTGCACAGAAACACAAGGGCCACATAACACTTTCAAAATAAGACAGACTTGCTGGGGAATACATTTATTTGGAGCCTTGTAGTCAAGTTAGAAGAGACCAAGAAGTGTTTTCTGATTAAAGTGTTTCTAAAATGAAAGTGTCAGTCTCCATATTTCTAAATATAATGTTAGCAGCTGGACTGAAATCCTAACCATGTCTGTGCTGAGCTGATGATCTCACCTGCTGGTGGAAGAGGTCTTCCTCAATGGCCTCCACGCCGTTATCATCTTCCTCCTCATCCTGCTCCTCTTCCACAGCTGTCTTGTACGTCGTGGTTCTCTTTGCCACTTCCTGCCCCACACACACACAAAATGTTTGCCATTCAAAACTACCACCGAGAACACAATCCCAAACAGAAGTGTGCTTTGCAGAGCACACTGATGGAGATGGTGTAATGGATGTGCGTGCATGGTCTCACCTCTCCCTGAGGGTTGATCAGCAACACATGGACATCCTCCCCCGAACCCCAGGAGGACTGATTCTTCCAAACCAGGTCTGTGGGAGGTTTGGAGCTCACGCCAGCATCAGATGCCCACACCTGCACACAAACAGGTATATTTAGGGTTCAAGAAGCCCCAAAGTCATCCTCATATTCAGCACATTAAGACATCAGCTCTCTCCACATGAATGGTTTAGGAATACAGCTGATTAAACTGCTTGAGTTCTTTCAGCTTAAAAAAAAATAAAATCATATTTTGTGTTTTTGGCCCATGTTGTTACATTAAGGAGTCAGAATGCTGTTCATTCTTCATTCACTCTTCATTTTAAACTAAATTTGCATACAGATAGTTGCACTGGCAAACACTCAGACAGCACCCTGAGACACAACAAGACAGAACAATGAACAGTGCTGCCTTTATCTGTAACCTGTGTATCTCAGTGTGTGAGTCAGGGGTTCACCATGACTGAATGAATGGAACTGGTAACAGAAATGCTGAACACTCACAGTGTTGACCAGTCATGTTACAGCTGATTACTATATGAACACCAACCTTCTTGCACATCTTGTGCTAACTGAGTGAGCACAAACGCATATTGACCATTAGGTGGCACTTTCACACAAAGTTAAAAAGAAAAAAAAAAACAACAACAAACGCCTCAGAAACATTCCAGCTTCAGTGGAATGTTTTCCAGTCTCTGTGCTGCTCTCAACCCGAGACCTGCATTGCATTGTGGGCCTGCAGGTCTCGCTTGCATCACCTCAGGAATCCTAAACAGGTTTAGCTGAAACAGTTTAGAATCTAAGACAAACTCTTACCGTGACTTTCTGACCAGCCTTCAGGACAAATTTAGGTGTGAACTTGTAGGTGGATGTAGCATTTCCAGTTGTCTTAATCATCTCATAACCCACCATGGCCTGGTCCTGAGACAGACACGATCATCGACACAGTAAAGAAATTGGTTTAATACGCTGTGGTTACACTGATGTCTGCACATTAAAAACAGGATCTCACCTCATCTCCACTGTTGTGGAGGCAGATGAACTTGCCATCAGTGTCGATCTCGTCGATACAGACGGGTCCTGTGGCCGAGGCAGAGTGAGCAATGGACACTGAGCTGCTGGCTTCTTGTTCCTCCACATCGATACGCTTTCTCTTCCCCCGAGTGGTCCGCACGCTGCGGCTGCTGGACGAGGCTCGAGACACCGTGACACGAGATGAGGGACTGGGAGACAGCTTCAGCCTGGGAGAGGAAAACATTAGCAGTTAGATTTTATAACTGTTGCATGGGAACAAAACGGAGCCACTTCCCACAGAAGAGTTTTTATTTTCTATTTTTCTATTTTAAGTATTTATGAAAACAGACTTCACTGGAGAATGTGTGTGTGTTCAGAAACTCTGACACATGCATACAAACATTTGAGACCAGGGGAATTGGCAACGCAGATAAATTAATAATCGTACTTTTTATCCACAGTGTGATAAACATTGAAGCTGTGTTATGTTGTCTGTGCTTGTAAGACTCTAATTATTCCATAAGCTCTGCTTTTTTTAAAAAGATACGGAAAAACCTAATCCATCACCTGTTGCTGGGTCATCTCCACTACCAAACCCTGAGAGCTCTTTTGGGGTCATATGTTGCACACACACACACATCACTACTTGCAAACCCTGTGGGTCCTCACCTTTCCTCTTCTCCTTCCAGAAGTTTGCGGTAGGCGTTGATCTCCATGTCCAGAGCCAGTTTAACATCCAGCAGCTGTTCGTACTCATTCAGCTGTTCCTGCATCTTGGCCTGGATCTTGGCCACCTCGTGGTCTTTGTCTGCCAGCAGCTTGCGGCTTGTGTCTTTCTCCTGAGCCAATGCTGCCTCCAGCTCAGTGATACGATCACGCCAGCCACGAGTCTGAACATACACAAGGGGGTCAGAGAGTGAGGTGGCAATGATGCATGCGTCACAGGGCAACCCAACACTTCAGCATCTTATTTAATGAGTTTTTGGAACCATTTCCTTTTTTAGAGTAGTAAGAATTGTCCTGTGGCAGTTGTGTGTGTGAATGATGAGCCCAACCTGTCTAAAGGTGTGTATTAGACTGATTTAAACAAAAAAAAACACGTTTTTCACTTCCTGTTTCATATTGCATGTTTCTCTGCTACCTTAAGTAACATGCATCACTAATGCTGCTGCTGTTGGTCTGGATGCCAACTTATTCAGAATATGTTTAGGAAGCCCGATCTGACTTGAAGGACCTTCTGACTGTCATGTCACAGAATGTCATGACAAGAGTATTCAAGCTGCTTCTACAGTCACTGAAGTGAGTAAGGAATCAGCTGCACTTGAAAACATGGTCTGCTTTAATGGAGGTATTACATGTTTCATTTTTATGGGAGAACAGGTAAAGCTAACAGTATCTGTAAAGTCCCCCAACATGACTAATCTGATCAAGCTTTCTTTTTCCAGAAAATTCATTTAGACTTCTCAGGTCACTATTATACCAACCCTCTCTGTATACCTGTCAATCAGGGTGCACATGACACTGTTCTGCATGCATTGTTCTGGGACTGAAGTTTCAACCCCCACCCCTCATGCTGAGCTAACATTAGTTTGGATCAATCTAACCTCAGCACAGGGCAGTGGCTGACATTATGTCACACCTGCATGGATTGTGGAATACTGTTTTACCCTGCAGTCTGATTATGTAACTTGTAGGCTGTTTTCTTCAGTTACTGTTAGACTGAGTTACTATTTCTTCATGCTATCATGTTGGACTGAGGGTGGACTGGACGCTAAGTAGCTCACCAAAATACAAAGTGGTATTATGAGACAGGATGGGCCGGGGCTAGCTGCTTGGTATGCTAACTTCAGTAAATACCATATCTCTGCAACATAATACATAGATGACATAAAGTCAGAACTGTTATTTCTTCATACTCTGTTGATGATCTTAGCTCATTTTTGAATGTTTTAAACCAAAATACTTTGAGAAACCAATTCTAATTCTGTGGAAAAATAAAAACTTAATGAGTAAAATGAAATATCAACCTCCTTCTGTAGTCCTGCCAGCTGGGCGGCGAGGCTCTCGATCCTCAGGGTGGACTCTCTGAGCTCCTCTCGAGCTGTGTTCGCTGATGCTCCGTTCATCTCAGACAACCGACGCAGGTCCTCAAGCTGGAGACAAACACACAGATGTTCTGAGAGTCAGCAACATCAACACTGTTTCCTACTCATCATCAAAGAGGAACTGAGCAGAGTCTGCCACTTCCTGAAATGCAGGAAGTTAGTAAAGTGTTATTTGGTATGTTTACTGGTTACGTACAGTTCCATTACTACTTACTTTCATACTCATCCTACAGACAGCATGTGACTGCATTTAGCCATTCATCTTTTCTCATTTATTATGGTGTGAGCACTACAAGGCAGCTGGACTACCTGTGTTTTTCTAATGGCTTGACAGATTTTTCTGAGGAACAGGACTGAAAATACTGTGAGCAGAAGACGCAAGTGAAATCTGCACTTCAGTTTTCTATGTGATAGTTGTGTGAAAACTAAACAGAGCTATGTTAGAAATTAAAGTTTTTAATCGCAGTTGCAATGTTGAGCCCAGAATCGATGACTGATCTTTAAAGATGGATACTTGATGAAACTGAAATTCACTGTAAGAGACAGTCATTTCACTCCTCCTACCACTTTCACATGGAATGGATTATTATGAACTGAGACAGTGTGTGTGTGTTTTCATACTTTGGTAAGGTAGGTGCTCTCCATGTTGTCCTTGTATATCTTGATCTGCTCCTCATTTTGAGCTCTCATGTCAGTCAGGGCCTGAGTCAGTTTGTATTCATACTCCTCCTTCCGTCCACAGTCCACCTCCACCAGTCGAGTCTCATACCGCTGCCGGGCTTCTTTCACTTCCTGTAATACAGCACACATTCAGCACTTAGACACTGTTCTCAGGTTTGATCTTGTCCTAATGAACTCAAGTCAACTCTGGACTTGTGTAGCAGACATGCATTGGCACTAGAGACAAGTATTAAGGGAGTCACAATAAGGACACTCAAAGTTTGAACTTTGACAAATGGGAATGAAGCAAAACCTTAAAATTAAGCTCAGCATTTCACAATAAGGCTTATCTCTGACCGATATTTGACTGTTATTCTCCTCAGAGAACACAACAAAGACTGTTGTTATCACTTATCACTAAGGTGTGGGCCTTAGAGATAAGTGATAACAGTCTCAAGGTCACATTCCTGAAGCAATAAAACAGGAGATCATTTGTTTTCTGAAATTCATTTAAATAACTTACCAACTATGCTGCAACCCAGATACTATTGCTGAATGAACAGTTTAAGGTTCTATCTCTTATAGAATTTAGAATGTGAAAGGCAATATGTACCATGTGACCATACAGTCAGCATCCTCCACCTACAGGGCAATTATAATAAATAAATTGGCAATTCCACAACAGTGGAATTGATTGATGGTAATAGTAAAAAAACATAAGTATTTGGTCAAATTATTAATATATAATTGCTGATTAGACACAGGAGCTCGTTCAGCAACAGACTCATTCTTCCACACTGCACAACAGAGCGACACGGGAAATCATTCCTGCCTGTTGCTATCAAGCTATATAACTCTGAACTGTATACTTGGTTATCTTTAAACCTCACGTACATACACTACTCACAATAAGTTAGGGATATTGTTATTTACATGAGGGCTTTTCCTATTTGGTCTGAATTTTAATGAGATAAAAGTTCCCATTGATATTACTAATAATGAATAAGAAGAAACACCATTTTCATTAGTTTAATAATTATTCCCCCAAAAATTTAGACAATAACAAGGATAGCCCCAAATAACAAAAATTGACAATGTCAGTACCGGGTGTTTCCACCATTTGCCACAATGGCAGCGACGTCTCATGCTCCTCACTAGCCTCATGTTGTTCTGAGGCAATGTGTTCCACAAGTGCTACATGCAGTTCTGCCAGGTCAAGTGAGGGTGGGGTACGATCATCCAGTCTCTGCTTCAGCTGGTCCCAGACGTGCTCTATGGGGTTCAGGTCAGGGGACATTG
>JBBMJY010000008.1:514404-527140 GCA_037833715.1 Toxotes lorentzi | reverse complement strand
CCCATGGGGCGACTCTTGTTGCGAGGGGTGTCTCCAGGAACACATGTTTCTATGAGGATACACACACGTATGCACACAGGTGCGCACACACACACACACACACACACACACACACACACACACACACACACACACACACACACAATACCATCCATGCTGTAATTTATCATTACCATTTGACATGCATACAGGACCAAAGCCTTATAGTAGTATAGTCATATGACTCTCACCCTGCTAGATGCTTTTCTATGACTGTGCTACCTCAAAAGATTTGTGCATTACATTTAAACAGCAAATTCAAATAGTAATCAAAAAATAACCACCAAGGTCTTTGATAATACAATGGTTATTATTACAGTATCAGCTGTGGTGTTAGATTGTAAGCAGTGCATTGATCTCATATTGTTGAACAAGCTCTTACCAGCAATCATGTTAAATTATGACTAATGTATTTAAAATACACTGTTTTTTTTATCACTATCTTTATGTCAGTTGAGATGCAACATTAATAATCTCTGCAGGAAAAGTCAGGTTGTTACAGAACCAACAGGCAGCGCCCTCTGTTGACATTCACCACTTGATTCAAGACTTTGTCCCCACTGTGTGCTTTGTGCTTCTGTTGTCAGACTCAGAGTTGGGGGCTGATTTCTGCACACTGCAGACTCTGCAATACACTGAACATGATACATACATTCAAAAGTTCAATGTACATTCATTGATTGTATATTTTTGCATGGCACTTAAATTTGAAAGGACAAATCTCTTACCAAACCAGTCAGAAGGCTCAAGTCTCACATTTCACCAATGAATGAATTCATCAGTTTTAAACAATGGGATTGAATGTAAATTAGATTTTGTGCCCAAAGATGACTGAAAATGTTAATACCATCTTGACATTCTAATACCATCTTGACAATATTCCAATACTTGCTCAAACAGAGCTTCAGAAGTCCTATGAAGAGATGGGAGAACCTCCTGGAAGGATGACCATCTCAGCAGCAATCCATCAATCAGGCCTTTATGGTGGAGTGTAAAAGGCACATGAAAGCCCACTCAGAATTTGCCTAATGACATTTGAAGGACTCTGAGTGCATCAGAAAAAAGATTCTCTGGTCTGATGAAACAAAAACTGAAATCTTTGGGCAGAACCCCGAACACTATGTCTGGCAAACAACAGTCACTGCTCATCACCTGGCCAGTACCATCTCTACAATGAAGCATGGTGGTGGCAGCATAATGCTGTGGGGCAGGGGACTTTTCATTGGCAGGGATAAGCAGACAGGTCAAAACTGAGGGAAGGATGAATGAGGCCAAATAATGAGAGGTCTTTGAAGAATGATTGCACATAACCTGAAACTGGGGTCACAGTTCACCATTCAGCACGACAATGACCCAAAGACGCTGGAAGGTTTGGCAGTGAAATAAATAGAGCTTGTTACTGATGCTGGTTTTTCTGCAGTAATCTCAACAGTAACTGTAGTGTGAGGCTCTCGAATGTCACCATTATGTTTAGGTTGTGCAAAGACAGAGCTTCTCATGGAAAATATTCCTGTCAGGCAGGGATGATTTGGCCATAATCTGCCCTTCATGTGGGGAATCTTCAGAATACATAAAAAGTATGTGGGCAAGTATGAGAACAATTTCACTGCTTGTTTACACATAAAATTCAAGTGTATTACAAGACTTGAAATGACATTTTAATTTGAATTCATGTGCATTTATGAGGAGTTAACCTCACGCAGGTTTAATTTGGCTTTATATGGGAAGTGTATCTGAGAGGACCCTGATGGACACTGAATTCAGTAACTGCACAACTTGGCTCAAGACCTCCTTAGAACGGTAAGCTATGACATAATGTTAATGACATGTTAAAATGTGTGTGCATGGTTAATCAACTTGAATCTGATACCCTGTAAGTGTAAAACCCTGATACCCTGTTGTCTTTCCAATTGAACAATCTGACTACAAACAAGCTCGTTCAAATGTTTCTCTGAGGAACATCTTCACAGCAGGTGCCAAAGTAAAACTGTACAATTACATTTTCAAGACTGCTGCTGTCAAATCTCAACGTTTCATATCTCACTTTCATATAACCATAAACAAGAAGGCAAAAAAAAAAATTCATGTTTTTAAAGAGCAGCTTAACACCCATTTAAATCTGAGCACAATCTGATACCAGCACCACTGTGCAAACACTCCAGCCCCAAACAGCTCTGTCACATTGTTTCTCCAGTGTCTCCCCCACTGTCTGACACATTTTAGTAATTTCAGATGTCATGTGGATAGAATTACTGGATTTACTTCCATTGCAGTAAATGCAATAAAATGGGCCAAGGATAAATAGATAGTGTAATAAAGTGACCATATATGTCATTTATGAGGCCAAAAAAGTGGATTTAGTGTCAAGTCACTCTTTAAGCTTGAGTATTTGGCAGCTTAGCACATCAAAGTTCTTCCATAGCACAGGCAAATACTAATGGGCTAAGACAGTGAGGTGTAATGAAGACAAATAGCTACCCTGTATGAGTGAGACACCCTAAGGTCATCTCTGACATACACTGTCTGTCTCTGGTCTCAATGAGAAATGCTGACAGTGTAAACAGTTCACAGCTTGGCAAAGGGACTGGCAGAGATCTCTGTAAATGTGCACAGGGACTGTCACTGTGAAAATGTAGCGTTTTCTGGTTGAATTTGATTTAACCATATTTCAGTTAGAAAATGTTTGTGAGAGTGCATATCCTCCACGAGACTATGAACAGTAGACATACATACTGTCTAATACGAAGCTTGGTCAAACCAGCCCAAAAATGATCAACATTTCAAGTGAACCAGTCATCACCTTTGTGCCTGTCTCTAAAACATTTTTTCTTGTCTTTGTAAGTACAATCAAAACTCAGTACTGCCTTAGTACCAACTGAAATGTGTCAGTAGCACCAAGTACCAAAAACTGGAAAACAAATATTTGGTCAGATTTGTAGCCTCCTTTACTCCTTCTTTGATATATAGTACAGATAGTTTCCGATTTTAATAGTAATTTTCCAATTTGGCATCCGCTGTTAAATGGAAACAATAGGTTTTGTAAAAAAAAAAAAAAAAAGTATTTATATTTTGTCCGTAAGATATCACTTAAGATATCATTTTGGAATCAGTAGCAAAACTCGCATTAGCCTTCATATGAAAAATATTGAAAATAATACCTAGTTGAATACATATACCTAAAGGTGTGTTCAAACTAAAAAAAAAGAAAAGGAAATAACAGAAAGAGCTGGAGTTCTCGGTAAATTCAGCAGTTGTACACGTTAGCTAACATCTCTATTCTTGGCATATTGGAGTGAAAACACTTTTAAATTTATTTTTATAAACAAAGCAAGGCTGACATTCACTTCGTCTTCAAGCTGAACAGACCTTGTGAAGGTCTAAACCAACCACCAAAAAAAAAAAATACTGAAGTTTCAAGTTTCCATTTTCGCTAAATGTGCATGTCACAGAAACTGTTATTTTCTCTCAGACTGGAAGGTACCTGTGCTCACAGTCTACCAGACCACTAGTGTGAAGTTCATCAGATCCGTGAAGAGTAGAATAAAATACGCCCATATGATGTTCATTCTGAAATGCTTGCACATATCAAAAAGGCAGCGTGAACTAGAACATTACGATAGACTGGTTTTCTGCCTCTTGGTGCCTCGATAAACTCCAGGCAAACACAGTAACACAGCACTTATGTGTGTGTGTGTGTGTGTGTACAGAAATATACACTGTTATGTTACATGTGAATATTTTGTGTGAATTTAGTAACCCTAAGCCAGAGTATAGTCGAACTGGCCCTTTTCCAGACCATCAAGCCCATCTGCCCACGTGGAGGTTGGCATACTCCGGTACGGATCCAGCAGGATACGGAAGCATCGCACAATGAGGATGAGGAGAAAAACAAAGAGGAAGATGACCAAGGCAAAAGTTGTCTTCTGCTCCAGGGACATGGCAGTGATAGCTGAATCCGTTGAGGACGAGGAGGAAGACGAGGAAGAGGAGGAAGAGGAGAGGGCAACGAAGTGTCCCCCGGCGGAGTACAGCAGAGAGGAGAATGCAGAGGTGAAGGGCTCTCCCTCCATCATCCAGGAAGAGAAGTGTGTGGCGGGGACAGGACAGTGGCACTGCAGATCCCAGAGGGGGGCGCTGTGGCATCCTCTTCACTCCAGCCCGGCCCAGCCCCTTCAGATGGACCTCATTATCTGGAGAGACCAAAGCATCATTGACACATCACAGCCAACCAAATGATGACAAACATATTTACCCATTGACCAGGTACTGTCAGACAAGGCTTAGGGGAGAGTGGGGTGATTTGTGCCGCGGGAAAGTTGTGCCAACCCCTGTTTCTAGGGAACCATAGAAGAAATTGGTCATATGACCACATATTTCTGAGGAGTCAACCATTTTACTCATCCTGTAAAGAAGAGAGCATCATTGCATGAGAGGTAAGCATATTTAAGTTCAAAAAACTGTTTTATGCCCTTCAAGGTAAAATTTCTATGATCGAGGTTTTTTATATTGTTGTACCTGAACTGTAATAGACAAGTTTGAAAACATTTCACACATGTTGTAGTGCTTTGGTAAGCTACACTATGAGTCTATATAGCCAGCATGATGTTAGCTTAAAACTGCTGGATGATGCATTTTTTACAAAATGGTAGGGTTGGGGTGATTTGTGCCAAAAGGCCTGGGTTAAGTTGTGCCAGTGGCACAACTCACCCCCACTTACGAATATTTTAAACATATCATTTTATTGTAATTCTACATTGTATTCTTACATTTCATCCGTTAAACTACTACCCACTGCCACCCACTCTTCCAGAACCAAATCCCAAGGAATCATCAGGTGACGAAACTGTTTCTTCTACCCATTTGGGTTATGTATCTCCAGAAGCCATACTTCACTTGCCAAAAGCCACAGCAAGAATGAGAAGAAAGACAGTAAAATCAAAAATTGTGACCGACACACCTGTGAAGATGGAGCTGGAGGAGGCACAAAAAGAAGAAGAATATAAAATGGCTGAAAAGGAAAAGAAAAAGAATGAAAGGCAGAAGAAAAGGGAAAATAAAAAGAGAGGGACTCTGAAAGAGTTCAAACCAACCAAACCAAAAATGAAAGTGGTGGTCTCCAGTAGCTCAGAAGAGAGTGACATTTCCATTCCACTTAACGACACCACTGACTATGACAGTTCAGATGTCCAGAATGATGATGATGATGATGATGACAAGGATCTGTCTGCTGGGGACTTTGTCACTGTGAACTTTGCAGGCAAAAACAAATCCTACAACTATGTTGGATTGGTTGAGAAGGTTGATGGTGCTGACATCAGTGCAAAGTTTCTGTGGATGGTAAGTAAGAGGTCTGTGGATGGAAAGCCCATCTTCACTTTCAAAGAAAATGATGAAGGAGTCATCCCTAGAAAAGATGTGCCCACACCACAAAAACTTCTGGTACAGCCAGAAGGGAGCATTTATATTCCCCTGTAGCATCGACAAGTGGAATGTTATGTACTAGGCCAGATCTGTGAAGAGAATTGCGGTCAATTTGGTCTTCATGTGAATTTAATTTTGTTCTTAACATGTGTTCATGTGGCGCTAGGCCTTGTTTAAGAAAAATAAATGTCATAAATTACCTTTAAATGGAATTGGAATTTTTTTTTTCTTCATTTTGAACTCAACTTTGTTCTGATGTGTTGATGAAGCGCTAGGCCTTGTTTAAGAAAATTGGCCATTAATGTTGTAAAATAACTTTAAATAAACCTTAAATGAATAACTTTGTGTTGAATGTGTCTAGCTTTTATATAGCATTACAGTTTCTGAGATTAAAATATACTGTTTTACTTCAATATTCAATGGCACAATTTACCCCAATGTATGCTCTCCAAAGGCACAACTTACCCCGCACTGGGGGCAAGTTGTGCCACGAGACCACTTTTTTTCAGAAAGCTACATTTCTTAAATACTATATTTCAGTTCCAAAGTCATTGTTCCCATAGATGCACCACATCCTGAAATATATGTACATATTTAAATTGGAAGCGTTACTGTTATGGCCTAGCTTTAAAGTCACTTTAAATAAAAACCAGCACAACTTACCCCACATTATCACATTACATTGTAATTTGAAACGCAACAATACTTTTGCCAGACAGGTATGAAAGACAGAGATGGTGCATGCAGATGTTCATGGAATTTTCTGATAGGTTGATTTGGAAACCTGAGTCAGTCATCAGTGGACCCATTGCGGAGTACAAATCTGAGACCACCAGTTCTGACTGGCAACCAGAGATATCTGTCTCACAGCTGCCTCACTCCCAAGAAAATTCTTGACTAGAAGTCTTCACACAGCAGAAGTCATTAAGCCTCAGACAGGAACATTTTTAGCCAAGATAAATGACCAAAACAGCTGCAAGACTAGTAACATTCCCATAATCCTCTGCTGTAAACTAAACGAGATGGTGAACATGGTAAACATCAGCGTGTTAACATTCTAGCCCCAGAGCACTTGGGAGGTGACCCTGGCCACTGGCTACATCTGACACCAACATTCACTCCACAGTCAAAGTAACTAAGGGTCAGATTTTTTTTCATTCTGATGTTTGATGTGAACTTTAACTGAAGCTCCTGACCTGTATCTGTACATGCAGTTGACTTCCAGTGCTACACAGGAACTGGTTTTCAGTAACAAACCCACAGAGAACTCTCAGTTCTTTGCGGCATTTTAGCTTCATTCAGAGTCATTGTTTTGGTTTGTTCGGTTCACTGTTCACAAAGTTGGAGACCTGCTGGTGAAAATAATGGAACATTTAGCAACTACAGTGAGGTGGACAGGAATACGAGTCCATGTTGATGCCCCCCCCCACCTTCTGTCTTTGACTCTCCCACTCACTGTAGTCACATCCTAATTCAGGGACTGCATCCCGTGCAGGACACTGCCCCACAAAGCTGTGTCCTTCACTGGAACTGAAGGCCAGGCTGAATCTGCTCCTCCCCAGATAAAAACCAGATGTACTGAAATGTGCAGTGCACTCAGGTGTTACTTCTTAACTGCAAAGTGAAGCATATCCAGCTGAATCACCAGGATTTCACCTGAAACAGCTGATGAGGTACGAAGTATTAGTGATGAACATGGGCCTCATGCAAGACCCACTTGAACAATCAGACTGTATCCGTGAGATGTGGGTTTGACGTGGTTCAAAATCGTTCGTCTCCATGTCCTATCAGCATCACTTTAATATCACTTAAACCTAATATGTGTCATTCTCAGCGCACAAAGAATTAGAAGAAAGGGGGTTCAGTCGGGCCCACTTATTTCTGCTCTGTTGGCCTATATTGAATTGTTCGGGCCTTGCTGATGGCAAAAGACCTATTTCTTCACTCAGTGTGGAGAACTTGTTGAATTCACAGGATGACGAGCTGCCCCTCCACCGAAGCTTGTCATAAATGTCTGTCCTCTGCTTAAACATTTTCCATTTCATTTGGTTTTAATTACACAGGGAAAAAATGCAGCAAGAACAGAAAGCGTGACAAGATAAACTGCAGTCCCTTAAGTCAGAGCACTGCAACAGCTGTGACGCCACCTTTACATTCTGTGTCAATGGGGTTATGACCCTGGGCGTCCCTGCAGTCCCCCTCCCAAAGGAAAAGAAACAGGAAAACAGGTGGACCAAGCTCTGGCTGCTGTGCACAGAAATGAGCTATTAGGAATGTGTGACAGTAATTCATCTGCAGCCTCATTCAGCGCAGCACAGAAAACGCTATCTCATGACAGAGCCCTGATCTGAAGGAAAACAGGAAGGGTGGGGGGCAAAGTGAAGTTGGGCAGCAGGGATCAGTCTGGAAAGGACGCCGTAACCTCATCACTTCCTTTCACCTGCAGCTGTCCAGTCAAACAGGAGAAAACACATCAACATCACTCAACAAGTGCAAAGCCAATATCAACGCTGTGTCGCAGAGGTGCCTCTGGCCACACACACACACACACACACACACGCACACACACTCATCCCAACGGCCGAAACCTGGTAACATGCACAAACATTCTCCTGCGTCTTCCTGCGGAAACAGTGCAGGGATGAATACCTGTGTCTGCGTGCGGGGGTGTCGGATCCATTTCCAGAGTTACAGAGGGGACCAGCAGGTTTGGCCCATTCTACCTTCACCTCTTCGCTTCACTGTCCGCAGCATCTGCGACAAACACATGAAAAACAGCCGCGGAGGACGAGGGACTGAGACAGACGAAGGTGCTCCGTGTGCGCTGATGCTCGACGGGAGCATGCCAGTCTGAGGGGATCTGCAGCCTCATAGCCCGCCGGGGGGTGCTTCCTGGCTCTGCGGGGAGGAAGGGGCGGATCAGCTCAGTCCACATCACATCGGCTCTGCCTTATCAGCCTCTGTCCCCACGCAGACTGACTCAGGCACAGCAGCTGCTTTTACCAGAATACTGAAAATAATCAGTGTGAAGGCTCAGAGACAGCCTCAGTGGTGTAATATGATTACTAAAGAACTTCAGAAAGGTTGCCACCTGAAAACTCTTCTGTTCAGACAGAGAAAATGGATCACCAGAACTGTTTTTCTCACTTGCCTTCCGGGCTTCCATAGGAAAGTCAGCAGATGAGAATTTTATTCATTAACTCCAAAGTTTGTGCTGTAGCAGATGAACAGATGAACCATACACAGGCTCTTCCACTGTAACTCTGACACCTCGATGAAGTGACTTTATTTTACATCAGAGGAACTGTTCCTCTGTGCTCAGCGGTAAAAGCTTTCAGTTGTGTTGTGGCTGAAGGTGTGTGCACTAACAACAAACCAGCATGAAAAAGTCAGTTATTTTTATTTACGTAAAAAGGCACATTTAGAGGACGCAAAGTACAGAGAAGGATCTTCTACCCACCTGAACTTCACTGACAAAATGCTGTTTAGTCTACTGTGTGAGAAACCTGTTTCTTACTGTGTCCAACTGCCTGAAGCAGTAGAACATAAACGAATGTCCTTCTGAGGAAATCCCAGGTTACTGTCAGCAGGGGTGTTTAACGTTAAGTTGGTGCTTTGGCCGAGGAGCTCAACTTGTGTTTTAGGTCAGTAGCATTAAATGAGTAGTCCAAGAGCATCAGCCATGTTATCGGGTGGAATCTTGTCATATAAGCCAATTGAGGTCATCATAATGCTGATGTAAGAGATTCATACCTTCAAAAACTCATTGGGTCCACAAGTTTGCCCCCCGGTGTTAGCATCCTGCTCAGTTACCCATGGCTCAGAAGGTGTGTTGACTTAGTGCAAACAACAGGCACAATATTTAGCAATAAAACAAGCAAGGACATGTATGTGTAAGTGACACTATGATTATTTTGTGGGGTTTTTTTAACTAACACATATCTAAAACATGGTGGACCCATCAGACCATTCCAGCTGTGTCCCAGTTGCAGACTATATACTGGTTCTAAATGGCTTTAGTCCATGCACAATGTAAAAATGACTCAGTGGAATCTGCATAGAAAAGAAGAGTATGTGGAGAAAACTTGCGTGTTTTTAGTCTGGGGTTATTTATGTTACTTAACCTTTAATGAACAAAATCTCAGTAATGCAAACTGTGACACTGCTTCTGCTCTGACTCACTGTCTCATCATAATCTTAGCCTCAGCCCATTCATTCAAAAGCAGCACCACAGGTTGCCTGGTGAATGGCGCCATATTGACTGCATCAAAAGCTTCTATGGGAAACCGTCTCAGGGCCCCTGACCCCTCTCCCAAGACCACTTCTAAAGCCCCTATGTTCACTGTGTGACAACTGACTAATGGTATCTAAAAATACATAGAAGAATATGCACCACTAAAGCACAATATGAACTCTACCAGATCTCAAGGCAGTGTGTCAAAATCTCGTTTTAATACCTCTATCATTTCATCATTAGTTTCCCAAATTAATTTGTGCTTAATCAAATTACCACCCAGTAAATTATTACATACATTTAGCAGAAGCAAATTAGCATAGGAACACCACTGATGCATAGCAAAAGGGGGGAGACGTGGTGGGTTGACAGTGGCCTAGTTGCTCATTTTAGCTCGTAGCAAGTTCATTTCATGCTTGAATGATTTTTTTTTTCCCACGGCAGGTAAAACAGAGGAGTTATTTACAGCTGGAGATAAATTAAAAAAAAAAAAAGGTGGACGGTGGATGGATGGATCCAGTAACAGACAGCAAAGATGTACACACAAAATAAAAACTTTAGAAAAACATCTGATCCACTATTTAAGGTCTGAAATCAGCAATAATGTCAGGATATGACACAAGGCGCACACCTTGTGTCATTTCCCGACAAGCGTTTTGTGTATTGCCAAAATAGTGCACTGCAAACTTTAGTAAAAAGTAAAATCAACAGTGTTATAAAGAAAAGTAGTATCCAAGACCCACGTCGTGTCATGGCGGGTCCATATTTTATTAAGCCTAACTGGGTCTGTTTGGGTTTCTCTGGGTCTCTTCAAGTCCTCTGACAACCTGTGGCAACCTCTGGCATATAGAACACAACTGGGACACAGTCCATGCAATAGTCTGTACAATAACCTTAAGCGTTCAGATCAGTTGATGATGAGCTCCTCTCTAAAGCCCGAGCCAGCAAACAAAGAATTGATTTGATATCTAATGGAATTTCAGTGAAACCCTGCTGACACGCTGGAAAGCCAGAAAACATCTGTGCACAAAAACATCAGCGACTTTACAGAACTGTGCATTTGGCTTTGCCGCTCAAGGACAGGGTGGGGGAGGGGCTGACAGGGAGCGACGAGGAACCACCCTGTCCCATCAGCTACGTTTAACTCCAACATGTCTCCGCCTCCAGTTTATCTCCCGGTATGCGACATAAACTGGGACCATTTAGCCTCACACAATCCTGGGTGGCAGCTGCTGTTTGTAGATTCCAGCCAGAGCTTTGGCGGCGCTCTGAATCATCTGCCGCTGGGTCATGCCTGTCATGGACTGGTGCCAGTCTGTTCTGTTGATGTTGGGCAGGCTGCGCTCCAGGACCTCACCCACTGGAACGATCAGGCCTGACCAGCGCAGGCTGTAGTCAGGAGGGGTCAGGGACTGAGCCTGCGCAGGGAAAGTCACAAAAACAGATGGATGTGTTACTGGAGGTTCTGAGGCTGAACCCCCCCGCCCCAAATTGTGGCCATAACGCTATGTGGTGCTGCTGGACGTGTCACCTGTAGAGTTGACAGTTGCTAATTTGTACCTGCTGGACGTGTTCTAGAGCCACAGGAGTGGCCTGAGTGAAGACCTCGATGCGGATGCTGTAACCAGGGTCCTCCAGGATCAAACAGCCGATGTCAAACCACCTGGTGACAAGAAAAGAATTCTGCGTTTATTATTAGGCCAGACTAAACTGATTATATACACAGACAATTCAGATGAGCTGCTGGATAGACGATAATTTGGAGTTTGGTTCTGTGCAGGTCAATGTGAGAAGGTCAGTGGCAGAAACAAGCACTTACACCCCATCAATCATATACACCCAGAAACATGGGAAATGAAAGCTTCAAATAAGGATAAAAAATGCTGAACTTATCCCCTAACTGAAGCTCCTGACCTGCATCTGTATGATTTTATGCACTGCACCAAAAGTTCCTCACCACCAGAAACCATGTAAGTGGTGCAGAGGAGATGGGAGCTTAACAGATGTTTAACCAGCTGAGACTTAGCAGGGTAACTAGGCCAGTGTCTGTCGCACTCCTCAACAGATAATAGATGTTAGTACACTGATTAAAACTTGACCTTTTGTTTCTGTGCTTTAGTGTGTATAGAGAAGCAGAAAAGGCTGCCATTTTCATATGTAACCAGCATGTAATATGATCCATGGGTTATTTTCACTTTCTGACACACCTTCAGAGGCCCGTTTGCGGGGTCAGACCTGGTTTAAAGGTTCAGGTTAGAATCAGGTTTAGGTCAGGGTTAAGGTGAGGGGCTGGTGTCAGTCAGATGTTTTCTTCTTACTTGTCAGGAAAGAGCTCAGCGATGAAGTTTTCCAGAGAGACCACTGGCTGTTTCTCGTGGATCACACCAGCTCGACGCAGGCTGTCGATGCGCTCCTGAGCCCCCTGCACACACACATGCACCACACAAACACACACACTCTTGTAAAGGACCGAAACTGAAAACTCTTCTTTGTTACTCAGAACTGAACTACAGATCTGAGTTACAGTTTTTCCCTGTGAGCATGAAGCTGGGCTTTCTCTCCACAGACACAGTTCTCTATGAGTCTCATTCAACAGATCTCAGAGCAGGTGACATAGACATGAATATGTTTCATTTTCCAGGTAAATATACCTGCAATCACAGCACAGCTGTTGTCTTTAACCTATAAAATCAGGATTTTAGCAGCAGCAGAGCAGCAGCTTGGAAATGTCATGAAGTAGCTGCTGGTTAACATGGATCTTAATGGGCAGAGTTTCACTCACTGTTTCAGACTTGTTCTGTTTGTCTGACACAGAAACAGAGAAACAGCTTTACTGTGAATTCAGCTGAATGAAAGGACTGTATATGTGAACAAAGAGAGCAGGAGAGAAGCTAACAGATAAAAGAAACCAGCTCAAACTAGACAGGATGAACGCCGCAATTACAGTGGTGGAAAAAAGTTTTCAGACACCCTTAAAATTTTACACAGTCTCAAATATTATCATGAAATATTTGCAGAAAAATCTTTTTTGTATTTCACAAG
>JBBMJY010000008.1:432678-470540 GCA_037833715.1 Toxotes lorentzi | reverse complement strand
TCGAACCCACGACCCACCGATCCCAGGCCAGCCCAAGCCCAAAGCCGCACTCTTAACTTGTTGCGCCACGGCTGCCCACTATTGCTAATAGCTTTCTTCCAGTATTAAATGAAGTACATTATGTGCATTTCAAGTAAAGGTTTCCTAGCCTTATTGTTTTAATTTAAGGGTTTCTTAAAGTGCCAGCAGCCTCTCCTCAGTAATGTAAAAGTACAGATTGTATGTGACTGGGTCAGGTCGATAGACCAAGGCTCTTTCCCTTGCAGCAAATATCTTAAATAACACCCCAGTCTCAGGTTGTGTGCAATCAGGAGCAAGTTTTCTTTAAGGACCTCTCTGTATTTGGCTGCATTCATAATTCCCTCAATTAGCAGAACAATCCATATCTCCAGATACAGTAAATGGAAGATTTAAGTCCTCTAAACTGGTGACATAAGTGTTAATAGCTTGGCATGCCAGCGTATAGACCGTGGAGATGGCTGTTAACATTACCTTCTTTATAGGGGTGATTTATTACTTCAACACCTGCATCTCAGAGATGCATGGTGGATAGAAAGCCAGCGGCTCTTTAATATATAAATTCCAAGGATGTTGTGAGATTCTGAATTGGTGAAGGGAGCATGTTCAAGCTAAAATGAGGAGTCTAAGCTGGTCTTCAGTCTAAACCACTTATCTGTAGTGAATTAAGCTCTGACCCCAAACATGGAGGACAGCACTACAGGAAAAAACACACCATTAAACCAACAACAAGTCTGTTGGGCTAAGAAGACATCACTTTACAGTCAGCATGGACCAATTACAGTGAGCAATAACTCTTTCAGGGTACCGTAAATATGGCATGTGAGTAAACCTACCCTTTAAGACTGATAAACTGCTGGTATGGTCTTCAGTGTTTATACATCAAAAGAACCAAACCCCATGTACACTGTTAAAAATGACGTGAGACGTGCGCTAAAAAAAAAAAAAGGTGCTAAAATTTAATTCAAAGAGCCAAGTACAAAGTATGGCTTAAATCTCTGGAGGGAACTTTAGGATTTGTCAGTATGTCCACAGTAAGTATGTCTGGTCCTCTTCCTTAATGGAACAGAAACAGCTGGTGACTACAGCACACAATATGGCAACTTTATTACTCCAGCTGCTTGATGAATCTGAAGAGGACAATAAGGTTAGCCCCCTGTCTTCTGGCTAGCCTCTTTTCAAAAAAAAAAAAAAAAAAAGTTGGTTGATGGAAGAAGTCTGTTAGATGTCTCCAGTCTCCAGTGGCTGTTATGGGTGCTGACAGTGTGTCTGTGCAAGCGGTTTATGGGCAAGCAGGGCCAGTCCTCTCTGGTTTCACTGAGCTAAGAGAGGGCACAGCTGCAGCCACCAACGCTGAAACTCTCCCCACCCCAAGACAACTGCACTGCTGCACAAACAAGGGCCATGCTGTGTGTGTGTGAAAGGGCTCCAGACACACAACCCCTAATGGAGCGGATTAGGCTGGGCAGCACAACTTTGATACACTGTTCCAGGCAGCACAGTATTGACGCCTCTCTGTCCACTCACAAAGGACTGCCAGGAACCAAGACCTGCTGTCTGAAGTCCCTCCAGGACCAGACAAAGGCTGTACTCAGGCCACGGACCAATATTTATTTGCAGACACATGCAGGTTTTTTGGGGTGCCATTTCTGCAAAAGGCAGGAAGCATCCAAATGTAGCTCAAATGAGACCTCCAGACCTGTGTTCAGATCATTATTGCTATCCTTGTACTCAATGTTTCCACTGCCAGTCAATTATTTCGGATTTGGTAAGAATTTGTTATAGTTACCAAGTGATCAGAGAGTGTGTGTGTCCCCTCATGGGGAGGATATGCAATATATACATACATGCAATTACAGGACAGTGTATTTTGTGTTTTGGGGATTAACAGCAACACGCTAAGATGTTACAACCTACTTGGTCAAAACTGCAAGGAAAAAACAGGATAACTTAAAAAAAAAAAAACTTAAAAAAAAAAGATGGCAATAATTGTTTATTCTTTAACTTTGTTTGAGGAGTTTTGCAATAAAGAGGCGGGCATGAGCAGAATTCTAGCTTTCCCATCGCGGCTCGTTGGTTGTACCAAACAAAACAACAGCTGAGGCTCATGAAGCAGGCCTACAGCTGACTCTAACGGTTGTTAAGCAAGCCTGATAAAATACAGCATGGTCAGAGTGTACAACTCTGACCATGTAATGTCGACTCCGACAAACTGAGCCAATGATGCGCTGAACCGATCGTCACACTGAGGATGCAAAAGAAACATTGGATCATCCACTGAACGCTCCTTATGTGGGAAAACGCTCCTTATGTGGGAAAACGCTCCTTATGTGGGAAAACGCTCCTTATGTGGGAAAACGCTCCTTATGTGTGATGCGTTTGTGATGACAGTTTGAAGAGGAAGATGTAGCAGCAAAGATATAAATATCTTTGAATTGTTTACTCAAAAACATCCATCATTTTGCGGGTCGGAGAAAACACAGCTGCTGTGTGTGTTTTTGGCTTTTATACCACACAGTCAGTTTTGTGTCTTCTGCAGTGTGTCATGTCATTCTACAGTCACTGTGTTTCCATGCACACTACCACTGCAGTTACAAGTCATCAGTGCAAATGTTCAGGGCAAACGTTTCATTCCAACAAATTAAATTCAAGTGGACAGGATTCCATTATCAACTGCAATCAATTGTCCCAGCACAGATCAAACAAAGATGAAATCCCTACTGCCCATGTGAACACAGTCATTGTCACTGCAGTTAGTATTTATCCTAGATTGCTCCAGGGTATATTCTCCTCCAATTGCTTGAAGCTAAACATTAGTTCTGAGGACATAACATTACATTAGACTCAAACCTCCCAACTCCTATAAGCTTCAACTGACACTTCAGTGCTTTTACCTTAGCTGGGGCTGCCCCCTAATAGCCGACAGCTGGCTCATCTTCAGATGAGTCTCTTCATTAGATGTTTGATCCCAAAGCATGGTTAATGCTCTTTCTTGTTGGGTTGGTTGAGTTTTGAAAAGGTGAGCTCAGCATAGAGAAATGTGGGCTACAGACGGGCTACATCTTTGGACCACTGGTCCATTTCATAGTAAGCCTACCCGGAGTGGCAAGTTCTCAACATAATCCTGAGAACACCAAACATGAGCAAACCAACAAGTAGGTCTGTAACATGTTAACATTGTTGCATCTAACAGGCACTAACCTTTCCTCACAGTTTATCTCACGACTCTTGCGCTTGGTGGTCCGGAAAAATGTGAATGTGTGGTTTTGGCAGGTGCAGCTTATTAGACCCATTAAAGTCCCCTCGGGCACTATTTGTTCAGACTTTCTCCAGTGGGTCCCTTACTACTCTTACCAGGAACAGGTGGTGGCATTTGGAAAAGCTGTGGAAAAAAAAGAAGAAAATGGTGCGCAGACTGTTAGCTCCCTTAGATGCAGACATCCACCATCCACCGAAACAGCCACATTGGTGGATGTCTCATTAAACCACAACAAAAGGAGCTACAGCATGCAAACCTTCGTTTTCCCTTATCACAGTTTCATTGGTCCACCACGTGTTTTTTTTTTTTTTTGTCATATGGGATGTGAGCATCTACTACATTATAGCATCTGGAAACGCAGCCATGAAATGACAAGAGATCGATCTTGCACAGAATGTTAACTACACCTTTGAAATGGATGGTAAAAGCCTATAGCTCAAGAAGAACCCTCGGGGTTCTTCAGAAATTAAAACTCAAACCTTTTCACTTTTCATACCAGTCCACCAGTTTGGTTTTATAATGTAACATCTAAAAGAAAAATTCAGGTATTTTTTCAATATGGGTGTTACTCTCAGAATCGTAGCCAAAATTGCCATCTGTTGCAAACCTTTTGCTTACCACCTTTATTTGGGAAACACTGGATTTCGCCAAATGCAGTGGCTTCAATATAACATGAATCACTTCAGTTCCTTGTCTTTGATTCCAACGTAAACAGAGAAAGTAGCCGTTTACAGCTTAACATTAGCTTTTACTTCTGGCGACTGAATTTAGGGTTCAAAAATGGCCCACAAAAATATGTCATCCCTGCAGCACTCTGTTTAGACTGCAGAACTAAACTACTTCAGTAATGGATTAAATAAAGCGAATTTCAGATAAAATAAAAATTTAGCCATATATAAACAACAGTTGGACAGTCCATATGTGCACTGTCAAAACCTTACGTCTTAGCTAGTGGCTACATTCAAGGCTGTGGCTATAGCCTCTTGCATTGCGCCCTGTGATAAATTTTGATGTCAATGGATGGTGGAAGAACTATAGGGAGATTATGGCCTTTTTTCTGCCTTTTCCCTCTTTGTTTGTAGTTCCAGAATCCATCCCCCTAAGTTGCAAACGTCTGCTTCCAAAAGGTTTAAAATAATTCTCTTGCATCCATATGGATAGACTTGAGTTTCCAACTTAATTCTGACCCACTGCCAATGCTTGCCCTCAGAAAAGTAAGATGAATCCTTCAAGATTTTTTTTTCAAATATGAAGAACTTGGAATACAACCAGCCACTGCATGTCACGAGATGTGAATACAAAATATACACTTGAAAACAAGCCTTAAGAAATTTATTGTCAGCCATTTTCTACTTTCCCCAATAGTAGCCAAATCTGCTAATGAAGTTGCTGCAATAAAACTCCAACTCAACGTGGTATAGACCCTATGATTTGGTGTTGTTCGGATCTGAACCTGCTTTGTCTCAGATCCACTACACCTGCTTACTTGCCTCGCTGCCATCTGCAACTCCAGTCTACCTCAGCAGAGCCATCTGTACATAGTCTCCTGGTCTGTGTTTGTGTTTGGGTCCTAAGATTGAACTGTTCCAATTTAACGCTAACAGCTGAACTGCACAAACACTGTTGCTGAGGTAGATCAAGAACTCCCTGAGGAACATTATGACACAAGTTGAATCCTTGCACTAACCATTCTCACACCACAGTGTGTGAAAAATAGCTATTTCTTTAGGGCAGAAGTGATTCATTACAGTAGAGTGTATTCCCTGGCTACATGTAAGTCAGTGCAGGTCCAGCTCACATGATGTTCTACTCACTGTTAGGAACACCACACTGACTGAGTTTTCTTCACAGAATGGAATGCGCAGAGCTTCAAATATGAACACAGAAGCTCAAAATTACTGTCTCAGTAACTGCAGATAGGACAGATACCTGCTGCCTCAGCTCTCAACCTGCTCAGCAGCCACACCCTTTATGGAGACTGTCCTCCCGTTGGAGACCATGCAAGTCTTTAAGACACCAAAGCAGTGCAGTCAAGGAAATGATCTCGCCGTGCCCCAGGAAAAATGCTAGTACACTGGTGCGACGTTGCATTCCGCACCGTTCGCCAACACCAAAACAGAACCCATTATTTCGAAAACTATAAAAACATATTTTTATATAACAAATATCAAACTTGACGTCTTAGCTCTATGAGCATCATAAATTACGGACAAATTTTTAGCATGTCCTCCATCCAGACACTGTGTTGCCTTGGTGTAAAGTGAATGAAAGACTGCTGCATCCAGTTCTGTTCCCAGAAAACTGGTGGCAACATCCTCCCTCCTAAAATAGTCTGATCTTGTGACTTGTAAAGAGGAGTTTGGTCTGTGTTTAGTGGTGAACTGAACCATTTCTGGGATCTCCGTTGTCCAACTGTCAGTGGATGAGAGGTGGTAGAATGTAGGTCATAATCATCACTTTATAATTTAGGACTTTTGTGTGTTTAAGGTGCACTTTATAGTTTATGAGTTTATGCTTTCATGTAGCCATAATTTCGAGGCTTGGTTTTGTTTGACTTTTTTTGGCACAAAAAGAAAAGAGATCTTTTTGTAACTTAAGTAAAAAATAATTTCACACTGTCAAATTACTGTTTTTCAAAGAAGTCCTGCAAATTATTAAAAACAAAATGTTCTTGAAACGGTCAAAGAAAAGCTTCTCAGTTCTCATTACGTGTACGGTCGCTTTACATACGTACATCAACATCTATCTATCTATCTATCTATCTATCTATCTATCTATCTATCTATCTATCTATATATATATATATATATATATATATATATATATACTTCATCTATGCCAATAGATGAATCATCTCGTCTGTAATCCGACCCTTCAGGTACTCTGCCTTGTTTACCTTGTCTATGAGAGAATAAAGATCCTGCCTCGGCGCATGGATCCGTCCTGTGGCGGTGATGCTGATACGTCCGGTGGTTAGAGGAGAGAAATCTCAGCGCAGCCCTTTCGAAAGTGCCATAAGACGTTAGGCTGAAGCCCCCCCCCCACCTCCAGCGCTGTTTGTCACACAGTCTCCGGCAGCGTCTCATCAACAACACTGACCAACTTTCTTCATTCACACAGCACACGGGCCGGACTCCGGCGTGACGTCAGCTACCTCTCCGCCAATGGCTGACTGATGTCGACCTGCGACTCTCATTGACCTGCGACTCTCGTGTGTTTGAAAATGAGCCACACGGAGATGCTGAATCGATCACTGGCGCTCGTCAAACAGTACAAACCGATTAGATTTTTGTCCAACTGGATCTCAGCTGACGTTTGGTTTTATACGTTTTTTTAAGAGATGGACAAAATAATGTGTTCGGTTGTTCTTGTTTTTAGTAGGCGGAGTCTCCTCTCCCCTCCCCTGTGTCGCGTGTCCCCCTCCAACTCATGTAATGTTTGTCCCCGTTTGTCCCCTCGATCTGTTCGTGTGTGTCCTGTGTGTGTCCCAACATTAACAACAGTGTGAACAAAAACAACCTTTTAATTACAATAATAATTATGTTTCCCGCTGATCTCTCAGCCACACATTGACAACATGATGAAATCATTATTTCCGTCCCCACCAATCTTTCATCTGCTCTGCATTGCACTCATACTGTGAAATATTTGGGACACTTTAAATTTCATGGAGATGTAGTAGATAAAGTATTCACAGGAACATATGTTTTAATTTCATTTTTGGTCCTGCCAAAGTCCTCAAAACCACCCCTGTGGTAGCTCCCACAATATCAGCTATGTTGTGTGGCTGGTAACAAATGACACTCCAGCACCACCTGGTGGGGGGAGATGGTGCTGCACCCAACAACCCAGATGAGGAAAGGGTGCATTTTTGCCCCGAATTTCCCAGAACCAGTCACTGTCCCATTGTCAGAAATCCCAGGCCCACTTTACAGAAGAGATCTCACAATAAGAGAATCAAATCAAATGGACAAATCAGACAGCTTGTAACAACAAATCCAAAGGGCATTTTTTTTAAAAAAGGGGGTGCAAGATGAGGGGGCTGTTGTGGAGGGGGTCGTTCAAGCTATAGTCTCAGGAACAAAGCTGAAAGCAAAGTTACCTTGAGGGTAGAGTTGATTTCACATTACAAGGGGAACAAACTGGAGATTTTACACTTCTTACTCTGCAGTAAAAACAAAAGCTATACTCCTGACAAGAGAGAATCTCAGGGAATTTAATTTGAAACCGTGTGGAAATTACTTAAAGTGAGTTGTGAGTTTTCGTTTTTGCAACTATATTTTGAACATGGAGAGAGCTCATTAGATATGTAATTAATAAATGCAAAAAAAACAAACTGCATCTGCATCTCTGAGATACATTTATGCAGCCTTGATGAAACCAAGATATGGAAGTGTTGTACACAGATAAGCAGGAAAATCTGTGCAGAGCTGGATATTATGGAAGTTCGGTCTCTTGGTGTGTGTTTAACAGCAGTCACAACTCAGTATGTGTGCTCCAAGCTGAAGCAGGAGAAATGCCATTGTGTTTATGTCAGAAACAGCTGGTGGCCAGTTACCAGGTCCGTCTAAGGGGGCACGGAAATAGTCATCCAACACAAAGGGTGCTGCAGACACAAATGATAAAGAGTTTGGCACAATGGTTTGTGCCAGTTTGGCTGCGTAGATCTGGAATTACTGAAGATGCAACAGGGTCTGCAGTTGCTGTGCCTAGTTACAAAGTGGGATTTCACTAGAGAAATTGTTTGAATGTGTAATAGTGCTGAACTGTATGCCTCGTTGATGGCCTTAGACTGGATTGAACTGGTGGCAGCTGTAGATTAACGTGGTGATTCTGTTGGCCCTAGGGAGACAGGTACATTGGGTGGGTACAGTTCATCACCCCCTGCTTTATCAGTGGAAAATAAGTTCTTTATCCATCCATCCATCTTCTGTACAGCTTATCCTCTTTAGGGTCAACCTAATCTGCATGTCTTCGGACTGTGGGAGGAAGCGGATTCGAACCCAGAACCTTCTTTCTATAACAGCGCTAACTACTGCAGCACCGTTCCTGAAGGCGGCAGTAACGTAACATCACGGAGGCCAACTGACGTAAATCGTCACAGAAGATGAAAAACGTGATGACGCGTTAAGGAGAGAAGGGAAAACACTGGTAACTTAATCCAACACTAAACAAGCGTCTCAGCGTCAGACGTCAGCAGCGAGTCTGGAGCGGGTCGGTCAGAGCCCAGTCTCCAGGAGCCGTGAGTCCGGGGGGAATAATGAAAAACTAGCAGGACTTTGAAAGATGCAGCGTGGCTTTCAGTCGGAATGGAACCCCGCTATAATGTGTTGTATCCTGGAGGAGGGGGCTGTGACACACACTTTCAAACGGGACAGGCGATCACAGGATGGGGCTGACTTCTCCGCACGGGGCTAAAATGTCTTCTTAAGCCCTGGCATCACGCTGTCAGAGGCGGAAAGCGTCTTGGCCTAATACCCTACAGAGGTGGTGGGTGCCGCGGTACACGTCAGCACCCCCCCCCACCCCCCAGACAACGGCAGCATTCATGCACTTCACACCGGACCGCAGAGCTGAACTCTCCGTCAGGTAAAAGGCGATGGCTCTGAAATCAAGGAGACCGTGGACGACCGTGATGTTCGGCGTCTTTCTCGGTTTCACCGCCTCCTCTTGGCTCATCGTGCCTCAGGTTCTGGAGAGTAAGAGGAAAAAGTCCTCCGCGTGTTTGTACCACAGTGGCTCCTCCGTGGGTAAAGGTCCCGACATCCTCGGGAACACCGCGGCTATCCAAGACCGGGACAGCCCGCGGTTCGGTCAGGAGGAGGACAGGGTTTTCGGCACGGGAAACAGCAGCGGAGATACCGGGGGGCCAGTCAGCAGACCAAAGCATTTCCTCTACGTCGGCGTGATGACAGCGAAGAAGTACCTGGGCTCTCGCGCCGTTGCCGCGTACAAGACCTGGGCCAGTTCCATACCCGGGAAAGTGGAGTTCTTCTCCAGCGCCGGGTCTGGCGCTGTCCGCACGCCCGTCCCCGTCCCGGTGGTTTCTCTGGCAGGTGTGGACGACTCCTACCCACCACAGAAGAAGTCATTCATGATGCTGAAGTACATCCACGACCACTACCTGGACGAATACCAGTGGTTCATGCGGGCAGATGATGATGTTTATATAAGAGGTGATTATTCTGGGACCCAGGCTGGAGGCTCACGTGTCCCTGTGAATGTCTGTGTGTGATTGGAGGAAAAATACAGCCTCCTGAAGTTTGGAATACACCCAGAGTCTGAAGACTGTTTTCCATATTTAGAAGGAGAAATAATGTTGTGAAATAAACTTTTGTTTTATTTTTTATTAATAACAACATGAACCCTGATCTTAACCTCATTTTAACTAACTAAACAATCAGGCAAAGCCCTGCCCTGGGGGACCACATACCAAGGGGCCCCATGCTAAGGGACACAAATTTACATGGTGCTTATTCCAAAATGTGTTTAACCAGAGTCAGTAGGGGCCCACAGCTAATTTTTAATGCAAGTCATGCAGCTTTGTTCTTAGTTTTGTAGCTGGGACATGTCTTCCATTGGTGGTAATAAGACTGGACTTACTAAATCTTTGTAGGACTGGACCAGGGATGTTGCCTTGTTCCCAGATCTCAACAGTTACTTTATTGAGGACGATGTTATCATAGCTAATTGAAATGATTGCCAGAGAAGGATGGTGGGTAAAAGCCCATCTCATTTTCTTCCCACCTCACCCTCTTACAGGTGAGAAGCTGGAGCTGTTCCTGCGGTCGCTGAACAGCAGCAAGCCCCTTTACTTGGGCCAGACGGGCCTGGGCACGGCAGAGGAGCTGGGCAGATTGGCCCTGGAGCCCGGAGAGAACTTCTGCATGGGAGGCCCCGGGATGATATTCAGCAGAGAGGTGCTACGCAGGATGGTCCCTCACATCAGCACCTGTCTAAGGGAGATGTATACCACCCATGAGGACGTGGAAGTGGGCCGATGTGTGCGACGTTTCGGAGGAACGCAATGCGTGTGGTCTTATGAGGTATGGACTGAGTCAGTCTGCTTTCCGTTCTTTGAGTCATTGAGTGACAGGGTGACAGTGGGTGGGGATATGTAGTCAGGGGTATGACAGTGCGTATACATATATGTGTGTGTGTGTGTGTGTGTATTATATATATGAAATGCCATACAGTGATTGATGAAAGCGAGTCCATATTATTTGTTTGTTTGTTAGTTGGGCAAACAATCTCAAAAAAACGTTTCAGTGACATTTTCATCTCCAGTGAAATTTGTGGGACAGTTGGGTCGTCGGGTCAGACTACAATTTTCATTAGTCATTTCACAGTCTGCGTGAGCCAAGAGGAGAAACAAAGTCTTTCTTCTGCAATAAGGAAAATCCTGCCAAGAGCAGTGAGGGGCGGCATAGGGTTGATAGCAAGACACAGCTACCTCAAAAGAAAAAGTTTGCACATACAATCTTAATCCACTGTATTAAAGTCTGTATAGATGAAATGCCATGATGACATTGTGCCTGTTAACACTGGACATCCAGTGGAAGCAACTGTATCATGTTGCTTCTGTGCAATGAATCCGTTATGTGTTCATCCCTTTTCAGGTGTCCAGTGGAAGGAGTGTCTAAAGCAGGCTTATGCGTATGTTAAGCATATTGAATTGTATTGTATTGAATTGTTTGTAGTAGTAAGTGTAGTAAAAATTTGTGCAACAGCTTCACAGTCTCACAGAGGAAAACATGTATTTGTGTGTATCTTTCCATCCAAACCTTCCCACCCTGTCTTACTTGGAATGGATTTTTCATGTGGGAGTGTTTTTAACTGAGTCTTTTTCTGTGTCTCACTCCTCTCACACACACTGGTTAGAATGGCAGCAAATGGTCTCCAACCATTGAGATGGAGCTAAAATGCCACATAGCCACATCCACTGGGGTTTAGCAGGCACATAGTGACATCATTAAACCAAAGTCCAGTGGGGCTATTCAGCAGGAAGTACTTTCCAGTAAACCGTCTTCAGCTCGGGGGTCCAGTAAATCTGCAGTGAAAAGAACATTTTGATTGAAAGCACTGTTAGTCTAGTTTAATCATTGTAATGGTGCTTTTTTGGATGTCGTCCAGGCCCTTAATGTGGTGTTACGACTCTTTTCACAGATGCAGCAGCTCTTCTATGAGAACTATGAACACAACAAGAAAGGTTTCATTGAAGAACTTCACAATAGCAAGATCCACAACGCCATCACACTCCACCCCAACAAAAAGCCTGCCTACCAGTACCGGCTCCACAGCTTCATGCTGAGCCGTGAGATCTCACGGCTTCGTTACCGCACCATCCAACTCCAGCGTGACGGCCTGATTATGAGTTACCTCGGTGATACGGAGGACCAGCAGCCGGGGTCTCCACCTTCCTACATCCGCTATGAGCCCAATGAGAGAAGTAATGTCATTGAGTGGGATTTCCTGACAGGCCGCCATATTTATTCTGCTGTTGAAAGCAAGAAAGCCCGGCAGAGCCTTGGGAACTTGCTCCGGACTGCACTAGAAGACATTGTACTGCAGGTCATGGAGAGCATTAATAAGAATTCGAAAACACGTGGCCGTGTAATTGACTTTAAAGAGATTCAGTATGGCTACTACAGGGTGGATCCAGTGCATGGGGCTGAATACATTTTAGACTTACTGCTTCTGTACAAGAAACATAAGGGACGCAGAATAACAGTGCCTGTGAGGAGACACGCCTACCTTCAGCAGCCCTTTAGCCGACCCTTCTTTACCGAAACCGAAGAGCTAGATATGGTTGAACTTGTGGCTGCCATCAACTCTGAATCCCAATCCCTGTCTTTCCTGTCCAACTCTCTTAAATTCTTATCGCCCTTCCAGTTCTACGAATCAAGGGAAATGTGGAAGCAAAGTCAGAGGAAGGTCCACGTTCTCGTCCCGTTGTCTGGGCGCTACGACACCTTTGTCCACTTCATGGAGAACTTTGAGAAAGTGTGCTTGATCCCCAAACAAAACGTTAAGCTCTCCATCATTCTTGTGGACCACGAGAACAATCAGAAGGACGGAAAGCATATTCAGTTAATCAAAGACTACTACAGGAAGTATCCCACAGCTGACTTTTCTGTAATCCCTGTGATGAGCAACTTTTCACGTGGGCTGGCTCTGGAGCTGGGCTCCTCGCAGCTTGACAATGACTCCCTACTCTTCTTCTGCGATGTTGATCTTATCTTTAGTGGTGACGCCTTGCAGCGCTGCAGAGACAATGCTGTCCAAGGGAAACAGGTCTATTTCCCTATTGTCTTTAGTCAGTACAACCCCAAGATAGTGTATGCTGAGAAGGAACAAAGAGGAAACAAAGTTGTGCTCACCAAGAAAAGTGGTTTCTGGCGAGATTATGGCTTTGGAATCACCTGTATTTTCAAGAGTGATTTACTGAAAGCCGGAGGTTTTGACACCTCAATCCTGGGCTGGGGAATGGAAGATGTGGACTTGTTCACAAAAGTCATTCATTCTGGTTTAGAAGTGTTACGCAGTCAAGAGCCAGGGATTTTCCACATGTATCATCCTGTCCACTGCAACACAAGCCTGGAGCAGAAGCAACACAAAATGTGCCTTGGATCAAGAGCGAGTACGTTTGCGTCCACGCTGCAGTTAGCAGAGCTGTGGCTGGAGAAACATGTAGAAACAGGGTTTAACAGAACTTCATCCTGACGTCTGAGTCCTCCTCAGTCCCTCCATGCAACTTTACCTCATTTCTGCTGGAATGCAGACAGCGATGGACCGTGTGCTGTACTGTGACTGTGGTCAAAGGTCTTTGTGGGCTGGAAAGGTTGACACAGGAAAGGACCCAAGACTATCCGATCCAAAACAGGTCGACCAAACCAATTAAAACCATACAAGACCCACATCCAGCCTAAAAGCAGGTGTCGAATGGATCCAGAACAGTGCTCAGTCTAGGATTTGTTGGAAGTAAACAGCAGTGTCACATACCTGATCCAGATCCAAAGCAGCCCCTTAGTTGGTACATTGGACATTGTACAGCTCCCTTTACTATTACACATTTATTTTTTTACTGTGATAATGATTGCAGATATAAAACGTTGGGAATTTGCTTGTAGTTACTTGGGTTTGGGATTAAATCTTAAAAAAAAAAAAAAATAGACCCAAAGAACAAGCTATACCACCCAAAAATACCAAATAAGGGTGATTTCAACTTCTATGTAATGACAGGAAATAAAATCAGCAGAAAAATATGAATATTCCAGTCAAATGCTTGGTATGTTGAAGGTGTTACACACAGTGCTGCTTTGCTGTGTTGCAGGTTTGAGTCCACCCAGTTAATCAATGAATTTAATACTCTGCCATGGCTGGGCCATGCCGCCTACCTCACCTGTGTGTGTGACGGCTACCTGGTTGAACTGCTGTGGCTCGCATGAGTGTGTGTGTCTACACCGGCAGCATTACTGCTGATACTGCCCCTGTCCTTCTACACTGAGTCTGCCATCAGTAATAATACTAATAATCCATCGTTGATGGGCTGAAAAGTGAAAAGTAGTGAGAAAGCAGTCATGTGATTTTTGACCTATGGTAGCCATAATGTGTTCATCTTGTTTCTGTTAATGCCAAACAGTGATTCAGCAGTTTACTCCAGACCTGAGTGTGTTTCTACCGCAATTTAAGATTTAAGACAATGTCTAAAATCCTTTTTATGAACCTAATTTTACGAGGGTGACAGGAGGAGGAGGAAGTGTAGGTGGGCCTTTTAACGTAAGCCACCACACACTGATTTAGTGATCTGTATAGTGTCTTGTGTATTGAAATATGGTCTTTGTAATGCTGTTGAAGTAGATGTAGACATTTAGGAATCACTGATGTGCAAATCACCATATCAGTGCTTGCTGAAGAAGTCACTTAGAATGGGGGGTCTGTCCTTGAAGGCATTCACAGTCGTTCACAGGTTTGTTGTGCCTGCTTTTACACCTGCACACAGATGATCAGGTCACTGTGGACTAGAAAGTCTGGACCCAGTACCTGGTTTGGAGTGATGTCTACAGCATCTTCCATAGGACATTTTCTTAGCCGTCACTTCATGGCTTGTCCTTTACTTTTTTCTTACTGCTGTAGTTATTATGGCCTTCACAGTCACTAAATTACTAGAAAACTCCCCCAGCAGTACAAGAATGAAATAGAAGAAAATGGCTTGAGTGTGATTTCCAGGCTTTAAGTGATTGTGAATAATGCTCAATTCCACCAGTAACATATGTAAAGTACCACATTACCTTTACCTTTTATGTAACAGTTTTTTATATGGGAAAAAAAAATCAAGAACTGAAAGCTCCACAGTGAGCGACACACATTCACAGCACTAGAGCTCACTTTGCAGTAACCAAAGAAAAATATTGGAGACATAGCTCATAATAAAATAATAATAAGAAGAAAACAATCTCTTTATGGCATCAAGCTATTGTAATAATATAAGGGAATATTTACCTATGTAAGAAAAGCCGAATGGCGGACTCTGGTCCGGCCCAATCACTCAAAGCTTGTGGTGCGTGCACGTGTGAATCATGTGCATGTGCCTGTGCTTGTCTGGTGGGAGGGGCTAAAGACAGAGAGGGGAGGAGAGGGAAGAGCTGCAGGGGGGTGGCTGTATGTTCAAATTCAAATAGCCTTTTTCCAGACTCCTGCCTACTGCAGCTTTAAGTTGATTAGAAATGACTTGCTAATTACGAAAAGTAAACTTACAGTGAAACACAAAGATCTGTAAAAGTTTTGCCCACTGGTACCGTACACATCTGTAGTGCTTGAATGTAATGCAACAGGCTAATGTAATGCGAGGTCAGTATAGGTAAAGTGTAATGCTACAGAAAGCCACACAAGCATATTTGATTTTATTTAATAAATATTCATTTTGTATCTATGTTTTTGTGTATTGATATTTGTAATGTCTGCCTAGCCACACATTGCACTGAAAACAGGATTTCAAAACTTGGCCTTTTGGCTGTCTATTTTTTCCACCCGATTTCATTTCTTTCAGGGGCCCCAGGTTGAGACTGCTGCAGTGAATCTGTAGGATTCTGAATACACGGTTCTATCTGAATACTTAGGTAGGAGCATCATGTAAATGTGTAACCAAGAGAGATGTTGCAGTGTTTCCCACAGGTTGAGAATTTACTTGTTGGTAGTGGGTGTCGCAGTATGTGAACAATGTAAACAAGGTTATTTTCTGTCTGTAAAGTATGCAGATGACCCCTAAACGCCTTGCACGGGTAGAGGCTACAGTTTACAATGGGGCCTCTACCATTGCACTCACCCTAACCCTACTCTCTGTCCAGACTAAGACTAAACTTTACAATTGAATTGAATTGAACTGAATTGAATTTACAGCTAGACTTTATGCTTTTATCAGTAGTATTAACATTATTCATCCTATAGTTTCACATTTAGCAATTCAGGTAAGTATAACTAATGTTATTTATCTACCTACTCACTGTCAGACCGTGGACTGATTTTCATTTTGGTACTGATAATTTCTGTTCCTCTTAAAAGGCAAAAGCTCCCTCTCACCTCCTCATGAAATCTAATGAATTGAGTTTTGACAGGTCTATGCTGCCCTCTGCTGGACAACAATGAAATGCCATACACCTTTTCACTTTGTTCTGTGTTGACATGGAAAACTCGTCACAATGAATAACTGTTTATAAAATAAACAGTAAAAAAAAAAAACATAAAAAATAAAAGGCTAAAGTAACTGTCACTTAACATACATTTTTATAGAAGTTACATAAAAAGCAAATACAAATAACGAGGTGTGCTGTATTTCACTTTAGTTCTGTGTTTGATTTGTTTTCATTTAAGGATTTAAAATCTTCCACACTGTGTTGAATGGAAATAAAACAATATTCTTCGAATAATATTTCCCTTTATCTCCTGCAGAAATAAATTATTTCACTACAGCGAGACAGTCAAAATGAGACGCTTTCCATGGGGTTGCTGATGAACATGAATGCTCTTTTTCAAGAGCTGACAAGAGCCTTTAATTACTTGTTGTAATTTTTTTTTATTACTTTCTGTTATTGACGTACGTGTTTCATTTATTTTTAATGCAGGTTTCAAACTGCAGCCAAGAGAACAGTACTATTTACTCAATAGAAGCTGTGGTCTGACAGACACTCGGATCTACTGTTTTTTCCTGTAGAACTTAAATGCAGCATTGCTGATGACGTTGTACAAGGAAGCTAAACATGGCGTCTGGACAGCAATGGGTGTTGGTGGAAATGGTGCAAGCATTTTATGAGGTACGTTTCGCCTCTCAGAGACTATAGAGCACACTCGTGACGTTTACATCTAAATTCTTTGTATGTTTACCTTCGCGTCCATGGTTTCCATTTTGTCCGCGGCCATGAGACTGAAAAGTTAATGGTAACTTCTCAGTCATGAAGTCTCTATGGTGTAACGACGGTGATTGACAGACGCTCGGAGCCAATCAGCTGCTCCCTCAGCTACTGTTTGCGTAAGGAGCAGTCAATCAACGGCAAGAGGCAAAGTAACAAGGAAGTTGGCTCACTCCTGAAAACCCTTAGCTTCGTTGTTGTTAGCCTCAAAAGTAGAAAATGGGATTCAGACTGATTAATTGCACGAATTATGTCGTTGAACCAAGATAAACAGTAAAGTTGAATGTGCAATGTGGTTTATTTACGTCTTGTGAATGTGAACATATAGGCGAGACCGAGACATGTTCTACAAAGATATGAATAAAACTAAAGTACAGAACTTTACAGAAATGCATTTCGGGATATTTTATTGCGTTACTTTGTTCTGCTAATAAAAAGATGGGAGATGTGGAATCGCAAACCAGCCAACAAACTACAACCAAACATGTCTGTCATTCCAAAATGTTAAATTAAATGTATGTACAAAATACAATAACAGTGTCACACGCCTCCTCTCAGGGGCTGTGTGGCAGCTTTCTGTAGCTGGAACACTCTCTGTGATCACACACTACAAGTCATGTAATTGTAATTTGTCAGCTGATTTCGTGATCGTCACACAGGGATTTACAGTATCAGTCATCTCTGTTCTGTTAGCATCAGTGAGCTCCAGTTCAATCGCTGTCTGTGCTGACTGAGATCAGGACGGGTGAAACCTGTGCTCTTGACCCTGTTCCCATGCATGACACCCATTCGCATGTCCCTGTCCACAGGCTCCTGCTTATCACCTGATTCTGGAGGGAATCCTCATACTATGGATCATCAGACTTCTCTTCTCTAAGACCTACAAACTTCATGAGACCTATAAACTGACGGAGAAGGTAAACTCAGCACAGCGCGGTGAAAAACATACATCAGTGTTTGTGTGTATGTGTCACCAAACAGCCGTCATGTGGCTCCATGTTCCAGGAAAAGGAGGACCTGATTGAGGAGTGGCAGCCGGAGCCTCTTGTTCCTCCTGTATCCAAAGACCATCCCTCCCTCAACTATAATGTTGTCACCGGGTAAGACCCACAGGACATCTCTCTCTCTCTCAGTTGAAAATGCACAGCAGTGTTATGTTGATTATACAATAACTAGCTGTTGTTCTGCTCACTGAACTCTACACACTGCGAGTGTGTTAAGCTAAGCATTTAAACACACTGTTTTCCATTACAGACCTCCAAGCCACAAAATCACAATCAATGGCAAAGAGTGCATTAACTTTGCATCATTTAACTTCCTGGGTCTCCTGGACAATGAGCGAGTGAAGGTCAGTACTTTTACTATTTAAGCCATTACTACCTGTAGTTGTACCTTTTTTTTTTTTTTTACTTTATTTATTTGCATGTTTCCAGTGTGGGGAAAAAACTCTGAAACATTTTAGAATGATTTCTTTTTTTCTTTCCTCTTCCACATGGCAGCAAAAGGCATTGGCATCCCTCAAGAAATATGGTGTGGGCACATGTGGTCCAAGAGGCTTCTATGGAACCTTTGGTGAGTTATAAAAAAAAAAAAAAAAAAATCCTTTTCTTCTCTGCTTTTCATCTTCTATTGGCTTTCTGTGTTTCTACAAAACACAGAGGCTGTTAAGCATATGTTTCCGTAGCTGAGGTGGGACGAGCAAGTGGCAGCCACTGAGGCTGACAGTGATAAAGTTCTTCTTTATATCCTCATTAAATCAGGTTTAGTTTTGCCTTGCATGAAGGCACTGTGTTCTCTGCAGTGTTCTGTCATAGTAAATTCAAATGATCTTTTTAATGTCAGCTGCTTTTTTTTTTTTTTTTTTTTCCTCCCCAAGATGTTCACCTGGAGCTGGAGAGTCGTCTGGCCAGATTCATGAAAACAGAAGAGGCTATCATCTATTCCTATGGCTTCGCTACCATTGCCAGTGCGATCCCTGCCTACTCCAAGAGGGGGGACATCATCTTTGTGTAAGCTCTGTCTCTCAAGTCAGGTTTAGTTCATGAAAAAGTTCAGCACAGACAAAAACACATCTACCAGCCTGCACATGATGATGAATTTCTTCCATAGTATTGTGGGTTTTTTGTTTGTTTAATTTTGTGTTTGTGTCATTATGTGTTCAGAGATGAAGCCGCCTGCTTCTCTATCCAGAAAGGTCTTCAGGCGTCCCGCAGCTTTATCAAATACTTCAAACACAATGACATGGAGGATCTGGAGAGGCTGCTGAAGGAGCAGGAGCTGGAGGACCAGAGGGTTAGTACAGGGTTGCCTTTAGTGTAAGAAAAGAATTCTAGGGTGTGGGTGTCACAGTTTGCCCCTGTGCTTTCATACTAATTAATGTAGCCCAGAGTGTTTGAACTGCGGTTTGCAGTTTTATAATTCTGTTTTCACTCATACAATAACATACTTTCATTTCTGTTGCAGAATCCTCGTAAAGCGCGAGTAACCCGGAAGTTCATCGTAGTGGAGGGACTGTATATCAACACTGCAGACATCTGTCCTCTCCCTGAACTGGTAAATAGAAAACTGATGGACCTCAGAGGCGGCTAATTATACACCATGATAAACCCAACCTGCTCGATTCATTAACTAGTCGGGCTTATTATCCCTCAGTACATTGGTGCAAGATGTAATGGTTCCCTCTGGTTATGATGCTTATCGCTTGCAAACGTGAACATGGTTAATTTCCAGATGCAGTGAACATGACAAGAAGCACTCAACAGCGCTGTTTAGGAGCATCTGCAACTGATAGCTCATCTGAAGGGTTGTTTTCCAGCAGCAGATACAAACAGTGGTTCTAAGGTGGTTTTTTTGTGCTTGTGTAAATTCCAGGTGGAGCTCAAGTACAAGTACAAGGTGCGGCTCTTTCTGGAGGAGAGCCTGTCTTTTGGTGTGTTGGGAGAACACGGCCGAGGAGTCACCGAACACTTTGGGGTGAATGTGAGTGCACTGACTGAACTTGGAATGAAGACATGCTGTAGATTGAGTGAGATGTCACACATAGCACTGGGATCCACAGTACACTGTGTTAGTCTCCTGACTCTGAAAATGGTTTGGTCATATTCGTGTGAGATAATAACATGGCACCATTTCTGCTTCCATGCAGATGGATGACATTGACCTGATCAGCGCTAACATGGAGAACGCTGTGGCCTCCATCGGCGGCTTCTGCTGCGGACGCTCCTTTGTCATCGACCACCAGGTAAACTCAACCAGGGTTTGCCTGAAACATGCTGAATAAATGACCGTAAAGGTGTCTGTGCTAGTTTCAGACCAATGCAGCTGTCATTTCCCATCCAGCGCTCGTGTTGTTTATATATGGAATACGCTTGCACCCATCTGAGCAGATGGGCTTGGTGGTCTTCAGATGAAGTGTGGTTGGGTGTGTTGTCGGATATAGCAGAATAGCTTGTTCACTGACACTTCCTGTGAAACCAGACAAAGCCTGAGCAGTTTTGTAAAGAAATGTGGTGAAATAAAATCCACACTGACTTGTCTGACTGTAACTGCTGCCAAAGGTGCTTTTACCAAATCTCGACTTGATCGATGCAAACTCCAATGCAGCCAGTTGTTTTCTGCTTTAAATTTTGGCCAGACTGTGGTAAAGATCCTGGTTATTGCTTTAATATTACAGTTTTTTTTCCTGGTGACCTGTGTCAAAATGCTGATCAGAATGACATCCGCTGTGATTTAGTGAAAAGTTAGAGACATCTTTTTGTGTGTTTGTAGCGTCTCTCAGGTCAGGGCTACTGTTTCTCTGCGTCCCTGCCTCCCATGTTGGCTGCTGCTGCCATCGAGGCCCTCAACATCATGGAGGAGGATCCAGGTACGAGGTCTCCACTGGTTTCACCTCTGTTCGCCTTCCTTTTTTTTGGCAATGAATGACCTCAACTGTGGAGAGATCTTTGTTTGAGAGAGCTTTCCTTGTCTAAGTCTTGCTGATGAGAAGTAGATTTTAGGAAGAAGCAGCACTGTCTTCAGATCTGTTCCCACTCATCCGTCTTCATCATCCGCTTTGCAGATATTTTTGCTGTCCTGAAGAAAAAGTGCAAACATGTTTACAAGGCTTTACAGGGGTAAGTTCATCCGTTCTTTTCTGTTTATGCTATGATGTTTTTTTTTCTTGTGATTACAGTCTGTAGCTGGTTAGAAAGAAAACCTTTCACCCTCAGACTAAAGTCACCATTAACCCTCAACAGATGGAAGTGATGGGTATTGGTCAAAAGTCCTTCAACATACTTTTAGATAGTTTTTTTTTTTCTTGTAGTTTCTAAATTAGTGACAACTTTAAAAGAGCACCAGGTGACTAAGTGTCAGTGCCTCAATCCCCTGCCTGCCTCGGTTTAGCTCATTTGCAAAAAAAATAAAAAAAGCCAGAAAACATTATCCTGCATATGACAGCATTGGAGTGATTGTTGCGTTTTGCGTGATTATCTGTGTATGACAGAACTCCAGGGCTGAAGTTAGTGGGAGTACCATTTGCCCCAGCTCTTCACTTACAGCTGGAGAGAAGTTCAGGCTCCAGAGACTCTGACATGCAGCTGCTCCACGCCATTGTAGATCACGTGAGTCTTCAACCCATGCGCGAGATCATATCTCCACATTTTTACTTCTACGTTCTCCTACAGCTGTTAAATCACAGTGATTGTTATTTAGTGGCTCATTGTGGGTTTACGTGTTTTGTGGATCAGTGTTTGGACAGAGGTGTGGCTCTCACCCTCGCTCGCTACCTGGAAAAAGAGGAGCGCTTCCTCCCCCCGCCTAGGTAAGGGACTCTACCTGCCGTGCACTTCCTCTGTACTACACACACAAAGTCCGCCAGTCTATTATATGCTCACTACAACACTCCATGTGGATTAATCTGCCACTGAAAATAGTTGCTGCTTCCTCCTGTTTGATGAGCGTTTGTTAGTGTCCAGTTGTTTCTTGGAAATGGCTGAACTTTCTTTTATAAATTCTCTCTTGGCTCTTCCTTGTTGTGTCTGACCGCTCCTCCCGTGTGTCCTCAGTATCAGAGTGGTCGTCACCATCGAGCAGACAGAGGAAGACATCGTGAAGGCCGTGTCCTGTATCAAAGAGGCAGCTTTAGCCGCCCTCAAATGACAATGTAGGCACTGCTGAAAGTTAGCAGACATCACCGGAGCTTTACCAAGAGTCCACTCGATGGACCGGGGAAGACGTCACTGAGAGGGGACACTCCTGACCTGATGTTCTCGTCCAATGCTTTTACTGGAGACTTTGTTTGTCTCTTAATACTTCCTTCTTTACCTTTGTTCTCATTTCAACTCCATGTAGTACATGTTGTGTGTTTTTGTGAATGTGACATGTGGGTCTCCAGCAGGACTGTCAGCAGTTGCCTTTTCTGCTGTGAATAAAAATGGCCGCCAGTCACTAATGAAGAAAAAACGCTGCAGTGAGGACCTGACCTGATGTTCACAGACCAAATGATCTGTTATTTTTTTTTATACACTGACCAAAGAGGAGACATTTCACTCAATGTTATGATAGAATATTCTTCTGTCTGTTAGTACATGAACTCTACATGATGGTTTTGTCTTAACATGCCACTGGCATTAAAGAGATTAAAGAGACACTGTTATTTACAGCTTTTTTTTTGTCAGCTGATGTTAATTTTGTTTTGTTAGAGGTGAACATGTTTTCAACAGCTTCTATAAAATGGACATATATCTGATTTACATTGGGTGTGTACTTGTAGATATAGTTTTGTGAGGACCAATTTGAGCACAGACCTTATAGAGTGAGGACATTTTGGTCGGTCCTCAAAATGTTAAAGGCCTGTTTGAGGGTTTACAACTTGGTTTTAGGCTTCAGGGTTAGGGTTAGGCATTCAGTTGGGATGGTTAATGTTAGGGTAAGGGGCTAGGGAATGCATTATGTCAATGAGTGTCCTCACAAAGATATAAGTACAAGTTTGTGTGTGTGGAAATTGATCATGTATCTGTCTTGGGTTAAGACAATTTGACAGGTTTTTACCTCTAATAGCTATTTCATGTTTTGACAGGACCACCAACCAAAAAGCCAGGGAGATGTTGTTTTTTTGTTTTTTTTTTTAAGTGTGACATTTCCACACACACACACACACACACACACACACACACACTTTAAACAGACAAAAATGTAACAGCAGTGACATTGTCGACCAGTGTGGCTGGATACCAGCTTACTAAATGCTCCACATTTTTGCTTTAATGCTTATTACAGAAATAAATGTCTACCCTTACACTGATTTTGACATTTGTTATTTATTAGGCTCTAGTGTGGTCTGTGTGTGTTCCCAGCATTGTGCTTCAGGATTTAGAATGTACAGACCAAAGAAATGTTTGGATTCACTGAGTTCATGTCCTGTGCCCCTGTACGCACTGGTCCTCCCTGGACCCTCCATCTGTGTCTATCTACAGGTCCAAGTACTTATGTCCCACCTATGACACTTCCTCCTGAATATCCAATGGGATTTGATGGGTTTGTAGATATATAAACTCCTGTAAACATAAATTTGTTTGAGTCTAAAACTAAAGAGACTCAGTGGGTTTACATTCATGGAAAAGAAATGTGAAATAAATTTTATGTATATATATATATATATATATATAATTTCAGATACGTGAATAGATAAAGTTTGTTTTTTTGGTGGGGGAGGGGTGTCCAGGTGGGTTAAGGTGCTGACCACGTCAGCCTCGCTGATCCACACTAAACAGTCTTTGAGTTCATTTCTCATCAGTGAGAAAATCCACCACAGTATTAATCACATAAATCATTTGTCATCTAATATGATTCTAAAGACGTTAGTCTCGTGTCCGCGCGGGTGAAACTTCCAGGTGTCGGGGTTCAGGGGGCGGTGTAGTGGGCTGGTTTTGGAATTGCCCTCGTTCTGTCTCTAGATGGGGCACTCTGCAAAAACGTTACTGCACTTCGGTGCGTGCGCGCGTGCACGTCCTCTTCAGTTTTCCCAAGCTCGCTTCTTTTCAGCGCGAGGACAGAGGCCACTTCGGGAATCGAACAGCTCTGACGGAGCCGCGCGCGGCTCTCGACGTCTCTTGCCGGACTGCGCTCGGGAGGAACTCGGCTTCGTTTTCTTCTTTGAACACCGCATCTCGGTCGCGCACCTTCGTTTGTCCGGCTCCTCCGCCGACCTGGAAAGTTCAGTGCGCTGTCTCTGCGGGGGCCCCGGCTGCTGAGCTGGAAAACAACACGGAGAGGAGAAGATCCAGCAGGAGAAGCTCTGCTCCCGGAGGCGGATGAAAAGTTTCAGCACTCTGATTTTTTTTCTTAATTAAAATTCGCTCGTGCGGCTGGAAACTGGCGCGATGACCGCGTCCCTGAGGAGTGTGATCTGGATGCTTTTCTTGTTTCCAAACCTGAGATGTGACGGTAAGTCTCTTTCACACCGCAGCTTCATGTTCAAATGAGAAGTGATGCGCTGCGCAACATGTAGCCCGGTCAACAGGCACTTCGTTTTTAGTTCGATTCAACTTTCTACACACGCTGAATAAGGTTCTTTCTCACTGATGTGTGAAACCTTCGTGTTTGCTCGTGCGTTTACATGATCTTACACAACAGACGCAGCTTTTTTTTTTTTTTTTTTGCTGCTGATAAAAATCTAAAGTTCATCAGGGCTGGATCAGATCCAGGGTTGGACCAGATCCATTGTCCTGCTCGGAGCTAGAGATTTCACATCCTCCTCTGCTTTTTTTCCTAAGAGGTGAACATCCTCTCGCTCGTGCGTAAAATGGCCTGCCTTAAGCAACCAGAGTCGCGCGCGCGCGCACACTTCAGGATGAATACACTGAAGTTTCTGTGACCACTTCAGCTTTTCTTTGTCCTCTTTTCAGCTTGTTGACATGTGTTTCCTTGCAGCTCCTAAGTCTTCATACAAAAAGCTTCTTGTGTCAGACTCAAATGGCCCCCGTGTCGTTGTCATGTTAATAGAAAGCACAGCTCGAGGTGATCTCGCGTCTTTGTCACTTATGCTAATTCATTTACTCTCCCCTGCGGGGGGTGAGAGCTGGAGAGATTTCCTGTTTTCAGCTCTGGCTTTGAGGACTTACCATTTGGTATGAAGTGAGAGGGGCATGGGGGGTGGGGCGCAGCGGGCTAAATGAATACCACCACCCCCCAGCTCCTTAGTTTGTGCATCCCCTTTGTCTTTATAGAACATTCCGCTGCATATTTATGTTGTTACACCAAAACCACAGATTCAGGTCTCCTGACTTCTTGCATGTTTAATATATGAAGCATGCAAATTCTTATTTTGTGAATTTATCCAATGTGAAATGCTGTTGCATGAGATGTTGTGTGATTTTATTTTATTTATGATTAAATATCTGAAAGTCCACACCTAATGAACACACAGAACATGCAAAGTTATGTTCAAATGTTCTGTTAATTTCATTAGAGCTTGATTCTTGGTTGATAAGCAATAACTCTGAATCATCATCCCAAACTCTCAGTACAGTCATGTTCTTACAGCATATACCATATGGCTTTGGTGGTTTAAACTCGTTTTCCTGCCTTTGAGGCAGAGCCATCGGCCTCCAATTGTAGAACAATAAAAATCTTGTAAAACCTTGGAACGTTCTTGAGTTCATCCTTTACAGAAAACGTCTCTTTGACTTAGGTTTCACACGAGATGGTCAGCAGAGTGCACATATGACCTGTGACTAGTCTGTGGTCTGTGACTGAATGAGCGCAAACATCTACTGAGTTAAATGTGTTCATGATAAGTATAACAGGGAAGCGTAGTAAAAACACATTAGAAAGACAAACTCCCAACAAATCTGATTAAATGATCAAGTGTGAGGAAACAAACTGAGAATGTGTCTGTCAGCTTTTGCTTTCCTTTCATTGAAGCCATTGGAATAATCTGCTTTTCTATAAATTTGTCTTAAAATATGAGCAGATCTTCATCCAAGTTAGAACAATCACAATCTATTTTCACTAGTAGCACACAAATGACTGTATTGTTGCTGTCCATATAAAAATACAACATTCAAACAGACACAGTGTTTATTGCGCTGCCCTCATTAGTCCCAGAAGAATCACATCTGCAGTGACCTACGACATCTACAGTACCTAGGGTATTCTAGAAAAACAAGCACCATCACATTTTCAGAACATTGGCAACGACTTAGCACCAAAGTCACGGTTCTCACGACATCCTTAGTGCAGGTTTGATCCTTAGGTAAGAGAAATGCTTGTTTGAGGATATCATTGCCTGAGGAGGTTGGACCAGTTGTATCATCACTTACTTTTCCCATCAGCACTGTGAATATTTAGGCTAAAGCCCATTGTGTTTGTCTGAACTAGGATCAAATAATGCTGAAAACCAGCTCATTCTGAAGGGTTTGTAGACCTTTTTTTTGGCATTGTATATAAATCTTGAGAGCGATTTGAATAGCAAAGGTAATAGAGTGAAATGATGTGAGAGGCGTGTATGGAGGAAGAACCAGAAATAGCTGAAATCCAAGGCGGCTGCTGTGAACTTAGGTGGAAGCTTGTTCTTAATGAGTACTCACAGCGGTGTGACTCATCGTGTTGGGGTTAGAGTAGAAAGGCAGAGCTCCTGCTGATGGAAATGGGGCCAGAGGGCCTTCCTTTGCTGTGGTGGGTGTTTTAAGAGGAGCGTTCCGTCATACCTGTGATGAAACCCATTAGGGACACAGAAAAACAAGCCCAGCTGTGTAGACTTCATATCATTGTTCGTTTAGCAACTCTACCTCAATAAAAAAATGGACTGGAGAGATTTTGATTTCAATCACAAATGATGTGATAAAGAAAGAGTGAACAAGATTATAAATGTGACATTGTGTGTGTTAGAACACACACAAGAGCTAGTTTGTTTCCATCATACCCAGCCTGAATGGGGATGCTTCTGTTTTCTAGCCGAAGCTGTTGTTGTGCCCCCCCGCCCCCCCGGCATTGGCTCCTTCTGCTGCACTGACTGGCTGGCCCCATGGTTTTTTTTCCATGCATGGCTCAAACCGGTCTGAACCTGGTCTGATTGCTAATATCTCAGAATGGGGGAGCAGGTCTAAAAAAAGGTCTGGTGGGAAACACAGTGTTTTAAAAACAGGCCTAGGTTAGCCAGGTTCTCTGAATTCGAAGCGGAAATGAAGGAGAATGGTAACATTTTACCCAAACTCTTTAATGGAAACATCTATTTATGGTCTATGTAGTTCAACTACTAGATTTACTCTATTTGTATGGGCACAGTTGTCCTTTGCGATGAAGGGTTATTAGTGACATTAGGTGGCATTGCACCCTGCATGATTCTTGCCCCATTGGACCTATTTTGATTGATACAATCACGTTCAGAGATCTTAGCATTCACCTTTGTTCATATGACAAGATATAAAAACGGAAGTGTTCCTTTCCCAACATGAACTCGCTCCTGAAACTATTTTAGAAAGCAGACATAAAAGAGCAGGTGAGTGATTAACGTGGAGGAGAAACCATAGACCGTATAGAAACCGTTCATGCTGTTGCAATCAGGTGCCCCACCAATGAAATGAGACGTGGTTTAATAACACATATCTGCTACTGCAGGGTGGAACCTGTCTGTGGTTTGATGTGCTGTATGTGCTTTAGGCGCTGATCTAACAGGCAAACACGAGGTCTGATGATTAGCTGTTGTAATGCACGAGCGTTTCCCTAAGGTTTATTGCCTCCTCACCATCTACTCCATCACACTCCAGTTTACCTCCTGTCCACGTTTCCCCTTCCCTTCTAGCTGTGAAGCGAAGCAACACTTAGCGGTACTGGACAAGCCAGGGGGAGTTAGCCAGAGGTCAGTCCATTAATCTGGAGTTTGTGGAAATGTCGGGGGGGGGATGTGTTCAGAGGCCACGAGTTTTCCCTCAATTTTTAGAGCAAGGAGCTTGGAATTCTATGCTGAGATGTGAAAACTTTATTTTGGATCAACAATAAGACGAATAAGAAGAGTTGGAGCCACGTACAGTATATCCCATGTTAATTTGACTGGGCATGAAGTCAGAGTGGTCTTCTGCCAAGGACAACAAGAGATAACATGTTTTAAAGCAGGACTGTGTAACCTTAGAAGAAATAACACTATTCCCCTCTTACCGATGAAAAAGTCCATGCATAAGAAATAAAACATGCTGCTGCTCAGTTCAGCACACGGGGCTTTTACTGCTGCAGCCTTATTTTATCTGCTTCAACCAGTAGCTTGTGTCATGTTAATGTTAGCAAACTTGAGTGACATTATGACCTTTTTCTACTTGTGCTACTGCTCCTGAACATATATTGTGTAAATCCAATTAGTATTGTCATTATAAAAGAGCTGCTCCTGCTCCTCTGGCCCATCCTTTAGACTTTACATTGACACGACAGACACATAGAAATAGTTTTTCTGGTCTCTGGGGTAAGCTTTACAAAGCTAAAACCTTCCTAGTCTTAACATTCATAGCACAGTGGGACAAACTGGAAACAAGGCAGAGTGTCTGCACTGGAACGGCTCTGGAGGTGTTAGAATTAGATACCAGACTCCATGATGGTGCCCGTTGATTTGAATTACTGAATCTCTTTCTTTAAATTAGCGCCTTTATCCTGTTGTTGCCTTTTGCCTCTTTTGGTGGCGCAGTGGTTGGCACTCGCAGCGAGAGGGTTCCGGGTCCGAGCCCCGGTCTGGGTGTTTCTGCACGGAGAAACACTCTGTAGAGGGTTGCATCAGGAAGGGCATCCAGCATAAAACAACGCGCCAAATTTCCAACAACATCCTGTAGTTGCCTTTTGTGGCTATTGTGGACACTGTTCAGCAACAGTTCAGTTAAATGATTTCTCAATTATCACTATGTGTTGATTACTTACTTTCTGCCTATTGACTGATTATCCTGCCTCCAACAGTGGCAGCATTGTTCTGAGTGTTCTGAGTTGTCTTTAATTGGCGGCTGGTGGCAAGCAGTCAGAGGAGTGTGAAGGCAGCAGGGTGTTATTGTGTAGATGCACACAGAATTGTACCACAGCATAAAGACAGAGCTCTGGGAAGATTCTGAACTACTGTGGTTATTTTTTTTACATTTCCAGATGCGGTCCTTGATACATGTGGATGTAAATGACTTGGAACTTAGTATGCTTGGTCAGTCAGAATGGGTCCCACCAAGCTCCTGTTGTACCACTCTGACATAGTGGCCATCATTACAACAGCCTAGAACTTTGCCGGACTTCAGGAAGCAGCTGTATAGTTTGTTGAAATGTCCTTACTTTGGTAGCACTGCATGCTCCTGCCCCCATTCCCAAGAGTAAACAGTGCAAGAGCCACAGTGGCAGTGAGTCATGTCTTGTGTGAACAGCAGCAGGAGGGACCGATCGGCGGCAGCCCGTCTGCTATGAATGGGTCAAACATAGGCTGAACACGTGCTAATTGTCCGGTGTCGTAACACAGGCCTTGTTTTGAATGAGGGAAGGTGAAGAGAGTCAGCAGTTGAAGTGAGGTGTGAGGGAGCGGGCCGTAAAGCCTTTAGCATGCTTCACAATCTTCATCAGACCGACCCACTCACCCGGAAACTGGTCAGGTGCGTGAAGGAGAGAACAAAGGCAGGACTTGAACAGGATCTGCCTCTGACCTCGTTCATGTGAAGCATACTGTGGCCTTAAGTCGGGCGGGTCGCTCCAAACGAATGAGTTTTTTCCACATGAATGTGTAGAAATATATCACAGAGCTAGATTAGCCATGTGCTGCCAGTGCAGAGGAGATCCACGCCAGGAGAAGGAAAACAAGAAGTGTGACAGCAAGAAAGTGTCTAGTTACAAAGATCAACTTGAAACAAACAGAGGTAACACCGAAGAACCTTTTCCTTCTTTTCTGTTTTGTTGCTGGTGTGAGGTGACGAGCCAGAGAGAAACGGCTGTGAGGAGGCATACTGCTGTATGTTGGTATGTCTCTGGGTCTGGTACTAATTATAATTCTGGATCTGGGACTAATTAAGAGTGGTGCAAGACATTCCCAAGGACAGGGCTCTGACTTGTAGACAGGATGGACTCTGTCAGCATGCCGCTGTAACAAAAGTTGTGTGTTTAAGACATATTAGGTCTTGATTTTTTGGTCAGTGGTCCCATTTTCTTAGCGATCAGTTGTTCAAATAATCACAGAGCCAGGTTTTAATATCGCCGTGTCAGTCCCACTGCTCGGAAGATGACGTTTTGGCCACAGCGTGCACTAAAACCATAGATGGACTTAGCTTGATTTCATTTTGAAAAGAAACTGTGAAGGCACAATGTTAACATATGCTGCTAATTACTGCAGCTGCGGAGCAGGAACAGGAGGAGGCCTACAAGTGTTTGGAGGAGAAAAAGCAGTACGACACAGTTTGACTGCAGAACCCTGTGTTCCTCTAATGCCTCATCGTGTTGCTGCAACCATCTGTGTATGTTTATGTGTGTTATGTGGAGGATAAACAGGACAGATATTTTGCATGAGAATGTGAGACAAGACAAAGTGGAGAAATGAATTATGGGTTCCTTCCTTTTTTGTCTCGTTTGCACGAGGACACACTTTCATGCACACGAACACGGGCAATGAATGTATAATACACAGTCCACTGATTTCACAACAGTAATGCACCAAGACACTCAGCCATACGCCACCAAAGACAGGGAAGAAGAAGACTGCCGGCAAGTAAACAGTCTCCTAACAGGACGTCCTGTGGAGTATACGATGGCCTTGGCTTGCTGATGGAGGTGACGGTGAAGAGGTGCAGCCGTTGCTGATGCTGTATAGATGGAGTTATCGCTCCCTGGATGTTTATAGAGGAACTTTTTAACTGGAAGGTAAATTTGTTACTTCCTGTGTGGAGTGGATTTTCCAGAAGTGTCCAAAAGTGATTTTGCTGCAAAAAAACCCCATTTTGGCAAACAGGGTGAATTTATGGAGTGTGGGGACTCGAGGAGTTAGAGCACGTCTTTGTGAATTAGTCTGAGTGGATTTTCACAGGAGGGCAGGCAGATTTATTCTGCACCAGACAAAACACACACGCCACAGATACACGCTCCCCCTCACTGAGCTGGGGCTTTTCATGTTGGGAGGTTTGATCAGTTGTTTGGTTAGGAAGCTGGCTAGGTCACCCAATGACCTATGCTGCATAAATTGTATAGTCTGTTAAGTGAGAGGGAGACACACCCCTTCCAACATTTTGTTGCAGAAAATGGATTTTAAAAAGTGTTTCCCAGAAGAAGAAGAAGATACTATGGATGTTTTTAATCTTCGCTGAATTCCAACATGTGTCTGGCCATCATCTGTTTGGATGAGAAGATATTTGGAGCCACAGGCAGTGTTGTTGCGCCTGTTCATAATTATCCTGTTAAAATGTCCCAGGATGTGTTCTGGTGTTTTACGGTGAATACTTCTCTACCTGTGTAACTGTCTTCTGAGCTGCTTATGTTGTATTTATGCATATTTGATTCTGGATCCCTCACACGTTCCTCCTTAACTCGATTATTAGAAAGCAGGGTAACTTCCAAATGTGCTGCTCTACATGGTTTGTCTTGGACTCTGGATTATACAGCATTTTAGCAAACTGCTGATGTCAGGTGAAAACGTTAGATCGTCACAATGTGTGTTTTTTTTTTTTTTTTTTTTTTAGAAACAAAGAAAACAGCTGTGATGCTTGTTTTCATTTTAAAGCGTTTTTTAAAAAAAGGTTCAGCAGCCAAACAGCTAATATGAACGTATAAAGACCAAAAAACATATGGTTGTAAGGTGTCTACTGAACTATCTCTGTGAATTATCCTTAAATAACTAGTGATAATTTCCATAAAGTTTAATGTGCTGTATCTGAAATGCTGTATCAGTGCTGCACAGCAGTGGAATAGTATTCAAATCATTTCCTCATTCTAAAGTATTGAAACCTGAACCTGGAGAAAAGAGACTGTTTGACTCCATCTTTGTGACCTGCCAGAGGCTCCAACCTGACAGACTCAGGATTTCTGCTCAGACTCACTGAACATCCCCTAAATTTCTAGTGAAAACCCCAAAAGTCTCCAAAGATACTAAAATCTACCAAATCTACCAGCTGAAATTTGAGGGAAAAAAAACATATTTCTTTTTGGTGGGGAAAAAAAAGGAAAAAGAATTATAATATCATAAACACTTTCTCAGTAACTTTTTCAGAACATTTACCATTGTACCAAATGAGACAACAATGTTAGAGCCGTTTAAAAAGCCCCACATTTATTTACAAAAAACGGAGCAGAATGATTAAATGGGAACTCAGAGGAGGCTGAAGGCTGATAAATGTCCTCACATGATGTCACCTGAGTCCGAAGACTACGAGTTTAATTTAATTTTCATTTATATAGGGATAAGGATACAGCATGCACCACTACAGCACCACAGCAGTCATAGCCTAAGCTAACCTAACCAGGTCATATGTTAGCAGCTTAGCAGCCTGTTTATTTAACGTACATTTAATCAGTCGCTTTATATTTTTATGCGACTAGTTAATCATTCGAATTAACCACAGGATTGAGTGTGTGATTACTGATATGGAACTGTGGAGCACACAGCCCCATATCAATCCCAGTGGATAAAGAAAGAAATAACTCAGTGACCCTCTCCCTGTGTGGACTTGAAAATCTCTCCTCCTGTCCCGGCTTTCACACTTGAATCTAAATAAACATTTAGATTCAAGATTTTGCTGCAACAGCTTAAACTTTGTCACACGACTGCTGGAGGTCGCTCAGCAATAAAAACTAACTAAATAACCATAGATCATAATCAGCTACTTTGCACAAGCAAAAGACAGTCTCCACTGAAAAGAATGCTGCAGTGGACTATTCTTATTTACTCTTATTACTTTGTTATCCAGCCCACTGGAGTTCTACATGTGGCCATGGTGAAAGTGGGGCTCCTGAATCACTGTTCACAAGTCCACAGGACATGGAAGGAAGGATATGTGTGTAATTTGAGGGACTATTATGGGATTTACACCGAAGAAGGTCTGCAAGAGGGAAGAAGATGACAATAAGACAAACCAAAAGTGACCGAAGAGGCGTAGAAAAGAAAAAAACAGAAGGGTTTTGACACGCATCACACATCACATCACATTTGTGTTGATTGATTAATCTGTTGAAACTGAAGTCTGTCAGTTCATGGAGACACATGATAAAACACTCTGAAAGGCCTCAGCAAGCGGTGGTTGGCCTTTACAGTCTGCCATGGGTCTGTGAAAATATGTTAACAGCAGGCTTGTCAAAGTAACAAGCCCGTCCCTCCTCCTCCTCCTCCAGCAGATGCTTTGTTAATCATAGTTCAGAGGCAGGGACCTAAACTAAACTAAATCTCTGTGATATTGTGCTGCACGGTACCTTCCAGCTCCACGTCCCTGCTCTCCCCTCTCACTGTTTGGGTGAAGGAAAGAATGACTAAGAGCTGGTTTGGAGAAAGATAAACAATTGACACAAGAGCTTTGTTTTACATGCATCCAAAATCTTTCCCCTTTTTTTTTTTGTCATGCTTCACTCTGGTTTTTCCACAGACCTAGCTTGGTATGCACAGCTTGGTATCTTATCAGAGAGCCAATAAAGTGCAAATGGCTCAGCTCAGTCCCACCACCCCCCCACTCCCCCATCACCTTCCCAGTCTCATTTATTGTCTTGTCTTTGAGCCTCCAAATGGCCAAATATTTGAACGGAAGTCCCTGCTTTTTTTTTTTTTTTATGAGATGGCTATTGTTGTTTTACCTCAGTCATGGGGATGGAGTTACCCCTGTGTGAGCTGCCTCGTGATGAGGGCTCGCAGGGTGGGAAGATAGCATCAGAGCCAGGAAAGGGGAAATTCCATGGCAAGTGATACCATCTGACAATCCGGAGAGTGCCATGATCCAGTCATTATATCAGAAAGACTGTAAACTTGTTTTATGTGTACGTTTATGTGTAGATAAGAGTGATGGAAGACAAAAGTAGTCACATCAGGACGAGGTCCACGTATGAGAGGAACTTTACCGCCGACGCTTTTCCGTATGGGACTCGGTGTTGCGGTCCCAAGGACGCCTCCTTTAGAGCTGGAGAAAAATCAAGTTCTCCGTTTGGTAAAATGTAGCGTTATTATAGATTCATATTTCAGATAATTAGAGTTTGAGTTTGTGGTTTCTAATGGAAAATAACAAGAGAACTTGGTGCCTGAAGAGTTCAGTGTGCTTATCTTCTGGCCCCATTTATTCTGGCAGTTCGCTTATGTAACAGATTTAATAGTCCTGTTTTTTTGTCATTTGTTTTGTATGTTGTGCTAATGTGTTTTTTTTTCTATTAAACTGCAGAAACCATGAAACCAAACCATTTTTAAAAATGTAGTTATGTCAGGTATAAGTAATTAACCTTCAGCCGATACACGTTAGCAGCATTTTTGCATTTTTTGAATGTTCACAGACTCTTGTATATTTAAGGAACATTTCTCTAAATTTGTTGTGATGCATGTGCAGGTATGTTGGCTGTGGTGCCAAAGAAGCCTTTAGACCTGCAGAAATCAATATTCTAGCTATTAAAGGGCTACACTGTCAGTTTGGTATTCCATAAAGTTGGCGGACTTACCATCATGGCACAGGTAGTATCGATAAAATTGTTGTTTAGGTCCAGGGGATTTAATTACCACTACTTCTTAAGGGCTGTATCATCTCTTAACAGGCCACAACATGCGCTGAATGCCTCGGTTGCCATCCAAGCAAAGATGCAGGCCTTACCTGCAGCAGATGGGCTAGGCTAGCTTTCCACCATCACTTCGCTTGTTCCCTGTTGTGTCATGTCCTCGACTGGTTGGCTGGGCCGACCCCGCTCAGGGCCACTCCAGTCCTGTCCTCGTTGTGGCATTTAGGCTAACAGATGCAAACTCTGAAGAAACCCCAAATACTCCAGAGATGAGGGTAATCATTCACTGTCCATCACAAACTCAACAATAAAGTTGCCTTGTGTGTTTATCTGCAGCCCACACTCCCATATCTCTACTCCAGCACTCTTTCCTGGTTGTTATTGTGTAAGATCCACCCTCTTTAAAGTTTTGGTTGAAAGTAACCAGAATAAACGTATTGTGAGTTCTAGTAAAGGAGCACATAACAAACAGCCTTGAGTGAGTGAGGGTATGTAGCCTCAGGGCAGTTTGGGTTGTTTCCAGCTGAAGTGCTTCCATCAGATACACTGAGTTGTAAGCTTTTATGAGGGGGGGTCATAATTTCAGGACATCTTCTGTTTCTTCCTTCACAGTAAAGACAAGGTATGCGTTGGTGAAGCCATTTGTTGAAATACCAGTAACACATTCCAACACATTCAATCCAGACTTTCCACCCACTCTTAACTGGCTTGGGAGAGTAATAATTTAGGATTTCCGCTCTCATTTTTTCCTTGTTTGATTTGGTGTCGTATCACTCCCTTTCCCTGGTAGCTCAGTCCACCAGACAGGACATGGCTTGTGCTTGTGCTTGTGCGTAAATGGCTTCTCCACAAAATGAGTCTGCCATTTCGATTATGGAAGGGTAGTTTCCATTTCAACCGGCTGCAGAGTGAGGAAGGTGTGCTTCCCCCACGTCGTGCACTTATCTTATTTCATAACAGTTTTCCTTGCTCGTCCCGAACAGGGACAGCTACTGGCCAGATTTAAATCGAAGTTGCATTTTGTGGTCACCAGAGGAAGATTCCTCACCAGTTTCTGACCTTCACTCTTGTGCCATCTGGGGTCAACTTTTCTCTATTCTTCTAGTATTCTTGTGTATGTGAAAATTCAAAATGTATCAGTGATTGTGCTTTGAAATTTAGTGAACACATTCATGCGCCCCAGAGGATGAACCATTTTCATTGTGGATACTCCTTTAGTTTTCCTCTGTCACCTCCCAGTGCCATTTAACCTGAGGTTTATTTCCTCTAAACCTCAAGACAAACTAAAAGGATTTTATGTTTAATGCTCATAAAACTTTAAATGCAACAACCTCTTCATAACACTGTATGGATGCATGAAAAAAATACTTGAACACATAACTGTAATATATAAAACCAAAGCTGGAAATTGATCATTGGATCATTGCATTCATCAGGCTGGATGTGGTCTCAGACTCGGCAGCATGAGCACACCTCCATTAGGTGAGGTGTTCATGTCACTTGGTTTAGATATCAGTTTCACACATGTGCAAACCTGTAATGATCACTTAGAAATTCAATAAAAATCAAGATGCTACAGAAGGGGAAAGAAAACGACAATGACATCTCATGTTGAAACCACACAGAACCACAAACAGAAGCTGTATGAAACATAAAATGTACTGTTTGGAGGACAGTCTAGAGATGCATGTGTTCAAGGATCCCATTGATATAAAGCCTGAAAACGGCAGTGTGGGGTTTCCTTCTAAGACAGCTCTAGTCGGTGTAACCGAGGAGGCCCTGAGTAAGTCCCATGACAGAAAGCTGAGAGGCTGGGCAGGGTGAGGGAGACAGAGACTCACAGTGTGGTCCGACTCTGATACCTAGAAGAGGGAGGTTGACCAGGACTTGACTTATTTTGACTGGGGAAATAATGTGAGCCCCTCCAGCTACTGTGATCATAGCAATGCATGCAGAGTCTGAAGGTCAAGTGACAGATGAGCAGATAAGAATGCAGACAGCCATATACACAGCAATCAAATTGTGACCACTTTACTGTTCATGCATTCACACTAATAGTGAATGCATGTAGGAACTTAAGAACCCATTATCTGGAGCTTCCCAGAACCGGGATGGTGCCATGTCCCAGATACTGAGAAACCTTGATTTGGTTTACCTCCCTCTGAATGGCCTCCTCTCAGTGACAACAGCATTATTAAACTTTTTATGGATATGTTTAGGCACTAACAGCACTACTAATATTTAACCAAAGCCACAATGTTTCCTTAAACTTAACCAAAGTGCTTTTGTTGGCTTAAGCTAACCACAAGTGGGACTGTGGATGTGAACCCTGAGACCTGTACTACGAAGCAGGATTTGGGGTTTAACTTCAGGTTTAACCCTGGGTTTTCAGGGTTACGGCGGTGGTTCGCTTCTTACTGGGTTGCATCGCCATCGTAACTTATGCTGCGCACCTCCAGAGCAACCTCCAGAGCAGGTTAACTTTGCAGTATGAGATCAACACCTGTCATAAGCCCCAGCTAATGACCAATCAGATCACTGGAAAGGACCATTTCCTCTCATATCAGATTAAGGACTTTATTCGTAATGTTTCATCATGAACATGCTTGTAGACAGATGGATAAACCCAGAGTGAACTGAGCCAGCTGATAACCAGGTAATCCAGGATGACCAATGTTAGGCTTAGCGAAGCCAGATAACCAAAAGATGTCCTGGATATGTTGAACTTCGTAGTACAGGTCTCTGGTGTCTGGTATGAGAGTTGTGTGCTTACGTTGTCGATGTATCAGTATAGAAATGTAATTAATAAGAGAGACAGGGTTTTCTCACACTAATGGAACCCTGGACGTTGCGGAGTCTCGTGAAGCAACAAGTCCACGTGAAAGGTCACATATCACTTCTTCACACTTCTTCACTACGTCCAGTGTGTCAGGTGGTGAAGACAGTGGTCCAGGGAAAGGGTGAGGTCCTGTTACCGCTGTTGTCCACCTAACAGAGGTGACTTCAGCATCATTATGTCTTGGCACTGTCAACCAGAAGACATGGCAACATCCAAACTGGTCAACAGTTTTCAGAGGCTCAGCAGAATGTACATCATTAACCATGTTACTTACCCACATGCTCCGTACAGATATATTGATGAAAAAAACATCATGGCTGCTTGCAGCTTTCAAACACTCCATTAACCACTCACATTCTTGGAGAGAAGCGAAGCAGCGGTTGGGTTTTCAGCCACGTTTTCCTCCTTTGCCACTTTGCGGTTCTTTGCTTCCATCCATTGAGGTTTAACTCATCATTTCTGCCTCCAGAGCAGCTCTGTCTTCTGTTTGCAGAGCTCCAGTCTGCTCTCTGCAAAGTGTCAGAGCAAGGGAAAGGTTGGAAGTGAGACCAGAATATGTGGAGGGGCGGAGGACTGGGTAAAGAGAGACAAAGGATAGAGGACTGAGAGGCATGAGGAGACGCACACACACACACACACACACACACACACACACACACACACACACACACACACACACACACACACA
>JBBMJY010000008.1:413506-428913 GCA_037833715.1 Toxotes lorentzi | reverse complement strand
TGTGTGTGTGTGTGTGTGTGTGTGTGTGTGTGTGTGTGTGTGTGTGTGTGTGTGTGTGTGTGTGTGTGTGTGGTGCGGCCTCCCGTGATCATCAATCATGTTATAATTTAAGGGGAGGCTGCAGCACTGCTGTGGCAGGGTCTGTTTAATACCAGGGTAGGGAAATGGAATGGTACAATGTGAGGACTGTTTGTGTTGACCGTATAGGGACCAGAGTGAACGCTGAGCAGTAATAGTTTTCATCAGAATTTCGGAATCATCCTTTAGAACAGAGAGAAAACACTGCACAGCTTTCTACACACTTATTCTTTCCTTCTTATAATTACTAGTTTTGTTGTAGTTTCACAGCACATTGTTAATATATGTCACTTATTTACGTAGTGAGTGTAGTAAGGGTGTTGTATTTCAGTCTGCCGGCTCATGTGGAAAAGGTTGGTGTTGTCGGCATCTAGGCTCTGACCTCGTCACTCCCCATAAGGAGGCACCAAACATTTGCTAAACACGAACAGATGTATGAGAACTTAAAGTTAATCAGATAGTTTAGAATTAGTTGACGCTTTGATTTAAACAAGTAGCTATCTGACTTAAGAATAAGTACAAAATCTGACCTACATGACAAATTGAGGTGCTCTGTTACCGTTAAGTAAAAATGTCTGTTTAAATCTTTGGCAATGCTTCAGATCACAACCTGTAACATAGAGTGTAGTTACTCCATAGTGTACCAGTGCAGTATCTACCAATATGTATATGTAGGTACTGGGGAACATGATATGAATACCTCATGGATACCTTCAGTCTCTGAAGACCATCTCAACTGTCGTTCACCTCACCAGCAAACTTCATCACTGGATGCTCATTTATGGCCTTGTGGCTGCGCCTGCAATCAGTGTACAGAATTTCAGTGTAACCACGTGTTGATATATCTTTCAGTCATTAACATGTTGAAAGCCTTCTCCCTGGCAGTGGTGTTCGACCAGAGACCAGAACCAGAGACTTCAAACAAACCATGTGGTGAAACATGGCTGTCCTATGAGCCCAGCCACCGTCAACATACCAACAAATACATCTGCAGAGCAACTGCAAAAATCCACATCTGCTTACACAGAGGACGTCGGTTGTGGAGGTTCATCAGTGTGGTCCAGGACACATTTTCGTTCACGCTCCTAAAGACGCTCTTATGGACCTCGGCTGATCAGATCAGCCAAGGTCCATAAGATGGGTCCGATGGGTCCGATGGCTTCTTGTTTCAGCTGAAGATGTTGGCTGAAAATGGGAGGGCCGGTGTTGGATGGAAATCTGATTTGGATTTCTGAAAGGAGAAATGGGGCAGAGAGCGTCGTGTGGTCAGATCATCAGGACTTTCCCTGACTGTAGAGCTTTAGAGCGTTGATTCCCACGAGCTCAGGAGAATGTCCTTTAATCGCTGCTGCATGTCAGCTGTTTTATCCTTCCTTTCCTGCCTTGCCCTCACAACCTAATTCCCTCGTTCAGAGAGCTGCAGCACATCCTTTAATGACCGATGAAGACATTATAATTAAAGAGCAGCATGGTGACATCACTCATCTGTAGCCTTGCTCTGTGGACGGCTCTGCTGTGGCCAGGTTAGGAAGCTGGGTACACATCTCCGTTTTCCATTTCGTTAAGTCCACATCCTGGCTGTCGCCCAAAATGCAGATGATACTAAGACTTTGTGTGTGTGTGTGTGTGTGTGTGTGTGTGTGTGTGTGTGTGTGTGTGTATCATTGTCTCTGCTCCCCAACCATTCCTTTTTATTCCCTTATTCAGTCATCTACACAGCTAACAGGGATGCAGAGCTGAGGGTATATCAAAAGCATCCGATCAGCACTGTTACTCTAACTGACTGTAAAGACCAAGACTCAGTCTGAGACCCCATGTTATTCCATTATTTCAACCATTATTATGACCAGTAGTTAGAAATAGATGAGATGACTCACGTCACCATCATTAGCTCCTGCTCAATCCCACCTCTCTCTCATGTAGCTGATTACTTTTACCACAGGCCGGTTTACTCGTACACTTACTGAGAAGGTACACACGTTCGGACTTTTATTTCAGGCCGCTCTTTGTTGTCTCCGTGCCGTTTTTAGTTTCGTTGGTGACTTCTGCAGTAGATGTGGAACAGATGGGAGCAGTGTGCTGAGTATGATCAGAGGAAAGATCAAACAAAGACCAGTGATTTGTTTTTGGTGCTTGTGCTTCATCCCACCCATTGCTCCACTCAACCGCCATTTTGGTGAAGTCGTGAATTTGTGATTATCAGATTATCATCAGCCAAAAAAAAAAGAAGAAACTATTATCAATGTTTGAGAAAAACAAGAAACTCTGTATCCATCTGAGTCCAAGGCCGTTTAAGGCAGAGTTGTTTGAATCAAGTTGGTGAGTAGCCAACTGAGACTTTTCAGGCCTCCAGAAAGAGGAAACAGTGCTGGAGTAATTTTCCATGGCTTGCTGTCCGCTCCTGAGAGACCTGCTGATGTTTTTGCTTTCGCTATTGTAATTTCTCTGTTTGTCTCTTTCATCACCAAAGGCCATTTATCCAGACTTATCTCATCCGTTATCGGCCTCACTCACATCCTGCTCTCTTCTCACTGTAGAGCTAAAATCTGTGGTCCCTAATTGATTCTTGGAAGGAGCTCGGGCCAGTAGTTGATAGTGGGGGAATGTTGGTCCTCCAGTCTGTCCAATCCGTTTCAGCACTGGGGGGGTCTGTTACAGTGTTACAGTACAATACAATGCAATCTACATTTTCACATGTCACCCACAGGGAATGATGAAATGCTAGTACCAAAAATGTGCATCAGTTCTCCCACCACCCCAGGTCAGGCTTGGAGGGAGGGAGGGGAAGGGGGAGGGAGGAGGAGGGGGGGAGGGGGTGACTGGGTTGCTGACTGGGTTACACCCTGAACAGGTCTCCAGTCTATCACAGGGCTGATATAGAGACAAACAACCATTCACACCTATGGATAATTTAGAGTCACCAGTGAACCTAATCCTCATGTCTTTGGACTGTGGGAGGAAGCTGGAGAACCCACAGGGAATGGCATGCCAGCATGGTGGCACAGGCGTGTGCAAAAAGCAACCTAAAAATGAGTATGTACAAAACACCACACAGTCTGAGGAGCAACAACTCAGGTGTAAACAAGTCCAGTGTAATTTCTCCTGTTGAACCAAACTCGACATGCAACTACAGACAAGGAAAATCCCTGTCAGTTAAGGATGAATGTGTGTTTGTTCTGGTTTATGGGTCTGGCTTCTCAAGGAGAAAACAGAAAATAAAGGGATGAAAAACAAAATAGAGACTGAAAAAAAACTTTGAAGAGGAAATCGCTATCTGCTTTTTAATTCTGATTTGAGTGAGCTCACCAGGCGGTAATAAAGTCTGCATGAGAAGTTCAAAAGAAACTATTAAAGTCAGTATCCGAGCCTGGAGGCCCTTTGTGTCCATAAATGGACCTGGACACTTATGGAAGTTTGTCAGGGAACAACAGTGAGCAGCAGTAGCAGCAATGTGTCAAGTCCACCTCTCGACACTTTCTGACCTCCCTGCTCCATCTGTGGCTCTCAGGCCCAAGCCCATTGGCTGCTACTGGAGTTTCAGTTCAGTTCAAACGACTTTATACATTATACATTCTTATAATGACTGTGCTGTACACTAGCGTGACTGTGAAGAATGAGCCAAAGATTGTGAGGGAGGACGGAAACAGTTTGAAATATCGCTTCGCTCTATAAATGTCAGGTTTCTGGAGACCTCACTTCACTTCATTTCTCAGCTTTAATGCTTCCTTTAACCTTTAAACCACTTTGTGTTTCATCTCCTCCAGGTTATTTCCTGGAGTTCCAGGAGCCAGTCAACAACATCACCCATTTCCAGGGCCAGACAGCCACTATGCACTGCAAGGTGGCAGGAAACCCGCGACCCTCCATCCGCTGGCTAAAGAATGACGCCCCTGTGGTCCAGGAGCAGGGACGCATAACCATACGCAGGACAGAGGCAGGATCGAAGCTCCGCATCCAGGACCTGGACACTACAGACACTGGCTATTATCAGTGTGTCGCCTCCAACTCGCTCAAGGTCATCTCTGCCACAGGCGTCCTCTTTGTCAAACTAGGTATGGTTCACATTCCGCTAATGACGTTGATGACCCATAAACATTTCTGTGCATTGTACAAACTGTAAGATATTAATAGGAGTTTTTCAAGTAACCAAGAGGCTGTGCCATAGAGTCATAAAGAAATCACTCAATGTGAATTTTGTGCTTGTTAACGCTGCTTTTAATGTTTTCTCTATGTTTTTATCATGGATTCACAGGACAGATACCCACACATGGCCCTGATGAACCGTAAGTAAACACCTTATACACTTTATACATATTAGAGTGTGTGTTCTTTTCACTTCAAATCCATTTTAATACAATGAAATTACAATGAGTTAAAGAAAAACAGGGGGTTATTTGTACAGTTTAATGCAATGCAGTACAACTGTCCAACAATAAATCCTGAATTAAATTAGTGAACCAATTTTTTCCTGAAAACTTTCTACTATTCAACAACACTGACTGCCAGTTGGTAGCTCTGTGATTTTTTTTTTTTTTGAGACAAGGTAAAGGTTTGTGGGTGAGTTTGGATCAGAAGGTTGGTTTTTAGGAACTGGCTATAAGTTAAGAAATATCCTCAGAGGTGTAGAAGTGCAAAATGCATGTGTTAGAAGTTCCTGCCAAAAGCTAAAACAGGCATGTGAAGACATGTCAAGCTAACAGTCATACCTCCAGTGCTTTGACTGACTGTTAGAAATGGTGAAGACCTTGTGCTGTGCTGCGCTGATTGATGCAACCAAATGATGAGGGCAGCAGGACATGCAGCGTTTCCCCTCTCTCTCTCTGTCCTGTGGGTTTGACTCACCAGGACGGGCCTCGGAATAGATTCCTGAACCAACAGTCAGACACTAGCCGGTGGTTTGGATAGGCCTGTTCTGAAGTGGAAAGAATGCTGATTCATGTCCTCAGTCAGACCAACTGGTCCTGAATGCCTCCTCCAGGGAGGGACGGAGCTCATCAGCCAACAATATGACTCCTTTAATGTCTTACAGCTAGAGTCAGGGGAGGAGGCGCTGAGGAGGGTACAATGACTTTTGTGTTTATTTAAGCAAAGTTAAGTTGGTAGATATTTATGTTTTTACATTGTGTAGTTAATCAGAAATGTTTTATCCTCATTAATCACAGTGGCAGTGTTAGGGTGAGTCCACTGTGTGTTTACTGTGTCAAAGCAACAACATGAGATGAGAGTAAGAGCAGGAGGTAAGAAAAAAAATTGAATAAAAATAAAAGTGTACGGTAGGTCCACTGCGTCACAATAAAAGTTTGACGTGACAGCAGCAACAAGACGTAGGTCTGCTTTATCCCAGTGTGCCCAGCACCTCCTCAGACCTGTCTGTGTTTAACATTAGGGTGGCGTTAAATTCGTCAGACCATTGAAATGGTGCTGCCGTTTAAACAGTGTAATGGTACACCTCATACACACTGTCCACTCATACACACAGACGCACACCACAAGTAGCTCATGTCTGACATGACAGAGCGTCAGGCCGACATAAATCATAGTCTCTTCGCTTTAGGCTGGCGCGCACACAAACCCACACACACACACAACCCTGCAGCAGATAAGAGGACGGAGCTCCTGGCTTTTGTGGAAATGTAGACAGACATAAACAGAAGGGGTTCATACTATACGTGTTTCACTATCTCACTGGAATGTTCCATTCAGCACTGTTAAAAACCGCCATGCTAACAGTGTGGCATTATGGGAAAGATTTTTATTCACCTTCTTTCTATAAAAGACACTGTAAATATGTAGCTGTAATCTGTGGATTTTACACTGAGTCTTAGAGGTGCTGGTAGGTGAATTTTGCTGCTCTACTCAACAGCCAGGCGATGGTCTACAGTTTCTCCCTTCCAATCCTCTTTGGAACCTGTTTGTCTATTAGTAAGTGCTGGTATACAATAAGATGTAACAGGACGCTGCAGGGTCAAAATCTAAATGTCAGTCACGTCCAAATTGCTACTGGTAAGAATAGGATTATGCTAACAACAAGACTCATTGTCAATACTTCTTCCCTAGCAGCTCAATGAAATTACTTGTGCCATGTAAATCTGATTGTAGGTAATGAAAGAAAAGGATCCCAGCCTGTTCTCTGAATAGGACAGAGCAGCACATCAGTCACCATCGGCCAGCTCTGAGTGAGCGTCTGATTTCAGGGATGTGAGGGACTTTCGCAGAGATCCAAGTTGGAAAATTGGAAAAAACTGTACAACACCAGCACTGACCCGTGCAACATGCAGCAAGAGTGTCTTTCTTTAGAGTTACTGCTCCACTACTCAGAGTTTATTACTCATTTTATTTTATTGCTTAGTTTGGATATGATAGTGGTTTGTGTGATTTATGTTGTGAGTCTATATTCTAATGTGTAGAGAAAGTCCAGTCCCAGCTGTCTGATGTTATTTTTTAATGTGACAGACTCTATAATGATATCAAGCAGCAAATAATGGCAGTAACTTACACTTTACTTCTTAAGTCTTTAAATAGGTGAGTTAGACCATGTTGTGATAGTACAATGCAAGGTTTTGTACTGGGAGACGGGGGGGTCTTTTAAATAGGGGTTAGATTCTGCACAGGGCCCCAAGAAGGTCTGGGTCAGTTCTGCGAGGCGGGCTACAGGAAGTCGTTCTAGCAGCCACCATCAGGTGTTACAATTCATCCACTGTGTATCTGCGTGGGGCCAGCACTGATTTGTGGTGCCTGTATTTCTCCTATTTCTGTCCTGTTAGCAGCAGGATTGCCAGCATTGGTCAATGGGCTCAGATGTCTTCAGGACTTTTTCTTGTCTTTGTCAAAGATGTTCCTGGTCAGCATCCACTTCTTGTAACCACTGGCTCAAACCTGTATCTCCCTCTCTCTATCCTTCTCCTCGTTGACAACATGTGTTATGTGTGTATAGCATCTTATCAGAAGTGTCTGCACAGTGGATTTTCTGAGGCTGACATTTAAGAGTTTGCAAAATTAAAGGACATGGCTGGACTACCCACACAGCAAAATTAGTCACTGTCCCCTGGCCCCATGGCCCCAAGCCCCCCAGCAGGCCCCACAACCCACACAAATAATGAACCTGCTGTGGGCTCTAATGGGATGTTTGAGGCAACAGCGTAATTTGTTTTTCTTCTCAGGACGCGTGAGAAAGGTTTCTGCCAGCCATACCGAGGCATCGCCTGTGCTCGCTTCATCGGCAACCAGAGCATCTATGTCGAGTCCCTGCAGATGCAAGGGGAGAGTGAAAACCGCATCACAGGTAAGAAAATCAACTGCCTCTCTTAGCTACCATATTACATTCTACAATGAACAGCTGGGTATGATTCTTACTAAAGACATCTTAGACTACATAAGCATGTGGGGAACAGTTCAAACACGTGTCTCTGTTTCCTCCCTCCAAGCTGCTTTCACTATGATTGGCACCTCCACGCACCTATCGGATCAGTGCTCCAAGTTTGCCATCCCATCCTTTTGCTACTATGTCTTCCCTCTGTGTGACGAGGGCTCTCGGGGCCCTCGGCGCCGTCAGCTCTGTCGAGATGAGTGCGAGGCCCTGGAGAATGACCTGTGCCAGGCAGAATACACCATCGCCCGATCTAATCCCATGATCCTCATGCAGCTGAAGCTCCCCAGTTGCCACCTGTTGCCACGGCCAGGCACGTCTGATGCTGCTTCCTGTATGAGGATAGGAGTGCCACCAGAAAAACTAGGTCCATGTAGGTAGATGCTATGACACACACACATTTCAGTTAATCAACGACAAATCTTCCATCCGAGGCATCCAACATTATTTCCATTGCTACATTAAAAACTGTAAAAACAGAGCTGAATATGAATAACATTGGATAGAAGTTGCACACCACAGGGCCATGACCTGATATGTCACTGAACTAAATCTGCAAACGTTTTGCAAACTCAAAATGTACGGTGTTTAAAGAGTATCCACACTGAGTCACTGTCGCTGCTCTACAGATTCCCCCTCAGACCACATCTGCTATAATGGAAGTGGGGCTGACTACAGGGGCACAGTCAGCATCACTAAATCTGGTCACCACTGCCAACCGTGGAGCTCTCAGTACCCTCACAGTCACCATCTGTCCCAGGAATACCCCGAGCTTTGGGGGAGTCACAACTTCTGTCGTAACCCAGGAGGCCAGATGCAGGCACCCTGGTGCTTCACCTTGGACCCTCAGGTCAGGGTGGACCTGTGTGACATCCAGCCCTGCAGTAAGTACCATAAGTACGATAATACCTCATTCCTTCCTTGAAGACATGTGTTGCATGTTCTACCCTCCACTGTTCCACCTTCCAATATCTTTGTTATCTCACTATCCTCAGAGCCTCCGGAGAACCCCAGGAATGAGATCCTGTTCATTCTAATCCCTGCCATTGCCATCCCACTGGTCATCGCTTGCCTCTTCTTTCTAGTTTGTATGTGTCGCAATAAGCAAAAGGGTTCAACTGACACACCACCTCGCTGCCAGCTCAGCAGCTCACCCAGCCAGGACATGGAGCTGTCTCTCCTCAATCAGCAAAAACACCAGGTAAGACAAGCACACGGTGCGGAGACTCATTGGCGTGAATGTATTTCATTTCCATTCTTTCTTATGTATGGCCGTGTTCAGACCGACATCAGCAGTGCATTAAAAAACATTTTAACACCGAGCATTCTGGCAAAAGTAATCATTAAGCATGGAATTCATTGAGGAATTTGCGCCATGCAAGCACATGCAAGTTGAAATGATGAATTGGATGGATGGATAGATGGATTTTATACTAGATTTAAACTCAGAACTTTAAGATTATGTAAAAATTCCGACCTCACCTTAAGGCCCCGGTAATTTTAGTTTACTCTCTGCTTTTTGTGGTGCATACAGTACCAAAATCTTTACAATCTCTACAATTCTACAAAGCACAACCTGAAGAAGTTTCCAGGTTGTGCTTTGTTGTAAATCTGAGGGCTTGCGGCCCCAGGGCAGTTGCCTGCCATGTAAGGTCTGTAGTTCAGCCTTGCACTTTATTGGTCAATCAAATGCATGATTTAAAGCAGACATTTAGGGGCTGTATTCCTTGGTAACACGAACAGAGTGAGTGAATCTACTGTTTACCTGCTGATTGTGGAGATGGAGTATATAATGATTGCTTTGATAATGTTCCAGAGTTGTAAAATTGCCTTCTCGCAAATGTATAAACTGCTGTGCAGTGTTTTGGTGTCTGATAAACCTTTAAACTCGTGGATCTGTTTCTCAAACTCAGATCCCTGGATCTTATTTCATCATCTCATTGGAATCTCAGGCAGCACACCCCACCAACACAAATGCTTTTGTTTTCTAATGCAGCGCTGGTTTTAGTCTGAACACCCTGTGATAAAAACACGAAGGGACCTCCATACCCTTGAATTAAGACCTGTTGCATTCCGGTGCTTAAGCACTACATTAGGTTTTATTGTTGGCCATACACTTTGATGACATATATTTGTATTTATTGCTTTGTGGCTACAGGCCAAGCTGCGGGAGATTAATATGTCAGCAGTACGGTTCATGGAGGAGCTTGGAGAGGATCGTTTTGGCAAGGTTTACAAGGGCCACCTGTATGGCACCACACCTGGTGAGCAGACCCAGGTGGTAGCCATCAAGACATTAAAAGACAAGGTTGATGCCAGTCTCTGTGAGGAATTTCGCCATGAAGCCATGCTCCGCTTTCACATACAGCACCAAAATTTAGCTTGTCTGCTGGGTGTGGTTACCAAAGAGCAGCCAATGAGCATGGTATTCACCTACTCCAGCCTTGGTGACCTGCACGAGTATCTGGTGATGTGCTCCCCCAACTCAGACGTTGGCAGCTCAGATGATGACAAGACAGTGAAGTCCACACTGGAGCAGGCTGATTTTCTTCATGTTATCACCCAGATTGCTGCTGGTATGGAGTACCTTTCTAGCCAGCAAATAACCCATAAAGACCTTGCTGCCCGAAACATTCTAATCTATGACAAACTCAGCATCAAGATCCTGGATCTGGGCCTGTTCAGAGACGTCTATTCTGCTGATTACTACAATCTCATGGGCACAAGCCCTTTCCCCATTCGTTGGATGTCCCCAGAAGCAATTATGTACGGCAAGTTCTCTACCGACTCCGACATCTGGTCTTACGGTGTGTTGCTGTGGGAGACTTTCAGTTATGGTCTGCAGCCGTATTGTGGCTACTCAAACCAGGACGTGATCGAGATGGTCCGTGGCCACCAGCTACTGCCTTGTCCAGATGACTGCCCAGCCTGGATATATACCCTTATGCTGGAGTGTTGGAGTGAATTCCCAGCAAGAAGGCCTCGCTTCAAGGACATCCACACACGTCTGCGCTCCTGGGAGAGTCTCTCCAACTATAACAGCTCTGCTCAGACATCTGGTACCAGCAACACGACCCAGACCAGCTCTCTCAGCACCAGCCCTGTTAGCAACATCAGCATGAGCACAGCAAATGCATCACGCTACACCAGCCCTAAAAAGAGCTCACCATTCCATCAGCCCCAGTTCATGCCCATGAAGGGTCAAATGCATCGGCCAATGGTTCCCCCGCAGCTCTACATTCCTGTCAATGGATATCACCCCATGTCAGCTTACCCATACCTGCAGAACTTTTACCACATGCAAATACCCATGGCCATGCCCCACCAGCAGATACACCACCCACCGCAAGTGGTTACCAAAGCAGGTTCTCATCATAGTGGCAGTGGATCCACATCTACGGGCTATGTTACCACTGCTCCCTCCAACACATCAGCCACAGAGCGAGCAGCTTTACTAAATGAGAACTCCAAGACCAATGGTGAGGACTTGGCTGACGGGGCATCCCAGGAAGAGCTAGACCAAAACGAGGACTTGTCAGTGCCTGAAACAGAGTTGCTAGGTGACAATGAGCCTCCACAGACTGATGAATTGGGGGTCCACCTGTCAGACACATAAACGTGGGGCTGTTTGAAGGACAGTGGAGCTAAAATATTCTGTGAGCCGTGCTTGCTTGCCAAAAACTCAGTGAGCAGCATAAAGTGAAAGGAACAATTCTGTGTTGAACTGACTGAATGTTTTTTCTGAGATTCTTAGATAGTGCTGGCACATTTGAATGTCGAGTGTGTCTGTTTGTACCTCTTACACACCTCTGTCAACGATTAAGCAAAAGAAATAGTTCAATACTTATTCTTTGGGAAGCCCTAGGGGTGGGGTTATTGGAACGCACAACCAAACAAGAGGTATTTCTGCCAGAACCTAGAAATGAACCCAGGTTTCTATAGTGGTGGACAAGTGCTTTGCTGGTGTGCAACTGGTGCATCCCTTAATGACAATTTAACGTTGTTTTGGGGGTTGTGAAAGCTACAATCACAGAACAATAGAATGTATAATGAATAAGAATATTGTAGTTTTGAAGGTAACTGTTAATAATTAATTTCACTGAGATGTATTTTGGAACTTACCTCCATCAAACAAAACAAAAGAATAAGAACAAAGAATCTTGTTGAATCTCTCTTTTTTTTTTGAGCCCATTGACATAGGTTTTATTCAGCATAACATATTTTGCGGGACTGATACTTTTTACGTCAACTTTGATAGCCAAGTTGTACAGATTTGTAATTTATGTACTTTGGTTTGAGCAGTTTATTTGTTTATACTTTTTCTTTATTGGTGAGGATTGGTAATACAGTGTCCTTTCCACCACGTTTGCTCTGTTTAAGCATTTTGTGCTTATTATACATCTGTGGACTATCCAATAAAGGCATATGAATAAAACAGTGTATTTCCTCTTGGTAAGAGAAGAAATCTTGTGCTGTCGCTTGTTTATTATGTTTTATCATGATTTGTCATTAAAGGTAGACTGTACAGTCAAGTTACACCAGGGCAAAAGAGAAGAAATACATTTATTGCTGATACTATACTACATAAGTCTGTTAAACTGTACGTTATTAGTTCCAACCAAGCATCTGAGCCCAGCTGTATCATATATGTCCTTAGTCGTAAAGCGAGTCCCAGTGAGCTCTGCTAAGCCTCCCCAGCGTTTGCAGACTTAACGGACCCTTGGGCACTGTGGCAATTACCGGAAATGCGTCACACACAAGCAGCCACTTGACCACTCACTTATTCAGAAAATGTGGGTGTTGGGACGGACCCTTGTATTCAGCCAGAGACTCTGGTATGCAGCAGCCATTTTAACTCGGAACCTCCAGGTATGAGCGAGATTCAGATTTACTCCAGCTATCCAACAGCGCCCTCTACAGGTGTTGAGAAGTATGAGCGCATGAAGCCATATGGAGAATAGGTCCTCAGCTATGTGTATCACTCCATCTGGGCTGCACACATAACCCCCCAAAAATATGTATCTTTGAAAATGGAAAACCATACTATACAGCAAAGTATACTGCAGTGAAGTGAAATTCTTTATTCTCTCTAAGTGTAGTAATTAAATCATATGAAAATTTACATTGTGGCTGGTAAAGGTCCTTCTATTAATTTAACAATGATAGAACAGTTACTAAATTTAATTGGCTAACTGAACCATAGTTTAACTTGGTTCAGTAACTTTGTTATGTATCCATTAGCAGCAGGAGTATAAACGTTAAATACGTCTGGAAGATTTCGCTACAAAATCATGAAGATCCAAGCAGTATGTGGTGAACTAACGGCCCTGAACGCCCCACGCACACACTGAGGATGACGACATACATTTTAGATGAGATTTGAGCTCTCTGCTGACGCCGAAAAAAAAAACGCCAAGAGTCATTGGCTAAAGTTGGAAAATGCTGCATTTCGATTGGCTGCAGTGGCTGTCACTTAATCTCAGACTGCCAATATACTCAACCACTGACCTACTAACACAGATCCATGAGTCAGTAGCCACCTTGAAAAGAAAGCTCCGCGGGAGGAGAGCTAGGTACTTCACAACTTGTAGGATTTTTTTTTTTATCGGCACTTATTTCCTTATTAGCTGATGGAAAACCTGCACTTCTTACCTGTGCTTGATACGCGCTGGAAAACCAGACCAAACCCCCAAACCAGGTGGTAGAAAAGGTACAGTTTTGATTTGAGGTCAACATTAAGCCAGCTTTTTTTTTCTTATTTCAAGAGGTACACAGATTTGCTCGGGATGGTGTTTAGGGTGGCTCCTAGCAAGGCGTTAGCTGATATTTTGTGTGATTCGGCTAACAGCCAGGCTAGTGTTCACATTATATGTTCGAGGTAAAGTTTATTATCTCTGTGTGTTGATATTGTTTCAACTGTCCTGTATTATTAGTTCGCTTGTGCATAGCTGATAAGAGCCGGGTAATGGCCCGTAATAGACACATGCATTGAATTGTATTCAGGCACGTTGGCCTACCACTAACAGGGGTTTACGGATTGCGACACGGTGTTGTAGCCCAGAACTGGACGTGGCTGGCTGTAACCTTATCAGAGTGTTATGGCTGCCGTCCGTGTATTACTGTAATGAGTCAGTAAGTTATTAATCACTGTAACGTTAACTAAGCAACGGGTTTTACACAGTAGTTTGTCCACTCAGTATAAAACCTCACTCTTTAGGGCGTAGATGGACCCCACGCTCCAGCCGCCAGTGTCATGAGTAAGCAAGCAATGATGTCATGTAAGTTAATGTCCACATTGTCTCAGTACAGCCTGTTACACGTAACGTTGGTTATCTGACAGATATTTCTCATTTATCTAGAGAGATTTGTTTTATTTATACATACACACACGGAGCTGAACACACACACACAGGCCCGTATTGTTATTGCCACACAGGCAAATATTGCATAATGTCTGCAGCCATAGAACTTGCTGGCAGTCGGAGGCCGGAGGGAAGCTGTATTGTGTAATACAGACACAATGAGGGAATCTGGGGCAATAGGACGCGTGGACGGACCTATGCAGCCAGGCCGCTTCAGTCCGGGCCGATCCTTCGTAAATCGACCCGGCCTGTTGAGGCTGAACCGGCCGTGAACCACCACCCTGCTGCGGTAATATTACCACCCATTCTTATCACGTGTCATCCAGATTTAGTCTTGATGTCATATGTTGCCTCGTTAGAAAAGACAAAAGGGAGTGATTATCCCCGCACAACCTCAGCCATGTTGTGCAGAACCTCAACATCTGCACAACCTTTCCCCGGTAATCTATCATAGACCAAAGCGTTATGTTGAACACTTTGAGAGTGGATTACTCCTCCATGGCTGGTATTTCAAAATGGTGACATTACATATATATATATGTATATATAGTTGACTTGTAATGTTTCTGCCTTGATCATTTACGTCCTTAATGTTGAAACACACCAGTGGTAAAAATGAGGACACAGAGTTGTGTGTGTGTGTGTAACCTTCTTTATTTCTATAAAGCCACATCTTTTAGCTGCAGTCATAATGAACATCAGTGGTGTTGGGAGTGTGTTAGGATGAACGCCTCAGGTTACAGGCTGTGTGTTTTCTGGGTTTGAGCTTCTGCCAGACCACATGTTATGATTACAGCTGTCTGTAGTCCTTTGTTCCTTCTCGGGATGTATGGGAGGTTGGAAGACAAAAACAGGCTGAATTGCCTTTTTAGGTAACATTCAACACGCTCCAAAATATTATTTTAAACCCAGGAATTGAAATTACGTTAAATATGCAGACGTCATCTCGATGAGAATGGGGGGTATAGTAATTCATTATTACTGTATGAATACTTGATTTACTGAGTTCAGTTCATAACTGTAACTTTAAAAAGTACATACAAGAAGAATGCAAGGGATTCAATCTTGCTGAAGAATTGTTTGACAAATGAATTCTCAGTAGGGTTGACTACCCTGTCTGTAAATAGTGTTTCCCTTATTGACTTTAATATGTGTTATTGTATTGATTCATCAGTTACTCAACCATCTATGAAATGACAGATCATTTCAGTTATAAAACACATATATTGGTCACATTCATTTTTGATTTTCTGTCCAAATCCATAAAACTCACAAATGCTTTTCGTCTGAAGTCACTCCTGCAGTTTTTGTGTTTGTCATCTCTGCTGTCCAAAACATCCAGCATTACAGCATTTGATTTGTCTTTTGTTTGAGTGAAAAGTTGAATCTCTGAAAAATGTAGATGAATTTCAGAATCTGTCCATATTTGGTTTGTCCCCCTCTTTACTTAAATGAAATGGGGCAGCCGTGGCGCAACAAGTTAAGAGTGCGGCTTTGGGCTTGGGCTGGCCTGGGATTGGTGGATCGTGGGTTCGATCCCTTGACCAAGCGCAATAAAATGGTGAAGGTGGTGGTGAAGGAGACGCGCCTCCCCTGCCTTT
>JBBMJY010000008.1:397511-413385 GCA_037833715.1 Toxotes lorentzi | reverse complement strand
TCATTCGCTTGGTGTGGGTAAAATGCAGAGAGTAATTTCCCCAGGAGGGATCAATAAAGTAATAGAAAAAAAAAAACCACCATGACTGTTCATGACTGTTCAGTGGGGGTCTGATGAAACGTCTGCAGACATTTTTTTGTTACTCGGCCTTGTGAGTGCAGCCTTGTCCATAATATTGATATGATTATTATTTTCGGATCAGATTGTGTACCACATATCTAGATTTGTATTGAATCCTATGCAAGGGTGACACACCCACCCTTTAAAATAACATGATAAACTTTGTTTCAACTTTACACTGACATTTAAACCTCTCTCACTATCTGTTATTCCACAGATCCCCTCATCTAAAGTGGATTAATTGAATGTGGCAGTCACTATTGATGCATACAAGCATGATGGTGTACAGTTAAAGACCTGTGAGCATATTGACAGTAGCAAACAGTGGTAATATGCAATCAGTCAAGCAAGAGGTGGACTCCAGTGAGTCCTACAGTGGAGAGGATGCCCTGGTCCTGGCTGTGGCCTTACAAGGGCCTAACAGAGACCTCGTTGGCCACAAAATCTCTGCAGTTCCATTCAAGGGTAAAACTACCTGTCGCAGGAAAAGGGAGTTTATACCAGAGGAGAAGAAAGACACCCTTTACTGGGAGAGGCGTCGCAAAAACAATGAGGCGGCCAAGCGCTCGAGGGAGAAGCGGCGCATAAACGACATGGTGCTTGAGAACAAGCTGATGGCCCTTGGAGAGGAAAATGCCTCCCTCAAGGCTGAGCTCCTGTCGCTGAAGCTGAAGTTTGGCCTGGTGAGCTCAGCGGCATATGCCCAAGAAGCCCAGAAATTATCCAGGTCCACCCCTATCAACCTTTACCAGGAGTTTGTTCCACTCAGTACTGAGCAAGGTTCTCCCAGGGAGGATTTGGAGCCTCTTCATTTGCGCAGCAGCTGCATATCAGTCATCAAGCATTCACCTCACTTGCCCGAGACATGCTCAGCAACTCAGGGTAGCTTCAGTATCTGCAGGACGACAGAGGTCAAGCAAGAACCAGCAGAGAATGGCAGCGATGTACAGGAGAGGAGTAGTCCCTATGAGCTCTACAGAAACTACCTGGCCAACCCTCTGTCTGGTGTCTACTCCCAGCCTGCTTCGTTCCTGCAGATCACCAGGTCATCCAGTAACTCCCCCAGGAGCTCAGACGATGGTGCTGTAAGCAAATCATCAGATGGTGAGGATGAGCAGCAGGTCCCCAAAGGGTTGATACCGTCTGTAGCTGACCCGAGAAGTGTTATTGTCTCAACACACAAAGTGCCAGATGCCAGTTCTTCAGCTTTGCCCCATAAACTGCGGATCAAAGCCAGAACCACCCAAATCAAAGTGGAGGCCATTGACCCTGAATACGAGTTCTCTGGAAAGTCCTCATCTCCCGTCAGCATTACAGAGGGAGGATGCTACAGGACCACTCAGGACTCTTCAGAGTGCACACAGTCCGCCCTGTGCCCTTTGTCAGTGCAGGTCACCAACATGCAAGGCTGGAGCCACCGGTCTGAGCAGTGGCATAAAAGCAGCTCAGAGACACTGTGGGACGGCTGCAAGAGAAGCAGGCAAAGCCCGAGCCCCATCTCAAACAAAAGCGTTGTGGATGTAAAAGAACCTTCCTATGCACATTCAGATACCGAGGACTTGTATATAAAACAGGACCTTGCCACTCTGTCTGCCAAAGTGGCCTCTTTGAAAAGACTGATCACAACACAGCAAGGGTTTGTGATAGAGTCAACCAAAAGCACCATAGATCATCAGGAGTCATTATCAAAGTAATGTTCCTCTCAATAACCTTTTGTGTGTTTTGCATTTCCACTTCATTTGCTGTTGCACTGCGTGGTTGTTATTAGGTTTAAATAATGTTTCGATTACTGTAAATTTTCAAATAGAAGGTGTTGAGAACAGTAGCTGTTTCAAGCACAAAAGAGGACGCTTACTAACAGGCTGAGGAGGGGAGGACTGACCTCTGTTATAATATCTGGCTTTGTAAAATCAGCGTAATGCACAACTTTTTCTTGTCTAACTTAAACACTGTTTTCATTCACTTGTTAAATCTGGATACTTCCACAGTGGTGGCTTTTTCCACCATTGTTATGAAAAGCCTACCCGGATAGCTTTTAATGTGAAAACTCTGTGCAGGAAGCTTTGAGTTTCACTGAGCTTGATCAGACATTAAAAAAAATAAACGGTCAAAGTGACAGGAATTAATGCTGATTGAAAACAGCTGTTAAAATGAACAGTCCATAGAACATAGTGATGAGTACGACATGGCCGACTGATCAAGCTGGTGTTAGCATTAACGGTTCATTAAAACAGAAGCAGATGAGAACACGAGGGAGTAATCCTGTTTGGACCTGGTTCAAGGATTTCCGTGCACTATTTGAGAATTTGCCGTCATTTGTTAATAAGTGATGTATGCCAGACATCACTGTGTAGGACACTGTTATGTGTGAAACTTTTATTTTACGTATACCATATTATTCATGATGTCACTGGGCTGTAATCGTCACTCTACACCTACTGTCACTGGACACTGTTGTGCTTTGATTCTGTGGAGCTAAAAAGGCCCAGTTATCAACAGCTAGCTGCTGCCGTTTTCTTTACGTTTTGCTCGGGGGGGACTTTGGTCTTTTTATTTTTTTTTTTTTTTTTCGCCTTAAAGCTGAAAATCCATTATGTCATTAATTAATGTATCCATTTGTATGTTGGTGTGGGGGACAGAGTCCATACTTCTGCTTTAGAGGAATGTTTGGAAGTGCTTTATTTTACAGGTTTGTTATTTCTGAAAAGTTTAATCCGGGAAAGATTTATGTAATTTGGTACATATTAAGGCGTAGAACATGTAAAAAATATGAAATTTGTCTGCAGACAAACACGTTTAAATTAAATTTAAACGTGTTTCAGAGACGTTCCTGTTCTTCCTGTAACTACTGTCTGATTACAGGAAACTTTGGAGGAATGTGTTACAGACCTGTGAAATCCAGCATTACTGATCTCTGTTGTCCTGGTTGACAGTGTTTAATGCAGCTTGCCTTCACCACTTAAGTAAAGAGTACTTTGTTCTTGTACATGTCGCAGTCAGTGACATTGTCACAGATGCCACACGGCACACTCCATTGTCTCTGCTGTAGTTTTAAAAAAAAAGCAGCAAGTTACAGATTTTGGCTTTAAAGGAACTTTTAAATAGGCTCTGCTGGGTTCACTGGGTCCCTGTTTGCCAAACAGCCATCACTTCTCCTCCTTTTTGTTTTTCTGTTTTTTTTGTAGTCTTGTTGATCACTTAAACTTTCCAGGTCGCTGGTTAACCTGAGAATGTGTGTTGACACTATAACTGCAGAATTGTGAACTCCATCCATTGGATGAAAATGACGAGTGTAACTGGATTTTATGAAACGTATAAAACATACCGTATATTCTGTCACATTCTGTCCTCAATTTGAAAAAGGAATATTTGTTATTGGAAAGTCTCCAGAGAATCATTAGCATTATAACCCCTAAAGTTCTCATGATTGTTGGTTATTTCATGGAACGGGATCCGGAACTGTCAGGGTTTCACCTAAACGGCTTCTTTATTCGTTTATTAAAGCCATTTTGGTGATTACGTCATCTCATCTCAGTCTCATTGATGATGACAATGATGGCGATGATGACTCCACTTGCCCAGCAGCCTTAAGTCCAGCTATCCAGATCGAAACACTTTTTTCAAGATTTATGGTAACGTTTTGTTTTTCATTTGTTTGTTTACAATAAATGTCTTGTTGCTGAATCATGTATGTTTTTTGTGTATTTGCTTTTTAGATTATCCCAGTAGAGATACACATAGTTGCTACAAAACATAAGTTTAAATGCAAAATAACTTCAGTTTAGACTGTGTCCTGTCCAGCTTCATGGAGAACCACTCATCTGGCCCTAGTAGTTCCAGCTATCACTCTTATAGTGATGCAGTGTTTCAGTTAAATCATCCCTGAATGTTGAAAACAAAACTCACAGCTCACATTTGCACCTTTTCCATAGGATTAAACAAGCAAGTGTGATTCATGCTGGAAGACAAGGGCTCTGGTTCCATTCTAGGGTCAAGGTCTAGGACTCTGCTGGTCTGTGTGCTGCCTCTGCTGGGACTCACTGGGAGAGAGTTGTAGTTGTTTACAGCTTAACATTTTCTTTTTCCTGTGAATCAAAACCGCCCCCAACATGAAAAAGGTCCATTAACTGAAAACAAATCCATCGAAGTCACAATAAACTGCAGTGTAATTAATTACTTATCGAACGTTTTCAAGTTATCCACACAACTTTTTTCAGATAAATATGTGAAGTGTAATACTACGGTCCTGCAGCAGAGGAGGCTGCGGTTCCGGGACCGCACCTCAAGGACCCTCTTTTCACCACAGCGCCACTTAGCGACCTGGTCAGGGTTTCCGGTCCGGGCCGGGCAATGATCCCACCCGAACTCTACTGTCTGTGTAACGGACGCGGAAGGTGTGAACGTGCAGCCTCCTCTACAGGGGGGAACAACCTCGTCTTAGGCTCGTGTCTCCCGCACAGACTGCAAATAAATCACGTCATCGACACGTGACTGGGTTCAAAGTTGAAAGTCAAACAGCATTGCAGCTCGCGAGTATGGCGGTCCTGGTGGGACGCAGACTCCTGTTGCAAGCCCTCCGCGCGCAGGCAGCAGATCGGGACGGCGCCTGCAGACTGGCAGCGGCCTTCTCCTGCTCGAGACAGTATGTTTTCCCCGGAAAAGCCTTCTCGCCCTCTTCCCGCCTCATCGGTCAGGGAGCAGCGGCGCGACACTACAGCTCCGACTCGAAGGACGACCTGCGCGTCAGGTACCTGGACGGAGAAGACGACGGTAAGTTCCGTTCAGGATAAGCGCCAATTCAAATGCAGGGTTTGTCAGAAATGAGTGAATGTTAGCTTTCCAGCCAACGGGAGCTAACTGTTTCTACGTTGGAAAGACACAGTCCGCCATCCAGGTCGGATGCTAACAAAAATGGAGACCCCATCACAGTAAAGTCCGTGCTCAGGTGACTTTTTACTCATAAGAAACCCCCAAACACCAAACCCCCACCAGCACTACGTGGTAAAGCAGACCTCTGAGAGACATGTCAGCCCATGACAGGTTCACAAACAGCTCCAAAACAATTCTCTGGCTCTTAAACAACCAGCAACCATGGTCTCCTCTGAGACCCAGATAATCAGTAACCAAGCTGCAACCAGGTGCCAGGTTCCAGATGTGATGGAACAAGAAATCATCATCCATCCTCTCATCCTCTCCTCTCTCCATCCCCTTTCTTCTGCCACCCCTAACTGTACTGATGTATACCACTGAGGTTCACTGATGTATCTCAGATTCTCAGTTTTTTTAAATCTCATCAGTCAGCTCTCTGAAGCAGCGTAACTGAAACTAAACTTTATTAAACAGTATATTACACATATATAAACACATATATAATACATCCCATATACAGTACATCTACTGCACTGAAGTCCACTGTGTGTATTAGAGGAACTGGGAAAACAACGTGTGTTTTGCAGTTGCGATGTCATCATAAATTCCTGTCTTCATGAACACATCACTTGTGTTTCACTGCTAATCAGCAATATTTTACACTGTTTTTCAGGCATTGTTGTCGTGGGCATAAATCGACCAAAGGCCAAAAATGCCATAAGCAAAAATCTGGTCAAAATGGTAAGTTTTACTGTTTATCTTCTAAATGTCTTTGATCATGATGACGTAGTAGATGCTTTCTACCAGTGAAGCCTATGGTGACAGCTGTGTACATTTTCAGACATGTTTATGTACATCTTCTGAGCAGCCTAATTCCAGCTTAACTATGAGGATTGAAGGGGGAATGGAAAGTGGTTAGTTCCTGGTCCTCTGAACTGGAGGAGTTTGCCTTGGAGTATGCTCCGGTTTCTTCTTATTTTTTTTTCTTAGCTAATACAAAATGATTTGTATTTGTTTGTCTTCCAGATGTTTGAGGCTGTGGAGGACATCAAGAAGAATAACAAAGTGCGCAGTGTCATTTTATGTAGTTTGGTTCCTGGGATCTTCTGTGCAGGTATTTTCCTTTGGAATCTGGTGGGATGTCTTTCTTATTCTTCATTTGTAGATATTTTGCCAATTGGGGGTTTTACTCTTGATGCTGACCAGGTCTGGATCTAGTAGAGAGAATTGTATATTCAGAAACCTTGAATATACTACCTGAAGTTTTAGCAGATGTCACACTGTACTCCTGTGCTGCATATTCTATGAAGCCACAGGCCTCTGACTTGAGTCTGATGCCTTCTCTCTGTGTGTGCAGGTGCAGACCTGAAGGAGAGGGCCAAGATGCACCCCAGTGAAGTGGGACCATTTGTGTCCAAAGCAAGAGCGCTGATTACAGAGCTGGGTAAAGACTGTAAAGACTGATGGAACTCAGTGACTGTTCACGATTTCAGTGCAGATTTACTGATTTGGATGATGCTCTTCACACATGTTCTTCTCTAAAGAAAAACCCTGGCATAGACTGGATGTTGTGGAGAAACTACCTTTCCAAACAGTGTAGTTAGATTTATAGTCGTGTAGCCGCGGTGGGCTGATGTAGTTGGTTCAGTGAGGTACAGATGAATCCTTTTTATATGTCTTGATTGATACCATGTTGTCTTTACTTACACAGGTAATTTACCAGTACCGACAATTGCTGCAATAGATGGAGCTGCCTTAGGAGGAGGCTTGGAGATGGCCCTTGCTTGTGACATCCGAATTGCCTGTAAGTATTCTTTATTTTGAGGTTACAGATAAATATGTCTCTGGTCTGACTGTCTGTGTACCAGTTATATATGGAATTTTAATTTTAAATTCGCTGCCACTTTTTTTCAGTTTGCCTGCTGAATTCTTCACTTTCAGTTCTGACTGTTTTAACCAACATCCTGAGTGTTTTTACGCGAAAAATAAGTCAGAGGGCGATTATTATTAGGACCGTGCACGTCTAGTGTTTGCGCTTAGCGGTGGAGGTGGCAGATGGAAGCTGCAGGATAAATAGACTGACACCACTTCCTGGACATTGGCTGTCAAGTGTGTAAACAAGCATGTGCGTGAAAGCCCTGAAAGCCTTCTCTGCGCCATGAAATGGCGTTACTGATGCAGAACGAAGGCTTTCGCCCTCATTCTAAAATAATTCTATAGTAATGTTTCTCTGTCACTATCGTCTAATATAGTAATTGTTTTCATTGTGTTTTATGATACATTTGTAGTAGCAGTATTTGTAGCGTTAGCAGCAACAGCAGTAGTAGTAGTATTTCTGTGTAAATAGTAACCCTGCTCTTTGATCTCTCCAGCCGACACTGCAAAAATGGGACTAGTGGAGACGAAACTTGCGATTATTCCTGGAGCAGGTGAGACTGGACTTTTCTTATTTCACGATTTCTGCTTTAGCACAGGCAGACGTTTCATGTCAGCATAGCCAGTTATCAGCCTCTGCTGTCCAAGCCACGTTCCATCCAGGTTTCTCCTCCCTCTCGGCAGGTGGTACACAGCGTCTCCCCAGGGCGATTGGCGTCTCGCTTGCTAAGGAGCTCATCTTTGCCGCCCGGGCGGTGGATGGAACGGAGGCGCGTTGCCTGGGTCTCGTCAATCATTCTGTGGAGCAGAATAAGAGCGGAGACGCTGCCTACCTGCAGGCTCTGGAGCTCGCCCGCGAAATCAACCCTCAGGTAACACCTCAGCGACTCTCTATCATGGTAGTTACACAGTGAGCAACGGACAAAAAAAGGTGACACTCGTATGTTTGACTCCACAGGGACCTATTGCAATAAGGATGGCAAAACTTGCGATCAACCAGGGGATAGAGGTAAGTCAGTGCAGGATGCTTTTACAGGATTTCACCACTGCTTTGGCTCAGTATTCACAGCTGTGTTTCAATTAGCAACAGGGGTGGTTAATCGGTCCAAGTTCCCGATTCGATTCGATTACCAATCGATTATTGAGTTTCCATTTGACAACAGTAGTCCAAAATACACCATAAACGTATTGCACCATTAAAAATATGACATTGAACGCTGTGCTGAAATGATGTTGCTGTATACCTTCTCTTTCAGGTGGATCTGTCTACAGGGCTGGCCATTGAAGAGGCATGTTATGCCCAGGTGAGAATTTGAACGGTTCAGATACACTCCCACCTCTGTTTGAGTCAAGAAGCAGAGCTCTGTAAAGGTGACCATGTTCAGTAACAGTCTAACAGAACAGGACACAGCTCTTCTAGCTTTGGGTTGATTCTCTTAGCCTTCTATGAGTGTGTCCGAGTCCTCAGTTAGAGTGCTTTTTTTTATTTAATGTTGAAACATGTCCAGTGTTGGTCTTACTGAGAGGTGTTTATATTTAAACTACCACCATCAATATTAAAACAGAGGGGCATCTTTTTCAGTACTAACTCATTTGTATTGTCTTTAAGGTGATACCAACTAAAGATCGACTGGAGGGTTTGGCTGCGTTCAAGGAGAAGAGGCGTCCTCACTACAAGGGGGAGTGAGGCAACGCTCCGAAAACAGAAACAATCAGTTCTGCCTTCAGCTCTCGCACTGTTCCACTGCTTCCAACATATTTATAGGTGAAACTGTACACGTCAGCTCATTAACCTGTACAGTGTCCAGGGGGGGCGTCTGTCTGAGTGCAGGACATTAGGGTTTATCCTGGCTGCTGCAGGATGCAGTGCAGAGCCCTTGCTGGGGGTGTGTGTGTGTGTGTGTGTGTGTGTGAACTGTCCCTTAAAGCCTTTGGAGAAACCAAGTGAATTAACTTCTAAGCACTGGCTTACAATACCTAAACCCTCTGCAATCTAAAACATGAATTACTTCAAGTGGTTATTGCCGTTTGCAGGATGATTGGCAGGTAGTCACTAACAGTAGCCTCCTTTACTAATAAACCAATTCCAAGAGCCATTGAAATTTCCCTAAAATTCAGTGAATGCTGCACGAGCGATGCGTCAGATGACTGATTAATTTATTTTTTCCATAACACAAACTAACATCCGAGCATCAAACATACTGCTGCACAGGTTGGAGCTCTGGATCGGACACTTCCTGTCAAATTGCTTTGGATTTGAGAATTTCTGACTTTGGCACCACACACACAAAACACACACACACACAAAAACCACAAACACTGTGACCCACAATGAATTGGCTGAAAAACGCATTTAGCTTAAATCCAGTATAAACAGAAAACTCATGCCATTAACAGGAATATGTTCCACACCGTGCTGTTTTTTAAGGACCACTAAGCAATAAACCCCAAAGGTTCTTACTCAGAAGTTATGTGTGCACAGTGCTTTAGCCCAACACTACAAAGCCTCTGTTATTCTACACTGAGCGAGTCATAGTCAGACATATGTTATCTTTCAGGACATCAGGGCCATATATTGTTCAGTATATTTGCTTAGTGGTCCTTTAACCCCCTTGAAAATGGAAACATATCTTAACATCTACTTCTGCCTTGTATATGGAAATGTGTTTCGGGAGCCATTCTGCATCTGGCCATATTTCAGTTGTTGTGAAATGAAGCCAGCCTGGAGCTGTCTCTGCTGTATCCACACAGATGGAGAAGCCTCTTAGTCAGTAACACTAGTGATGAATGAATCAGCTTCAGTAGTGATGGAATATTATGTGGGGGGGGCTGGGGGGGGTGTACTGTGGACATAGAGTAACTGCTGATGCTGTTTCTGAAAAGAGATGTGATTTTATTTATTTATTTTTTTTTTTAATCCACTGACCTGCACTGAAGTGGTGAAGCTTCAGAAACATATTTCAAATCGTATCCATCTAAATGTCTAAATGGCTGGATACTAGTGTGGAGGAGCAGGGAACCTTTTTTTTTTTTTTAGTTATTGCAATTTGGGTGAAGCGGCCCTTTAAATGAATTTGAGGGTAAAAAGAACTGTCAAGTGCCAAAATACAAACATACAACACCCCAAATATATATAGGCCTAATACATACATCGCCAGTGGCAGATGATTTTTTTTTCCATTTTATTTTCTTTGGAGTTTTGGAGACGAATCAGTCAAAACAAGGAAAGTCCTGTCCATGTGTAAAAATAGATGTCTTTGCGCTGAGGCATCTGCAGCACCTACAGCAGCTGATAGGCTAAGTCTAATAAACTGTTTTCCTTATCAGGCCTCTCTGTTGTCTTATGTTTTTTTTAATTACTTCTACCACAGTGGAGAGGAAACACTCCCTTTAACAGGTAGAGACCTTGAACCAAACCAGACTCAGGGAGAGGGGAGGGGAGGGAGAGAGGGGGGTGGGGGCAAGCCAGAGGAGGAGGAAAGAGAACATAGCACAGTGTAGGTTCCAGATAAAAATAACAAGACTGAAAATAAGTTCATTCATATCCCATTAATACATGCAATGTAATGTAATGTATTAATGGTTGGACCAGTTGAATTTCGGCAAAACAGGGGTCCACCATGAGCCTGGTTCAGTTCAAGGTTTCCTTACCTGTTAAAGGGAGCGTTTCATCTCTGCTGTCTTTGGTACATGGCCCCCTCAGACCTTCAGGTCCAGGACCTTCCCTCGGATTGGTGTTGTGCTTCAAGCCAGTCTCCAGTCTACCTGTGGGTGGGTGGGGGGTTAGTGACATCACGGAGGCTGCAGCCATGTTTTTCTACTCTCTGTGATCAGGATTTAGTTTTCAGGGTCAAATCAGGTTCCTGACAGCCTGAACATGCAAAGCTGACGGTAGGGTCGGGGTTATCATGAGGATACGTGTAGAGGGTGTGTGTGTGTGTGTGTGTGTGTGAGCCTGTTAACAGACTGTTGAGGCCCTGGCCAGCGGTTGCATATAGGCCTTGCCCTGTGGCTTCATGCTGCTGCTGCACAAAGCCTGACACCAGACTACACATCCCCACTGTGGCTGGCCTCCTTCCGGCAGATGTCCAGCACTAAGCCGGGGGGGAATCCCACCACAAGTCAAGGTTGCGTAAAGAAAGACCGGTTCCCCAATACTGAAGGCCTGCACCCACGCTGCTACGTGTGGGAAACGTTGAAGGTGTAACTGTAACGGCATCCTCCGCAGCATTGTTTCGTGTTTATTTAAAAAAAAAAAACAGCTTCTGCCACCGCAGGTCAAGCCCAGTCGCCCCCGACCATGTGTGGGGAGCCGTTTCTCTTCTAACAGTTTCTCAAACAGGTGGTTTTGGGCCTCGAATTCTCATGAAGGTTCTCTCAGTAGGATTTAGAGTCAACAGTTTCCAACTGTAACGCCGTCCTCGGGGACGGGCACAATGGAGAAAAAAAATGTGTCACACTCACTGCTGTCAGAACCATGAACTCAGATCCATTCACCCCTACAGTCATTTCTCGTCAGCCATGACGGTGTGAAAGAGTCCTGGTCCTGGTTCTGTTTTATTTACACCCTTTTCGTCCTGCGATATGTCAAAATGATGATGCAGGAACAAATAAATGCAGTTTAAAAGCTCACAAGTTAGTTTCCAAATCTTAACTGTGGTTCACAAGAGGTCAAAGGTTAAATGGTCCAGATGAAGCGAGGTACATAAGCACTGGTACATAACACTGGCACACACAGCCCAGCATCACCCATCCCCTCTGTGCTCTCTGCACTGCTGCCCTCAGAGAATTAAGCCTGTGTCCTCACACTGCACATTGAGAGTCTGTGGACAACACTGCATCTTACTATGTGAAACAGTAAGAATCAGATCAGCATACAGGTCCAAGGACCCAGATGCAGAGGACATATCTGTCCATTGAAATGAGACTGCAGAGCCCCACTACACTGAAACCTGCAGTTTGTCTCTAACTGACCACACCAGGAAGAGGGTTGGTGCACGAAAGCTCAGCGGCGTTGTCACATTGGATCTTTTGAACACGATGCCATTTTGCTAACCCCAGACTTCTTTTTTGGAGCTTCAGTTTAACATGACTTTGACTCTGCTGCCACCTGCTGGTGCAGCAGGGATTCTGCAGCTCCAGCAGTGATTAGGATCTTTGAACCGTAGGTAAATAAATGGTAGTTAAAGGGTCCTCCACTGATTGTGTTTTCCATTTTGTGTGAATGGAAAACACCCTCCCCCAACTACCTGCTGACACCAGACAGTCTGACTTTGTTGAGGTCTTTAAATCCAAACATAAAATTCATCTTTATGCTGTAACTTTAAGTCAATCGCTTCAGGTCTTTGACCTGTGACCTGTGGTCTTGTCCCCTCAGCATGGTCTCAGTCTCTGTCTTAATGAAGATATTTAGCCCAGCAGAGGTTACAGTGCAGTTCATGTTATGCTGCTGATGGGAAAGAACATGGACATGTCCAAGCTGTGTGCAACTGTGGCTCAGGAGGTAGAGTGGGTCTTACCTCACGTCAGGGTGGTGGTTTGATCTCTGGCTCCTCCAGTCTGCTTATCGGTGTCCTTGATTGTAACCACCTTCATTCAGACTCTGTGCTAGACCTATGACTGTCTGTCCTGGGACCTCTTTCTCCCTCCGGGCTGTTGGCATCCCAAATTCTGGATCTGGAATTTCATCCTCTTCTTGAGTCTCTCTCTCTTGTTGTTGTTTGTCATTGTCACTCTCCCTCTCCCATTGTGTGTTTGTTTCTTTCTCCTATGTGTGTGTGTGTGTGGCATGCTTGAGTTTGTCTCTTGTGTCTGTCTGTGTTTGTGTAGTCTGTCCTCTCTCCAGGCCTCCATAGCAGAGGACTGTGGCTCTGGTCCTGTATATGTTTGGCTGCACCTGGGAAGTCGCTGGTCCTCCTCCCAGAGAAATGGTCTTCATGTATGTTTACAATCCGTCAATACATTTATCTAATCGAGGGTCCCAGAAGAGGGGGTGGGGGGGTGCAGCACACCTGTGATTAGTGATGTTTGGCTTAATGTAACGAATAAAACGAATAATAAATAAAATGAACTGACGATGTCTCCATTACTCTGAAACAATCTTTATTTAAGGATTTTAGGTTTAATTATAATGACATTGCAATGGTGAAGCTTTAATACTTAAAATGCACTTACAGTATAAAACATACACGTCTGCCTAATGAATTAGTCGTAACGTGGATGTTACAGCTCTATTTATATTTCAGGACCGTCCACAATCATTTGTAGATCATTAAATGCTGTTCCTCCTCATCAAGCAATAGTTTTGCATAGTCTCATAACATCAACGTGAAGAATCACTGTGCAATATCATAATAATACTCTCGTAGTCTTGGCTCAACTATGGAAAATCCAGGCCTCTCGTCTGCCCTGTAAGAGAGAGAGAGGGGGGGGTGATCAAAGATGAGACACTGCTCTGATTACTCCCGTCTGCTTCTGGTCCAACCTTTACCTCTGAGACATCCTGTCACTTACTTGTACGTCCAGCAGGTTCTCATGAGGTCATACATCTCTGGGGGACAGTTCATGGGGGCGTCCATACGGTTTCCACTTTCGATCATCTGCATAACATCGTTTCCTTTCATTCCCTGTGAACGGCGACACATACGGATTAAACTCGAGACCACAGGACGGTGTCCGACGGTGTCCAAAGCAAACAACAAAAAGAATCACATGGTCGTTGGTACCTTGTACGGTTTCTGGCCGTAGGAGTAGGCCTCCCACATGAGAACCCCGAAGCTCCACACATCACTTTTGGATGAGAATTTGAAGTAGTTTATACACTCGGGAGCGTACCACTTCACTGGCCACTTCCCATGACCCTTGGCCTGGAGGAGGAGCACAACACAAAAAGCATCGGTGGCTGTGATTTCATGTGATATTTTACAGCTTCAGATCACGGTCTGCTGGGAGGTAAATGTTTTATTCTACAGACACTGAGAACACTTTTCTGTCTCATGCTTCTTTCCAAGCTGTGTCCTCAGCTCTAGCCTTAGGTGACAAGGAACACACAGACGCCACAATGTGCTGGCTGTTTTCTGGGAGCATCTAGCTAACCGTGAGGCATTCAGGGAACCTCTGTAATTTAGGACTACAGGAAACAAACTGGCTTAAATCAACATGCCAGTAGGCATTATTAATGTCACCGAGTCTGAGAGAACACGAGGGAACACGAGACACTTTGATGTTCATTCTATGTTTTTCTAAAACATTATCGAAACAGATTTATAATTCTATACTGGTCTGCAACTCTAAAATACTAAAAGCAGGGAAATCGTATTAATACGGGGCTATATTGTATTTCAGTCATATTGCTCCACTCTACCGTTTCATTGTGATGCTGTAGCCATCACTGACAGTTACCTTGTAGTAGTTCTGGTCCTCAGCAACAGCCTTGGAGAGGCCAAAGTCGCTGATTTTGGCGTAGTGCTGCGTGACCAGCAGCACGTTCCTGGCAGCGAGGTCCCTGTGGACGAAATTATGCTCCTCCAAGTATTTCATCCCCATGGAGACCTGGTGGACCAGCTCTGTGATGTTCTTTATGTTGGTATGCCTGCAGGAGGATTAATGGTTATGGACTATGGTCTGATATCTAAAACTGAAACTAAAAACTTTTTGTGAAATAAAGCAATGTCAGTAGAACGCTTTGGAGTACGTACTTGTGTTTCTGCAGGAACTTGTTGAGAGGTCCCAGCTCAGCCAGCTCCATGACCAGCATGAGGTTCTCGGCCTCACAGATACCGATCATCCGGACGATGTAAGGGTTGTCCAGCTGCTGCATGACGTCGGCCTCTCGCAGCATTTCCTCACGCACCGACAGGTTGTTATCATCGTTCTTCAGGATTTTCACTGCCACTGGCTTCTCGGTCCTAAACACGGCGGGAGGGTCAGCGTTAGAACGACTGTGCGGACATACAGCCAGTAACACAACGTGATGGAATACGAGCAGACGAGGACACAAACTGATTCTGTGCATCAGCACTATTAATACACAGAGTGTACGAGTATTTAGGAAGTGAGAGGTATGACAGATGCAACAGAAAGAGGAAGTGACTGTACATACTGTGTGATGACCATGGAGCAGTGGTGTTGTGTGTGTGTGTGTTTGTGCGATGTGTTGTAGCATACTTTCTCATCTTGTAGATGCCCTTCATGACTGTGCCAAAGTTCCCAGAGCCCAGTTCTCCGTCCTCCAAGAAAAGATGGTTGCGATCCACAGTGGAGCTCCTCAGCTCATCTGGGTCTGCGTACGGACTCTCATACACCTCTGTGTCCATTGGCATGGCCTCTGTGGGACGAACAGTGACGGACGCATTAGTGTGCATCTCTACAGTATGTGAAGTTTAGACAGAGAGCTGCTGAGCCCCAATGATAAAACGAGCACCTGTGAGACACCTGATGGTCAGTGAGTCTTGTCTTTCAAAAAAAATCGGATTTTTATTTTGTCATACACACACCTCATGTTCTGCAGGTCACTATCAAACCATATGTTTGTCTTTTTATACTTAAAGAGTAACTTCCATTACAAAGTGTGTGTGTCATAGTGTGGACGATTTCAGATTGGTTTAAAAAAAATAAATACTTTAAATAATAATAAAATAAATATTTTAAATACGAGAGAGGATGGAAAACATTTTATTGATTATTATTAGGTTATTATATAAATGTTTTACACTACAAAACAAGCAAATGTATATTTTAAATTTAAAATGTATTGTTTTTAGGGCATTATTATAGTTTACAGTGTGTTTACAGATACATCAGTAAGTGTTGTAGAATTCTTGCAGTTCAAGGGAACTTGTTAGTTTAATTTCACCTGAACCACGGTGAGTAATTAGGACTTAAAGTGTAATGTGGTTAGTGATTGATTTAAGTTCAGTGTGTATCAAGCAGTGAACGACCTTCTCATGGCATCAGACAATGGACTCGTCTCTATACTTGTCCTACTAGATCTTAGTGCTGCATTTGACAC
>JBBMJY010000008.1:386624-397411 GCA_037833715.1 Toxotes lorentzi | reverse complement strand
TCTCTGTGAAGCGCTTTGAGACAATTTGATTGTGGAAGGCGCTATATAAATAAAATTGAATTGAAAATTGAATTGAACACAAAGGCGGATCCCACAAGACATGATAAAGATAGTGTGTGTGGGCTGAGCATTTAAAGGGAACTGCTTTCTACAGAAATACTGTAGTATAACATACTGGCAGGTCATATACAGAATGCTTAATTTTCCTGTGAACAGAAAACAGGTTGAGACCTCTCTATCTGAAATCACTTACCTTTGCTGTCGGCTTGATTATAGGGCACCCTGGTTTCGTAGGGATTGAGATTGTCTGTTGTCTTGGGTTGAGTACCGGAGCTCTGTTTTCAGTTATCAAAGACAATGTTTGAGAGTGAAAACACACAAAGCAATCTATATATATATATATATATATATATATACTTTTTTAAACAGAGTGCAGTGCTGAAACGTAGTCTGCAATGAGTGAATGAATTAAAAAGTCAGGCAACAGTTAAAGGTTTGTCGTACGTAGCAAGGCGCAGCTTTACATGGAACCTGTATTACAGTGACAGACTGAGATGGGAGTTTAATGAAGAAGTACGTGAGGAAGTGTTAAGTCGACCCACTGGGACTGGGTTTGGGTTTCTGGAATATGTTTCCATTCAGCGGCAGCCTATAAACCATCAGTCAGTATCACTCTAATACATGGTGTCCATTGAATGGAGCGTTGTATGGCTGTCCATACAAAAGGTTTAGAGGAAGAGAATAAATGCATGGGGTTAACGTCTTCATTCACATGCGTTCAAAGAAGGGGTATGGAACACGTCTACTAACTGGTTTACAACAGCTTAATGTCAATGAGACTGACAGTATGTCCCACACCCCTGCTTTAAAAATGGCCACATCCAAGAACCCTTTTAGAATCTTTAGCACTGATGACTGGAGTGATAACTGCATTTATAAAAGTTGGAAAATGCTGAGCTCAAAAACAAACAAAAAAACAACAACAAAAAAACAACACAGAAAGGCGTGAGATGCAAAAAGTTCCAAAGTTAGAAATACTAGGTATGAAAGTTTAAAGGGTCAGTGTCAGAATTCATTTCAGGGGCTGCCTCCTTCAAAGACCACATCCAACATGAAGGTGGTTCACCAGAGTCTCACTGACCAGTTGCATCATAAAAGGCTGTGACACGGCTCCTCAAAATGCACCCAGAATCCTCTGAGACCCCAAACATCCCACAGTCCCCTGTTAGCCTTAGGTCTCCTGAACACACAGGTTCAGTCCAGGTTCAGCAGGATAAAATCTCTCACTCCTCTGTATGAAAGCAGCTGTTCGGGATCATTACCCGTCACAGCTGGAGGTTTGACCTCACCTAACCCTCAGCTTGACACGTGACAGTCCGGTCTAGACTGCAGTGTCTCAGGGTCTGAAATATGCTCATGTTAAACTGTCCTTACTGAGAAGAGACTAACTATTTCCTGAGCCCAGACTAAATATTAGTCCAATAATTCCAACAAATAAAACAAATATTTAATTTAATTCATCAGCTGCCTCTAGCCCTAATTACATCACTACCATACAGTTTCCTGGTTTGTCAATAAGACATTTAGTGTAGTTGCTTTGGGCTGGTGTGGATTAAAGAACCAGACTGAGTCCCCCCTTCTCATGTGGTCTCACTCTAGTTGTTCACTCTGGTGCGGTTCATTTATTTGTGGTATGAAAGCAAAGCAGACCAACCACAGGAACATGAGGAGGAGCCTTTGGAAGTAGGACAGACATGTTGTCCCATCATGACATGTTTGGTCTTTGACGAGCGCACACACAGCTGGAGGCAGCTACTGAGCAGTGTGAGACCACCGGCTGTGGTTCAGCATGTAATGTAATTACATTGAGTGACCTCTGGATGGTGTTAGACTGTCATCACAAACAGGCCAACTGTGCGTGCGTGCGTGGGTGTGTGTGTGGGTGTGCGTGTGTGTGTGTGTGTGTGTGTGCGCGCGCAGTCAGCTCCAGTTGTGAAATGATCTGATCTGATCTGGGATCTGTCAAGTAGAAGAAGGATGTGATGAAGCAAAAGGGACCAAGAGCTCAAGGAAGATTCAGGGTTGAGTTAGCAAGTAGCAATCCACACTGAAGCAAAAATCAGACAGGGTTTGGGGGGAGTGGGGGGTGGGGGGGTAGGGGCATGAGGTGAGGGGGGGTTTACACACTGCTGTGACCAACAGGTTTAAGAGGAGGCAGGAGGTGTGTTAGTGCACCTTTTTCCGGCCAGGTATGGGAACAGTTTTGAGTCTGGAGAGAATTCCACCTGCTGCATATTGCTAGAAACCAAAATGTTAAGAGAGGTTATCAGTGGGGTGACCTCACAATGTTACGGTCATGCATGTGACATCATTGCAGCAGAAACGGATCATTCAGGGAAAAAGGTCAGCTTCAAACGAGAACGTAGTGTTTACAGGTTTATCTCTCAGAGCACACACTCGCTGTGTAACACTGACACACAGTCTGTGTGACAGGAGGAAGGCAAACATAAAAAGGTTGGTTCACCCTAATTATAACAGACCTCCCTCTGTCCGTCTCAGACAGATGATTGGTCCAGATACTCATATCTTCATATGTGAGATTTCTGCCTCCACTATTTAGTAAACATATACAATATATTCTAAAAATTAGATTTAAATATTAGAATCAGAATATTAAAAATATAGTTTTCATAGGGACTATTTCTTTGGTAGAAAGTAGTTCCACTGAAAACCGTAGACAGCCTGTCAGTGTGTCAGATGTGTGCAGATTATTTTTGTGCAGCTTTTTACGAGCTGTTGTTAGTTTTGTTGTTAAGAAACTTTTAGCCATTTAGTCATGGGAAATGCGATTAGATGGGCCGAGACGTCATGTGACATCATGTCACATGACTAACCAGGGCCTACACCTTGACAGCGAGGGCAGTGTCAGATCAATCTCGCCAACAAGCTGATGAACTGACAACAAAGATAGACAGACAGGCAGATAGACAGAGACCGATAGATAGACAGACAGACACAGGTCTAGACACAGGCGGACAGATATGAGAAAATGTGTTGGGCTTTTTTTTTTTTTTCTTTTTTTTTGGAATTTGGTGAACCAACCCTTTAAATATTTCCCATCCTTATGCAAGAATATGAACAGAAATGTTTCAATCTAACTCTGAAATTGTTGTTCATTATTTATCTACTGGGTGTGTTTTTGTTTTCCTGTCAGAAAACTAAGAACTACATTTATCATTCAAACCCATTTCAGACACAAAATATCTAAAAATAAATGGATACGTAGAATAACTGTTGCCAGAGACAGGAAGAATATTAATTTCCTTTTCATGTATGACATGACCTTACTTCCTGTTTTTTGGACATAGGCACTGAGCCATGAGAATATGCAAATGTATTAATGACACCACACACACACACACTCACACACAGAACTTACAAGGGCAGAACTTAGTCCAGGATGGTCCCGTGGGAGTAGTGGCCGCCCTATCAGTCATATGAGTACAGCGTACGACAAATGTGGATTAGATTTGAATATTTTTCTACACTTGTAATTTTTAGATATTGTCTCACACGCGTCACGCTTTGTTTGGCTGACACGTTTCAGTCAGTCGTGTGTGTTTACCAGTTTCTCCGTCAGGTCTCGGACAGGGCTCTGTGAGAACTCGCAACAGGCCGTCTGGTTTGTACGAGTAGTGCTCCACCAGCTGTGGTAAACCGAGAAGTTCACATATCAGACACACAATGGACTAAATACATGCATCAATAAATACACAAGACCGAAAGTCTTTCAAACAGCCTTCAGAAGCCAAAATGTTCATTATGTCCCAGAAGACAGGAGCTGACTCCTGACCACTGACCAATGGGAGCACAGATGTGCAAAGCTCATTTCAAGACAGCGACCACATCTATGTAACTATAACAACCATGAAACACATCTGAATATTATTAAGAATTAATGTCTTATTTCTTAGAAGAATACATTTCTAAAAACCTAAACACGAGAGAAACAGTTCAAGACCAACAACAAGAGAATAACAAGAAATGTGAAAATGGCTGTGTTAACCTGCCACAGGGTGTCAAACTTCTTGCCGTCTGGGATAGAGAGCTTGCTGGTCCGGTCCCTGTCAATGCGATAATGCATGACTTGTCCTTCGTGTAGCAAACACAGAGCGTAGGATCCATTCGTGTCTCTCTGTCGAATCCTGTCCACACAAGAAAAAGGACATGAAGAGAAGAAACGGGACAATGTGAGCATGAGGAGCATGGAGCGATGGAGGTGAACGGAGTTTAGTTTTGTGGTGATCAGAATCTACTGTGACTGCAGATCACAACCGGACGCCTAAAGAGCGAGACGTCTCAGTGACGTGAGGAAAAGGTAGCAGGAGCCAGGTGTCGTGGAATAATGACGGAGCAGGGAAGAGTCAGACGCATTCTAATGGTTCACCTTGTGAAATGTAATGTTCCGTTTGTAAAAATCTGTTTATGTGAGAAACAGAGGTCATTGCCGCATAAGCTATGTAACCATTAACACAGGATGTTGCATCAAAAGACAACGTTTTTCACCACAATGTAAATGACAAACAATTGAGTAATATCCACGTGCCGTTCCTAGGAGTCGGGGTTGCATGATCACACGAAGCCTCTGGATGTGAATCCAAGAGCTGATAGCAAAGAAAACGGTCTGCAGAGAGTCTGCACTGAACATTTTTAACAGTTACAGCCCAAAGGTTCAACACAATCCAAACCACATCCATTGAGTTACAGCAAATGGCAAGCATATGACAAACATAATGCAGCAAAGCGCGTCAGCCGCTTCATGTATCAGTACAAAGATTAAGAATAAACCATAGAGGAAACACATCGATTAAATCAAGGAACGCTCGACTTGACTTGAAGAGCATGGAGCGTAGACACGAGTCGCTTTGAAGAAAAAGATTAGTTCTGTCTCCTCTTCTTCTCGACTTCACCACCTCTGCACTCTATCATGTCGCATGGATGAAATGTTTGTGATGGAGGCACTGTCATCAAAGTTTTTTCTTTTGTTTTTTTTTTTATATTATAACACAGCTCCTTTTTCAATCATTCTTATTTGATTCTAACCTTATAACTTTAAATATATGTTTAAATCTTCACACCACCACCAAACCACATTTTTCAATTTCCAGTTTTTCTCTGAAAATTCCAAACCTTGTCTAAACTCGTGTCACATGACAAACTTTTTTTTTTTTCCAAATCTGTCACACCTCACATTTACACCATGTAAAGCCCTGTACATAGGATCAGGTCATAAAACAACCTCTCCAACCTAAAGCAGGCAGGACTTCACACACTCTGTACAATGCTTCATATTAGTTCTTTCTTTTTTCATCTCTATTGTTTTAACCTTGAAATATTGGAGCACACTGAAACCTCATTTTGAAGCAAATATGTCTTTGTTTTTCATTCATTCTGATTCATTTGATTCTACTTTACTTTAGAATACGCCTTTTATTGTCTCTATACGTTTTTACATATACAGTGGGATGAAAAGGAACTCCTTCTCCAATGCAAACATGTGTAGAAGTTTGTGGTATTTGGTGCTGGGAAAGTTTTAATAGTCTAGACATTCATTTAAAATTTTTATCAGGTTTCCTTCCTCACGCTTCTTGAGAAAAGGGACAGAAGAGTCACATCTCGCCCTGCTGTCATTTTTCTTCTTTCTCTTCTTTGGCTACTTCAGGAAGTCCTTTGCAAACTACCAGAGCGGAAACCACAGTGTGAGTGTTTGTGTGTGTGTGTGTGTGTGTGTGTGTGTGTGTGTGTGTGTGTGTGTGTGTGTGTCTGGGTACTGCTCTGCTGCTATAAATACTCCACATTCACTTCATTCAAACGTAACTAAGCAAAACACTTGTTCTATATGTTGTATATTTTGAATTAAATATAATTTAAAGCAGCACAGCACAGCTGTAGCTGCTGGCTCAGGATGTTGGCTTTTGCAGCATCTCCTTGTATTTCACAGCTCAAACTGTTACAATGCTTATCTACAAGACACTTGCACCACAGAATTATGAAATCCAGCAACATAGAGGGAACACTATAGTGGTAGAGGTGTGAGTGTTCTGTTGTCTGAATGTCTGTGAATGACTATAGGAAATCTTTACAGCATTAATGACAAAATAAGAATCTTTTTTTTTTGTGGCAGGGACAAGATGTCGCTGCAAAATAGTACAAAATGATTTTTTTAATAATTTAAGACAAACGGCAAAGTCTGTCAATAAGAACTGAGTTGCTCTGATTTCACTATTTGACAGTCTGAGTATCTTACATGTCATGAATGTACATGAATGTCAGACACAATGATAAGTCATTGATGAGAGGGTTATTTTGGCTATTAGCAATATGGTTTTATCTCTATCCTTCATTCAGGTCATTATTAGAGAGACTTATTCTAAACAAAGCTGTCGCGTTCAAACATGCATCACCTTACAAAGACAGGTGAACCTTCCAGGGTAAGGCTGATCAAATGCATCATTCACATGCGTAGAAGCTGAAGTATTTTTCTGGTTGCCGGACCTGATATTTCTACTACAGACAGGTCTGTGTATAAATGGCCAGTGACTAATTTTAACCAGCAGCATTTGGGCTATAAACTACTAAATTAAGCCAAGACTTCCTCTAATCTGCAAGGAGTAACTCTGATACATCTGTTTAGAGGCCGTGTCGTGTTCTCATTTTTGTAACACAATTCTAAAGAAGGCTGAGTACATACAGTGTCATTACACATAAAATGAGGTAACCCAAATGCACTGCGCTGAGTAAGTTAGAGTTTTCAAGAGTCAAGATGGTTTGGTTCAAGTAAAAGGATTTGAAATGATCTGCAGAGGTCTGAACTGGGAGGAGAACCTGCCATCATGAGCAGGAAAGCTCCTTAGAAATGAACACTTTCTGTGAGATAGGTTTGATTTCTGTGTGACCCTGGATCACAGCTACATTAAGTAAGGCTAGACAAACGCACTTGTACAATACTTACAGGAATTTCCCATTTGTACGGTTGCCATTTTGAAGCCTGGAGTCAGAGTCTTCTCGTGCGATCATTCCATGGAACCAGGGCATTCTTTCGTGCGCAGTGGTGGCAATGAGCTTCTCCAGCTGAGGTCTCTGGCTGATGATGGCCTGCTCCAGAGCTGCCCCCTGAACACATACATGACCAATGAGCTCATAATGTTGTTTTCAGACACGTTCCTCATTTTATTCCTATTGATACACAGCAGTAATCACGCTGGAAGATATGGATCAATAAAGTTTTGAGATATACACTTTATCAAGATTAAATCACACTGTCACAATCATTTCAGGAGAAAAATATATTTTATTCCATCTTTATGGGCAACAGTGTATTTAGAAAAGTATACAGGCCAACCCACGTCTGTGGCCACTCAGTTTAGCCACTCGCTTTTAACTATATTGTGTGCATGTAGGACGCAACTGAGTATGTGACTGGTAGGGGTCATATATGAGGAAGTGAAGTAGGATCAGCAGCAGAAACTGAACAAACCACAAAAACAACAGGTGACCTTCCGCATGTACACACAGTACACAGAAAGATGAGGACCATGCAGCAGAGACAGTGTCCTGCTGAAACTAACCTGCAGGTTCCAGGTCTGCTTCACATACTCCCGGATCAGTTTTTCCTTCAGGTCCTCAAACGGCCCCACCTTTGGCTGCATGTTCTTGGGCCTGTTGCAGGGCCTCTTGAGCAGACACACAAGGCCATCCATCTCCTGGGAGTGGTAGTCAATCACATCCACAGGGCTCCTGTGGCTCTTCCCGCCAGCTATAGCATATGTTTCCTTTGGCTCTCTTTCGATGGTGTAGTGGTAGCAACGGCCTGAATGATACACAGAGAGCGCAAAGCCTCCGAGATAGTTGCGGCTTTGCCGTAGCAGGTACAAGCCGCTGCCCATGCCTGCCTGTTGCAGGTAGGTCTCTGCCTCCTCCCTGGTGATGTTGCCATAGAAGAACGGCAGTGAATTCACACTGTCAGCCATTTTGGCTTCTGGATGGTGGCTTCCTTAAGAACGTGCCCTCACAACCAGGGTGCAATAAACCTAAAAACAGAAGTAGAGCCAGATAAGAATCAACATTACTTTACAGTGAAAAAAAAATCTTTATTTACAGCATAGGACAGGTGTTTTCTGAAAAAAAAACCCAGATGATTTCATGAAAACGAGCAGGTGGGGGGCTCGGCCCCTCTGGTATCTGCCTCCTCTCCCTCTAGCAGCTGCTCTGCTCTGCCTTCAGTATTTTTTTTTATTGCTTGCTTAGTTTTTTAAAGTAAATTAAGCTAAACTTTTGTTCTAAATGACCACAATCACACATTGTCCTGCTGTCTGTTGGATTAAATCAGCTTATGCCAGGGAACAGTTATTATTGCTAGTTTGCTTTTTTTTTTTTTTATTATTTTTTACCCAGGGTGGGTTCACTGAGAACAGCTGCTCTTGTGCAGGAACGCTCCTCACTAACAGGCCAACCTGTTAGCGAGTCGGTGAGCAGCTCTCACACTGCCTGCGTGCAGACTGAGGAGCTACAAACCCGTATGCATGCAACGTGATTTCTGTCCCGTGTTCATGTGGTTACAACATGCACACAACCGCTATGAATTTTGTAGGAACTTGGTTCGCTGGAAGATTGTGAATTCAAAATGGTGTTGAATGGGTTGGGTAGCCTGGCCCTAACTACAGTTTCTAAAGTTTCCCTGATGTAGCCAAGTGCTATTGTTCTTAGCAGAGCACCCATATCTGAAAAGATGGATAAGTGTGTGTGTGTGTGTGTGTGTGTGTGTGTGTGTGTGTGTGTGTGTGTGTGTGTGTGTGTGTGTGAGTCTCACCCTCCACACACAGACTGGACAGTTTGAGTGGAGTATCTGGATCTATCTAACCAACCCATCTCTACGCACCAACCAATCTCTAGTCAAGTGGTATGTGGTCTTTAAGTCACATTTACAGCTACAGTAGAAACCAGTGCTGGTGGTCAATACATGTTCCACATCATAATAATAACCAGACTACTAACAAGAAGACAATAACAGGACTGATATTAAGACTAACAACAAAAGTAAAACTTATGTCCTCAGTGACAGTTCAGTTTGTCGTCCTAACTTCTAGACTGCAAAAGCTCGGTCACGTGAAGCAGGTAAAAATGGTAAATGTACTGCAGTGCAGAGACTTGTACAAAGCTCAAACCACAGAGCCTCTCACTCACCTAAGCACACCCACGCAAACTCAGCGCGGAGGGGTCCATCAACATCAAATGTTGTACAAGGCTCTGAAGGCACGTCGTCTGACATTTACAAATGTGTTGGGACAGTTATTTCCAGCCAGCTGCGTTTTATTCCATGCCAAATTAGTTCCCAGCAAAGTGTTCATTGTTTTAGAAATAAACTGTTAACTGAGCAGAACTGAAGAGGCGTCTGAAGAGGGTTGAGAGGTGAAACGTCTTCAAGCATCTATAACTAAGCCTAGCTCTGCTCTTGATTCTCTCTCTTCTTGGATGAAATTTCTCAACTAGAATAGCTGCTAGTCAATATGATCCCTCCCTCCCAGGGACCGTGTTGATATTAGAGCTTTTGGTGGTGCTGGAGTGGCTGTGGATGAGGGACCCAGTCCACTTTAGTCCTCCTGTCCATAATTCCTAACTTGCTGTCCTCATTGCAATCTTCAGAGAGCAAATACAAGTTTACTTTTAATAACACACACACACACACACACACATATATATATATATAAAATGTCTGTTTAGGTTAGGGTGAAGGTAAGTGTTGGGGTTAGGCACTTGTGAATAAGTTTAAGGTTAGGGGCTAGGGAATGCATTATGGCAATGACCGATCTCCACAAAGGGTGTGTGTGTGTGTGGGTGGGTGAGTGTGTGTGTGGGTGGGTGAGTGAGTGTGTGTGTGTGTGTGTGTGTGTGTGGCAGAGAGTGTGGTATAATAATGTTATTATTATTATGTAGAATCTTTCTATCTTAATAACATAGGAATGCGTATCATCAGTGTTTGGTTACAGGTCTGCGTGCAGCACTGTAACACATAAAGTCATGCCTTGGTGGCCTCAGACACACACTGCAGTCACAAAATGAGTGTCGAGTTGAGTCAGTTCCTCTCTGCACAGCCTCAAAAAAAAAAAAAAAAAAACCTGAACACAAAGTAGGAGCACCATGTTACATTATACCTGATGGTGCCTCTTATTTTGGATAACCAACACAATCCTACACTGCAGATCAACAAAGACTAGTTTGGCGGTGTCAGCAAACATGCACATTATTTTGTTTTTGGTTTTCAAAATGATTTCACTGAGGCTCAGTGTAGGAATGTGTCCTTTTCAGCCTGCAGCTGAAGCATCATCTGAATTCAGTCGCCTGACATCTCTTGAATTTGATCAAAAATGTGACAGTGTATGGTTCTAATAATTATTTGTATATGTTATGAGGAACAGCAGAGAGTCATACGCACAGGGACCTTAAAAGGTCAAAACAGCCGCATCATGGAGGAAACGGCAGTGCGGATTGGTCTAGAAAACAAGGCGAGAGAACAGTGCAGTCACCTCGACCTCACATACGTCTGAAGGATCCTTAAGAAAGGGTCCTTAAAACCTGTCAGAGTCCTGCACCTTAAAACACTGAGGCTAAAATCAACCTCTAAGTACATTAGCCTCAGTACATTAATAAAAGTAACACAGCTTGTGTGTGTATTAAAGTGTGTGTTCTTAATGTGTGTTCCAGTATGGGTGCAGTGTTGTGTGGACTGT
>JBBMJY010000008.1:352545-386524 GCA_037833715.1 Toxotes lorentzi | reverse complement strand
AAGAGATGTGTAAGGGAGAGCTGAGGATATATATAGATATATCTATATATATATATATATATACACACACACACACACACACACACACACACACACACACACACACATATATATATAATTTTTGTGAAGTCTGTCATGTCTTTTTGTTCCGTCATTGAAAAGGTTTACAAAACTCACCTGTTTAAGTAAAAAAAAAAAATTTAATTACAGGAAGTAAATGGTTATTAAACAGAAAAAAAATGTAATTTAATTTTTATTTTATCTGTTAAAATGTGAAGTGAGTTCCTTCAGGCTAATTAATTATTCGATTAAATCATAGATTTGAAACAAAACACCAAAAAAAGAGTAGTTGGTAAAAATGTAGAGAATTGGCTGCTACAGTTGATGCGGCCCAGTTTTTGCAGCAGTTCTTTATAATGTTACTACGTCCCATGTAATTCATTCACTGACTTTAATAAAACTGGTTGAATTGACTTTCTTTCCTTACTTTTTTAGTCTTGCACTGAATTGACATTATTGAATTTTCCCCCCCAACTCAAAATATGAAGTTCACTAAACTTACAAAGGTAGCTGGAAAATACAGAATCTATCATCTATTCATCAATCTATCAATATCTATAAATATCTATAATGGAGTCCCAGTTTTTACAGTGAGCTACCTCAAGACATAAACTGCAGAAAATGTTGGAAATGTAACATAGATCTTTCTGAAGATCTATGCATCAAATAAATAACTATAATAATAATAAACTTCAACTTGTGGTCCTTAAAAATGGTGTGGGGTGGTCTCTATGTGTACATTGTTCAGACCACTAATGTTAATGTCAAAGCTTAATGTCCTAGTGGCCTAAAAATATATGAAAACACAAAGACGATGTTTTGATGTTTCTAAACTGTCAGGAACCAACAAAGTGCAATGAAAAATGAAAATTAGAACAAAGCATGTCTGTTTAATTGTAATTAAATCCAGTCTCTCCCCATGTACTGACCCCACCAGGACAACACTGACTGTCTCTGCTGACCTGAATATGATAAACCAGTACAGATCCCAAGTGCTCCTGTGTTCTCTGTGAGTCCTGTAATTCATTGTAGACTTCTGAAACTATGACGATGCCAGGACAAACTTCAGCCTGTTTACAAGACAAACCCCTACATGTACGCTACAGACCAGTGGTGGAAGACGTACTCACACCCTTTGCTTAAGTAAATAAACCAATAACACAACTGAACCCCCCCCCAGTAGAACTGCTACCACCTACCAGACATCTCAGATGTGGCGGGTGAAGCAGATACTGCTTCTTTGAAACAGGTTAGAAGCTTTTCATGGGTTTTAACGTGCAAAATAAGTGCAGCTGCCAAAAAAATGGACAGGAGAACAAAAGAGACATAAAACATTCCCTTCTGACGTGTGGTGAGGCAGAAATGTTAAGTATCACAAAATGGATATACTAAAGTAAAAGTTCCTCAAATCGGCAAGACCAGAGGAATGATCTCACCCCCCACGCCAGATTTTCTTCCCGTTTGATCAAAAAGAAGTCGGCAAAGCCAAAGAGACAACGACATTTATCTGCACTTACTGTATCTAATGTGGTTCAGTTGATTCCGAGTTTGATCCTCTTCTAGTGGAGTCCTGTCAGCCCCTCAGCAGTCTGAACAACATGTGAACAGGTCATCTTAAATTCAGCCAGCCCCTGACACACAAAAGATGTGAAACAGTCAGTCAGTCACTCACAGTTGATCCTGGCTGTGTTTCCCAGCTGGAGCAACTTAACCGTCAGCCTGTTTACTGGTTTGCTGACACACAGTGAGGTGCTGGGGCACTGAAGCTTCCTCATTTCAACCCACTTCCTTGACAATTTAATTCTTTTACTTCCCTTTTTTTTTTCTTTTTTTTCTGAACACTGACCAGCATGCCTGTTGCGCGCAGGAAATGATGTGACAAGTGCAGTGACACACTAATTACATTTTACACAATGGCACCAAGGTAAAGATCATTTTGATGAGTTTTAACTAAAGATCAAATGTATTGAGAGGCAATGTTCACTGTTGACCGTGGAAACAGTGACAAAAGAAAAAAAACTTTAGCTGCTGAGGAAGACTGTAAGACACAGTTGAAAGATACAGTCTTTCTTTGGGGGTGTTGTTTTTAACATTTACTTTTTTGTGTCTTAAAGTTAGTACGATTATTTGACAGAATTTCATTATAAGGTCTTTTATGTACTTTGTGTAATAATTTGCTCTTTTTATTCATCAGTCTTGATTAGGTTTCATTACATTTGCATCTGTTTTGTGCTATTACATGTTTCCCCTTTTACCTGTTGCACACTGACAATTACTGATCTTAGACTAAACATGACAAACAGGCAGCCAGTAATGTATTTTATTTAGCTTTGTTGGCAACTGTTGCTACTTATGTTCTTGTGTTCTTAATTTATTGTGTTTTGTGTTTTGTGTTGTAGTGGTTCACACAGACTGTGGAATTCTATTTTCAGTCACTGCTACATTAATTAAGCAGTGTATTGAGCTATTTATTTGATTTAAATAATAATAATTTGTCACTGGATGTGACTTTTACAAAAAGTGTTAGTGCTCCTTTATCTGCCACTCTTCTTGACCAGGAAAATGGTTTTTCCTATTGATGCATTAACACTTTGCATGTTATCTCGTTTATATTGTGTTGGGTAATTCATTCCATATGTTCTGAATAAAAGCAGCTACAGCTGTCAGATATTACCGTCAAGTAAAACCTCACATTTGTCCTCATTTCCATCATAACTGTTCTGACACAGCACAGACAGTGACATTAGTGCTTTTGGCTGCTTCAGGTTTCTTTATTTTATTTTTCCTTATGTGATCCACTTTCACTGACTAGGCTGCTACAACACACAACAAATGCACAATACAATTAACCATAACGTGTTCTAACGTGTTAGTCTTTAAATGATGGATATATGAATACTTTCAATAGATTTCAAAAATGTTTTTACTTTTTCTTCACACTCTAATTCACACTTCATTTGTCTTCTGCTGTTGTGATTACAGCGTCTGCTCCATCCACACTTTAAATTAAACGCACCTCTTTTAAGGACACGCTGACTGTGTGTGTGTGTGTGTGTGTGTGTGTGTGTGTGTGTGTGTGTTGGGCCACAGAGCAGTGTAAGCAGGGACAGTCAGTCAGTCATGTGTCATTACCAAAACATGCTAACCGCTCAGGAAGTGCCAGCTGGCGTTTGTGCGTTCACACTCAGTAAAAAAACACACACACACACCGCCCCCAAAAGCTACAGCTATTTGCTGACGACTAGTGTGTCCTAAAATTTTGTTTCGCTTCGGTTTGATGGAGAAATGACCAAAAAAAGGTAACTGAAAGTGAAATGAAATAAAAAGCAGTCTGTTTAAATGAGCACAGTTACACACGTTTTTGTTTTTTTTTTTAAAGTATTTTCTGATTTTTTTTTTTTTATGACAGCAAAAGACATGAAACGCATGAAAAGCCTCCACGTTTGAGTCTCTTATTAAGTCTGGAATTTTCTGAAATTTTTTTAAGCAAGCAAATAATTATTTTTAAAAAATTAAAAGGTACAACAGCTTCATTAGAAAAGCTTTTTGAGTCAAGGCTTTGTGGATGGTGCTGCGCCGACGACGTGCATGGCAGTGTCAGAGTAAAAGTGAAAAGGAGAACAGCGGGGCTGCCTATAACACTGCACACGAGAGGTTATGCAACGCTCTGACATTTCAAACTAAACAGGCTACACACAGACTGTATTTCATCTTCAAGGTGAGGTGGTTCAGTTTTGTTTGGAGCTGATGCACTGAGGAATGGAAAATCTCAACATATATTGTGCACCTTACGCTTTGTGGTTTTTGTTCTATGGTCTTACTCTAACCATGTCAAACTGCTCTCATCTCTTCCCTCAGAAGGAAGTGAAGTGTCTTCACTTCCTCAGCCTGCAAGTATGTGTTTTTAAAAGCCTCTATTTTTATTCTATTTATTTTGAACTATCTTAGTCTTTTAACCCCTCCCTCCTCCTGTCTCTGAGGCTTAAGAAATTCCCTGTGCTGCCAATAAAGGACGTTTGATGAGCTTCAGTAAATCCTTCACCACTAGTTTTACATTTAGTAAAAATTTGAGGGATGTTTTTTTTTTCTAAAACTTCCCATTAGGTTATCAGGGTTTCGCTGACATAAATCTTCCCCATAACTTCAGTCCACACGCCTCCACCTTGTGGAACAACAGGAGAATAGGAAAACTTTCCTCAGTCTACGAGGTAACAAAAAAAAAAAAAAAAAGAAGGTTATTGATGTTAGTTATAGGGAATTTCATCACATCGGTAAAGCAACAACACTACCCTTGGGAGTTTCCCCAGTTATAGTGTGTAGAGTCATGTTTCAGCTTTTTAGAAAGACCAAAAAAAAAGAAAGCAGATGTTCACCTTTAATCTCTGTGCCCAAAATTGAGTTCGGTTATAGATTTAGCTTGGTGATATTTTTGTATAATTTTCTCCAGCATGACTACAAACCAATTCAGTGCCCACATAGACTGCAGTAAGCCCACATTAAAATCTGAACAACAGCAGAGTAGCTCTCCATTCAAGAAAATACAAGCTCTGGTGTAGTTCATAATGGTTTCCTAAAATATTTTGCATAGTGTCCTACATACTGTAAATGACTGTCCTTGTGGTTCTGCTGTAGCACAACACTTTAATGCCATGTGTGTGCCCACCTCTTCCTTTCCTGATGTAACAAGTCAAAATGTCTGCTGTGAAAAGCAGAAATGGAGTTACCCATAACTGATTCTCAGAGAGATATTTTCATTAAAAAAAACACACACATCTGTCAGGTTCCTGTTTTCTATTAATAGAAATGATCAGCAGCATGCTCTGATCAGGAGGATCAATATGTACAGCAAACATTAAGAGAATTGCTGATGTAAAAAGCCAGTTTATGAATGTACATTGCACTGAATGTCACTGTCTGTCTGCTCAGTCTGAATGAGCCTTCATGGAGTTATGACCCTGTCAAAAATAATCATCTGATGTCAGGATTAAAAACTTCAATGTCAAATTTGCCTTAAAACTGCGAGCTTCATCAACATCACTCTTCTCACTCACTAATGTGTCCTCTGGAACTCCCATCTGTAGCCTCAGCAGTCATAACACGGTATGGGAGAGCCCTCCAGTGATCAAAGTGTGAAAAAGCATGTAACTGTCAATTGGACGTGGATCACGAGGTGTGGCTGTTGAATACTGAGACTGGGCTCATGTAAATCAAACCATGGTGAAATGGAACAAAACAGCTACTGAATCTTTTCACGTGTATGTGTGTTTGAGTAGCACAACAGTGGCACAATTCCATGATTCCTCTTTTAAAGTGGCGATGTGTAAGTATTTTGGTTTAAAACATTCAAAAATAAACTAAGATCATCAACAAAATGTGAAGAAATAACAGTTTTGACTCTATGTCAAAGACATCTATGTATTCCACAGTCCTGCTGCCCCCTGTTTGTTTGGAGCATGACTTTGACAGTTGACCCAGTTAAAGATGAGTTCTGTTGTCTCCCTCATGATGTGTGGTGTGAATGTGTGTTGTGTTCAGGTAGTGTGGGTTTTTTCTGTACCAGAGGCGAGGCTGCCAACCTCACTCCCTCACTTCTGAGATGTCTGAGTCTGAATTCAGACTCTTAAAGACATTAACGAACACACAGCAGGGAAATTATCTGTCATTAATACTGTGCAGTAGTTTTGTTATCCTTATATATCTACCACTCTCTGAATTAATGAGTTGATTTAAAGTGCATCAATTAAGTAGGAATAAAATTAGGAAAATAATTTGAAGTGATTTAAAGAGATAACAGAGTAGACTCTACATCTGTGAGTAGAGTTTAGTGGATTAAATGCATTGAATTCACTTATGTAGAGTAACACGAGAGATGGGATGCTGTGGTGCTAAGAACTGAGTCAGCAGCCTGCTTGCACAGTGTTCAGTGTCTGGGCTATCTTGCCGTGTACGATGGGGAACTGCCGTGTCACTGCTCCTCTTGCTGAGTCTGGGGCAGCGATGTAGAGAGAGCAGCAGTCTGTGTGGTGGAGCTCGCTGTACATTGTCACATCAATGTAGTACCTGAGAAAAAGTGAGACACAAACAGAGTTTTGTTGGTCTGTTGCGAATAAAAGAGACAAAACACATTCTTCTGAATGATTTCTTATCAGTCTCATTGAGAATTGTTGGTATCAAGTGTTGATATAAGTGCAAGTTCAGAAACTTTAACCTCTTCAGATGTGTTAATTGATGTCCTAGCACCAGCTTACAGACACATTACCTCCACCACCTGAACTGGGGTGGTATTAGACTGTAATCAATCGTGGGATATACTTGGCACTTTAAAGCAGAATCAGCGTTGTGCATCCAGTGTGAGTTAAATGTACTGAGTGTTGGTATATTTCAGGCGATGCATTGTGTACGTGTATTGGTACCGATCCAGAGTGTGTGTGCGCTTGTGTGTGAAGAAGTGTGTGTGTGTGTGCATGTGTGGTAGAATAAAGTACCATTACCATCTTCATCTGTGTCAGTCCTTTTCCTCTCTACAGCCCCATCCTGCAGATGATTTTAGTCAACAGGGAAAAATAAACCTGGAACATTAACAACAAAACAAATTCCTGCTCTGTGATACTGCATCAGTTAACACAGCTGAACTATGCCGACTGTAAAGACTGCTCAGCTGCTTCATCTCCCCTGCTTTAATCTCATTCTTTCTTAATCTCTTCATCACCTCATACGGCACATTTACCACCGCATGACTCATCAAAGAAGACGACGTGTCTGTATTGAAGAAAACACAGCCTGCTAACATCGCACTTCGTGTGACACAGCTGAGGCCTGGATCCTGAGACGCCTTATGTAATAGCAATACTAATTATTAATACCTGCAATATGATGGAACAAGAAAAGTGACTAATTAATTACTGGATTGTCCTGTCTGGTTATTAGGAGACCCAACTTGTCCAGCAGTTGTTTTGAGGAAGACGTTTTGAAGGCAGGAAACACTTTAACACCTCTCTCTCTCACTGAGATACCATGACTCCAAGGAGAAGAGAGTCCTAACGTTACCTCTGAGTTAGTCAGCCAGCCGGTTAGCTAGGTAATGCTAATAATTCACAGGATGCTGTAAACACACTCGACCAAAGTGTGAAGAAAGAAAGCAGCTGCAGTGCCATACCAGAAAATGATTAGCTGGTGTTGGAGCAGGTGGAATCTTCCATGTGCAGCCGACGGGAGGTGATGCTGTTAAATACACAGTGCTCACAGGGGACAGCTGGCAGCCAATGGAGAAACATGTTGAAGGGATGATGTAATAAACTGACACCCTATTGGACACTGATTTGGTGGGCCAACGGAAAACAGATTTATTTCTTTATATCAAGAGTTATTTGTGTATGTTCACTGTTATTAAGCACATGCCACATCAGAGAGAGAGAGAGAGGGAGAGAAGAGTGAGAGGAAGAGAGAGAGAGAGAGAGACCGAGGGAGAGGGAAAGAGAGAGGAAGAGAGACGGAGAAAAGAGAGAGAGGAAGAGAGAGGGAGGAAGACAGAGGGAGAGGGAAAGAGAGAGGAAGAGAGATGGAGAAAAGAGAGAGAGGAAGAGAGAGGGAGGGAGACAGAGGGAGAGAGAGTGAATTTTGTTGTATGCCATTGTACAATGACAATAAAGGCTTCTTCTGAGAGAGAGGGACAGAGAGACAGAGACAGAGAGAGACAACTCTTCTCCAGTCCCCAAATTTAAACCCTGACTGAAACCAACAGGGCTCCAGCACTGTCCCTAAACACTGATCTGATTAAATAAGAGAGTAAACATACATACTATTATTCAAAAAATGTTTCATGTTTTTTCTGACTTTCTTTAATTTTCCTTGATTTCTTGTAAAATATTCTATACTTTCACTTAGTCAGATATCTAAAAATCATTTTTAATATTGTTGTCAATACACACTGTGGTGTAAATTTAAAAGACATTTCCAAATTTCTGTGTCAAAATATTAGTAAGTTTATCATTTCAGTCGATAATTTGCTGACATAATGCAAAAAAAAAGGTGTTCAATCATTCTCCCACAAACTAAACAGGCCCTCAGCAAACCTGGAGCCAGGCAGAAATAGAGATAACATATTATCAATTCAAAATACAGTGTGAAATATGATACTTCACAATAACAGTTCAAACACAATGCAGCTCAGCTCTGGCCCAGAGGTACCTCTCAGGTTAATCCGACCCTGGCTTCTGGTCCAGCCTTTAAATTCAGATTATGAGTCATAGATTTAGGCTCGTGCTCACTGAACTGCGCCTTTGAAATCAGCTCTGCACAGGCTTTCTCACGTGCACTGCAGAACACTTAAATCTCGTGAGTCTGCGGCAGGACGAGCTTCTCTCTAACGATGATCACTCAGGACGCGGCTCGAATCCGCTCTGTTCTTTCATGTTCACTGCTAATTAATGTGGCGGATCGCTTAGAGTGAGGCGGTTAAATGAATCTATACTTTACTCACCCTCTGGAGAGCAGTCCGTTTATTCCAAGCTCTCTGTCACCCCATGGTCGCCTACAACTGAAACATATTTTATGGGAGATTAGCCCGACTCTGTGCTGTGAACAGGACTAGCAGTAGCATCCCGTTATCGCTGCTTTAATAATCTTCAGAGATGCACAATATGCGCTTCCGTTCCGGGGCTCCGGGATTCCTGGATCACTTCCTATTGGTCCATGATCACAGACAACGAGCCAGTGACGCGCGTTGAAACATGTCACCATACTGTCAGGTTTGAATTAGGCCTAGATATTGTTTGGTGTTTTGTGGTTATTTATCTTCTATAAATCCACTGTGGTAAAAACAGGTAAAACTATAATTTATTAGAAAATATCAGAGCTGAAACGGTATTAGCGCCTAATTCATCATGCGTTAAACATCTATCACCAGCAGATGGTGGTGCCACTGCTTCAGCGGTTGATGCAGTCTTTGATTTCAGTTCCATCAGTTCCATCCAGGTTGCACAAATAGCCTAAATAGTACCATCTCTCACATCAGAAACGCACTTAATGACTACATACACACGGTGGAGAGAATGAATGGAATAAAATGACTTTTATTTGTGATGGTGAAAGTGGCGTTTTGTGGTGATGGTGGTGTGTTGTTTTCTACTGAGATGCAACCAAACAAACCCTTGAGTGCGTCTGAGAGAGGCAGCAGGTCACCGGTAGCTCCCGTGATTTTTACCTTTTTAAGTTATTCTTGGTGTGTTCTTTTGACTTTTCCTGTATGTATATATTGTATATTATCTCTCTGTCCTTGTAGATTTGCTCATATGCAATGTGGTATTCGTTTTTTCTGCTTATACTATATTTATTTTTTAATTTTTTTATTATAACTATTTTAGACTTGTTTTTCTTCGTGTGCAACTGAGCTACTGTGACCAAACAATTTCCCTTGTGGACCAATAAAGTTTATCTAAGTCTAAGTCAGTGAATAGAACAGGCCTGTTTTCTTCTAAATCAGAGAATCATTTTAATTCTTAAGACAAAGGATTAACATCGCCATTAACATTTTCGGTCTAGTTGTTGGTGTTAAAGTAAACATTTCAATGTATACTTTCTTTTTTTTTTTAGTATTTATGAAGTATTTATTGTCTAAAAATACCCGTAGCCAGATGTTTGCTGCTGTGGCTGTGTAGTGAGTAGCTCAGTCTTTACGTCACTGCCCGGGGTTTCCTCGTCAAGTGAACCCTACGGCGTCATGGCGGAGGCCGGTTGTCGGAAGACCCTGGATTGAAATGCCAGCTTTCTACAATCGCAGTTGACCGACGAGCACTAGACTTTGCTTACATCTAAAACGAGAAAGGGGATTTACTTACTTTGTCGGGGAAGAGGAAAACCTACACTGCACCAGTTTTACTCAACTGAGTCGTCTCTGCTCTCCCTAACTGGGAGAGAGCTAGCTAGCTAGCGTAAGGTAGCGTTAGCTACCAGCCGCTGCTAGCTCACTAGTTAAATAAAAGAAGAAAGGACCTCTGAAGTGGAAGGCGGATTTAAACATCTATTTCATTGGAGTTTGACAGGTAACATAAAATATTGTTCGGTAACATACAGCATGGAGCTACTTATCTCCCTAGTTCAGCGAGAACATAAGCTAAGTTTATGTTGATGTGGTAAAAGCCGCGAGAAGTGAGCGGCGAATTAAAACAAGATGGAAGAGGGTGAAGTTAGGTTAGCTAATTTGGGTTTGTGGGTTTAATAATGAATAGTAAATAAGTTTAGGACTCTGTCGTCGTCCACTACTCGCACAGACATTTGCATAGTTAAATATTGTTGACTGTTAAACAGCGAGTGTAGACTGGACAGCGAACATACCAGCGGCTCCCTGCTCAGATGAAGTAGGGCAAAGTTTTGTCATTTTGTTAGCTTCCGTCGTAGCCTCGTGCTTCATAACGTTAGCCAATGCTACTTTCCTTGACAACCTCAGTAAACGCTACGCTATCATCCCTCTCCTTGTTTAATGAACCCACGTTGAACTCAAATAAAAATGGCACGACATTTAACATTTCACCAACATGGCTGCGGCACATTTTGTGGAATTATAGCGCAAGCTGTTGCTTTTATTGTTTTACAAGTGTTATGGTTGTATAACCTAGAAATTCATAATACTAGCATAACACATAAGAGCTAGCACCCAGCAATTGGTTATACGAAGAGGACAGTGGCTGCAAAGTGTCTAGCATTAATCAAGTTGGTAGTGGTAATACGATACTGTCGATTGTTGAGGGATTTTGTCGTCCATTGAATTTGGAGATGAAAAACTAGCTGATGCGATGACCGTGTCTGTATACATTACTGCTAACGTACCCCGCCAATAGCTAATATTGGCGTCATTAGCCGGTATTAGCTAGTTAGCAACATGCTAATCTGTAGCATAAGTAACACTAAATAGCATCACGAGTCGACGACACGAAGGCTGGTATAGGGCCGTTTAGAATAAAAATGTCTTTTTACTGTGGCTAAGGTCAGTGTGGCTGTTTAGTGTTCTGAATGTCCACGGAGCTTAGGGTGAATTCGAAAACACGCTGCTGCTCCGCAGGCCTGATAGGCCCTTGCGCTAAGGGAACAAATGCAGTTAGATGGAGCAACAGCCATCCGGACATAGTTGTCTGTTCTGGCTTTAAAGTGGAATATTCATTTAAAAACGTGTTTTGCTGTGCTACAAAAACAGTTAACCTCTACCAGAACTAAAGCGCAGAGCGTTAATGATTTCAGAAATTTTGACATAAAAAATCTGCGAAAGTGTATTGACAGTTCCAATAGGAGAGTTCATTGGTTGAACTTTGATGCAGGGACTAGAGTCTGTCGAGGATGGTGTACTCAGCTGCAAATGCATTTAACTTTGTAAGCATGTCGATATGTACCTGCAGTGTTTAATTTCTTCCAGGGTGTGCCAAATTGTAACAAATACAAGATTAAGGTACAGTCCTCACATTTTCCTGGAAGTATTTGTAACATTTTTAATATGCACCTTCACTCACAGGTTAAACACGTTTGACATAATACTACAAGTGGTCAGGGGGAAGTCTATATTCTGGACTTCAACATGGCTGGACGCAGTGAGGATGAAAGCGTAAGCAACAGCAGTGGAGAATCAAGGTAAAACAATTTATAAGCTTTCACAAAATCAGACTAGTGTTGATCAAAATCTGTTGTTTTTTATTAATGTTTCATTTCGCATGATACAGTTATGATGATATAGTTGTAATAGTAACTACATCTGATCCTTATGTTTACACATTAGACAGGAGTAGAATGCTTTTGAACCACTTGTCTCCCATTTCTGTGTCTGGGATGCTGCCATCTCCAGTTTACTTACACTGAAATGTGTCATTTATAATGTTAGGCACACATATCTAATGGTGTGCCAGTGCTGATTTACATGAGTCTCTTGTTTACACTGCACAGCAGTAAATAATGTATATAGGCAGAATTTTGCAATATTAAAAAGCCACAGTGGCAGAAATAATTACCTCCAGATCTTACTGATTCCAAGTTAAACCATATAATTAGCTCAGTGCCAGGTAATCCAACTCAGATGTGCAGTTGGAAATATGTAATTAGCTAACATATTACATGACAACTTTGGATTGCATTGTATTAAAGGTTGTGCAAGAATAAACTTTTGTTGCTGGACATCCCCCCTCTCTGGGGGGGAAACGCACTTGTTTCATTGCAGTGAATGATTGTGCTGTTTTTTGTTGTTAAGTATATAAGTTAAAGGCATGCAACACTTTCATGTTTATCTGCATACAAGGACAGAATGAATGATGTCAGTAGAGTTTCATAAATACCATACAACCACTTTTTTCTTTTCTTTTTTTCTTTTTATTTTTATATTGCTACTTGTGAAAGAGTGGTATAGAAAATGATGTTACCTTAGTAACAGGGGTTTTATTGGCACAAGAATAAAAATGTTTTGATTGAGTTCAATATGTTTTCTGAATGATTCATCTGTTACAAATATGTGTTTCATGGTTTTTTTTTCTCATAACATGTGACAGTAACTCTGATGATGAATCCGGTTCTGGATCGGGCTCCGCATCAGGGTCCGGCTCAGGTTCCAGTTCCAGCTCCTCCAGCAGCAGCAGCCAATCAGGAAGCAGTGACTCAGGAAGTGGCTCAGACTCTGGCAGCCAATCAGACTCTGACACAGAGAAATCCAAGGAGAAGATAGAACCGCCAAATAAGTCAAACATTGATGGAGCTGAGGTAAATAATTGTGGTTTCAAAGAAGTGATCAAAGAAGGGCTTAAATTTGTGACACTTACTGGATGTGGAGAAAAAGAAATTGTTCTGTCAGGAAAACGTTGCAACATTATGTGTTTTGACAGCTGCTTTCATATAATCTGCATCAAAGTGCTTGACACTCCCTGAAACTATTTGTCAACATAGACTCAGCATTGCCTTGCATCTCTGTAGCAACACTGTGTCTAATGCAAGGGACTGCTTAAAGAGCACAGAGCTGCAATACTTCTAGTTCGCATGGCTTGACCTAGTTTGACACATTTTCATGTTAGAGGCACACTAACATTTTACCGTTAGTGGCACACACTTCTTTTTGGGGTATTTAACACTCCTCTCATGTGAAAGCTTCTAAACCTCACATGTTTTGGCTAATCTTCCAACACACTTGTTGATTTCAGTTCTGGAAGTCCAACCCAAGTATCCTTGCGGTGCAAAGGTCTGCTATGCTCAGGAAACAGCAGCTTCAGCAGCAGCAGCAGCAACAGCAACAGCAGCACCATAGACAAAGCTCCTCAAACAGTGGATCTGATGAGGTTTGTTTCAAACTGAACTGACTCTCAGTACACATTTTCTGTGCAGTTAAATTGGGAACTAATCAACAGCTTTTGTAGAACGGTAACATCTGTAATTGGACAGGTACAATAAATTGATTGCATAGTCACAAACATTCTGTCTATGATGATCTTTTTTGTTCTAGGACTCGTCAAGTAGCGATGAATCTGACTCTTCAAGTGGATCCAAAAGGAGAAGAAATTCAGGCTCCTCTGACTCTGGATCAGGTTCTGGATCTGGCAGTGGTTCTGGATCAGACTCATCCGCAGAGGACAACAGTGACGAAACGGCCTCAGACTATGAGCCCAGTCACAAAATCAAAAGTAGAAAACCTCCAACCAAGTAAGTGGACCACTGCCTTTTAACAGTTGCCTGGGTACACAGGGTTACTTTATTGTCAAGTATTTCCCTTTGAAGTGGACACTAGGCTTACATTCTTTGAAGAAATACGCAGAGTGGCTTGACTTTAATTTGGAATATGCATTATTTCTTCGCCTCTTGTCTTGTCTCAGGATGAATTTTCGGAATGGGAAGAAAAGCAGTGCCCAGAGGAAGAAAACAAAGAAGTGCTCTTCTTCTGAAGACGAGGATGATAACTACAAGAAGGTGGCATCCGCGGGGCCACGGCGGCAGGCCACAGTTAACATCAGCTACAAGGAGGACGAGGAACTGAAGACGGACTCAGATGATGTGGTGGAGGTTCTGGGTGAAGATGTACCACAGCCCGAGGAAGATGAATTTGAAACACTGGAGAGAGTAATGGACAGCAGGATAGGAAGAAAAAGAGGTAAAGGACACAACACTCAGATTGATGATGCCAGCCACTCTGATGTAAGGTGTTTTACCTTAACATAACTTCAAAATCATTTTGATGGTACACTGACGTAATCAGGAGAATGGGGTGTCTTTCATTCCCATTCCGCACCTTGAATGCTGGGTCTTTCACTATGTAACTTTGAGTGGGTACAATTGCCTGTGAGAAATGTCTAACACCCTACAGTGTCACAAACCAACAGCTATGGGTCCTCAGCTAGCTGCTAGAAGAAACTAGCTTGTTACCTCTGTCTTTCATTTATCATTAACTTCGATGAATTTTGTGTTTGTTGCTTGAGTGATCAGTAGGCTTTTTCTGTACATGAGCTGTTAGCTTCTAGGGTTTTTGCTACTTACAGTAATCTGACACACTTAGAATTTAATGTGCTAGCCTCCTGTAGTTACCACTTGTGGTGGCAGAGACTGCTGTTGCTGCCAAAGTTACATACTCTTGCCTTATTTGGGGCTATATACAGTAATTTCATCAGGTATGGAATTTCAGAATTCTAATCAACTATTGAAAGGTGTAGTGGAGGTGGGGGGATTTTTTTTTTATGGGGAACTTGGTAGATATCAAGGAGGCTTTCAGCCCAGTTCTAAGGATGAATAAAGAAATATGTAACACAGTATTCCTTCGTTTTGTTTCCTAACAGCAACAGGAAGTGTAACCACTGTGTACGCTGTAGAAGCAGACGGGGACCCCAATGTCAACTTCAATCCCCACAAAGAGGCCGGTGAGGTCCAGTATCTGATAAAGTGGAAGAACTGGGCACACATCCACAACACCTGGGAGACAGAGGAGACACTCAAAATGCAGAATGTCAAGGGCATGAAAAAACTGGACAATTTCAAAAAGAAGGAACAGGAGAAGAAGAAATGGTGAGAGCTTATTCACTTAAGCATGTGCTTCTTGCTTTTATAAACGTTATCACAACTGTACACATACTGACAGTGAGAGCTGCCCTGTCTTCTCCTGACCACTGGGCAGCATGAAAGGCTACCAGGACAACCACACTGAAAAAATAGACAGAAGCAGTCAAAGTCTCAGTAGCCAGCGGTCCTCCCTGGTGAATTCAATGACCACATCCATGTAAAACTCATAACTCCACTTAAGTCTATCCAGCCTCAGACATACACATAAATAGAAGAAATAAAACATGAAATAACCCAAATGTCACCATCTGCAACTGTACTATTTAACTGTTCTGGACTGATATTTTTTAGTTTTTAACCAAAACAATCAGCAGAGTAGGGTATAGTGTGTCAAAATAGCCATGTGCACATAAAAACAAATGTCACCCATTGGAACCTGTATTCAGGATGCCACTGGCATAGCTGTCATGCTATAAGACCTCATTTAACCTCTTTTTTTGTCTCTAAAATAGCCCACGTAACTGATGATGATTGGTTCAAATTTTAATCACAGATGCTTCATTGATTTCCATAGGAATATGAACATTACCCTGGTTCATCTTTTCCCACAGCAGATTCCTGTTCTGTAAAGGAATTTAACCCAGTCATCTTCTGGTCACAAACCTCCTCAGTTTTGATAATGACAACCGGAATTTTTGAAATGTTAAATTTTATTTAATACCCTCTGAATAAAATGTGAACAAGAAATGGAACACAGGTTACCGCTTACTTTCTAATGTTTTTTTTTCCCCTCTCCCTAGGTTAAAGGCGGCCTCACCAGAGGATATAGAATATTTCAATTGTCAGGAAGAATTGATGGATGACCTGCACTCTCAGTACCAGCTAGTAGAGCGAATCATAGGTGCACTTTCTACTATGTATTGCTCATTGTTTGTATAAAGCAGTTTATTCTGAATATTTGATGCCACTGGATTTCTGAACCTAAATATGTCTCTCAATTCAGGCCATTCAAACCAGAAGTCAGCAGCTGGTTACCCAGACTACCTGTGTAAGTGGCAGGGCTTACCATACTCAGAGTGTAGCTGGGAAGATGGTGCACTGATTGCCAGGAAGTTCCAGAAATGCATTGACGACTACATGAGCAGAAACCAGTCCAAGACCATTCCATCTAGGGACTGCAAGGTAATGTACTGCCAGGTCCCTGCTGGCTGTTTGTTGGTATTGCATTGCACCTTTGCCTTTTCCCATTCTGAAATAAACTGAATTGTGAGTTCTGAATGCTGACGAGCTGCTGTCCTTTCCTGTAGGTGCTGAAACAGAGACCCAGGTTTGTGCCCATGAAGAAGCAGCCAGCTTACATAGGAGGTGACGGGCTGGAGCTCCGAGACTACCAGTTGGACAGTTTGAACTGGATGGCCCACTCCTGGTGCAAGTATGACTCAGTCAATCCTTACATTTTCAGCCTGGGGCCCATATAGTAATTATGAGGTGAAAAAACTACCATAGTAATCAGGCATAAAGATGCAGTGTACACAAAAGTTTGGGTACCCCTCGGGCAAATTACGTATTTTGTTGAGTGTAAAGAAGTATATACAACCCCTGCAGTAAACGCACATAAAAAATAATCTTCAATTTACATTTTATTTCATTAATACAAAATAATAATGACAATAAAGTAAAAAAAATCAAGCTTGAATATCACTGAAAATCTGGGGGCAGATCTTAAGACTAAAATGATCTTAAATTGGTCTGAAATGAATCGTAGTAGTGCATTAACATTTAAAGAAAAGCCAATTTTAAATGTCTGTTTGGTGCAGAGGTTGTACTTCTAAAGTCACCGTATAGTACAGTATGTAATTTGCGCAGTGGTTCCCCAACTTTTGCATACAACTGCACATTGGCATCTAATATACAAATGGAATGTAAACCATGTCCATATGCTGGATGCTTCATAACTTAGACGTGTGTAGCAGACACACAACCTGAGCTGTTACTCTCTTCTGGTTTATCATCATTCACAGAGGCAACAGCTGCATCCTTGCTGATGAGATGGGGCTAGGGAAGACCATCCAGACCATCTGCTTCCTCAACTACCTGTTTAATGAGCACCAGCTGTATGGGCCTTTCTTGCTGGTTGTACCTCTGTCTACATTGACCTCCTGGCAGAGAGAAATCCAGCTCTGGGCTCCTCAGATGAATGTTGTGGTCTACCTGGGAGACATCAGCAGCAGGAACATGGTATGGTGGTTCAGGCACCTGATACTCACACAGAGTGTTTATTGATAAAATTTCATACTCCCTGTTTTGCAATTGGTGGTTCAGATGTACGGATGCAAACACCACGACTGCAGTTTTTACACATAAGTACATAAGTACATAGACTGTGGGGACTGTAGTGAACCAAAAACATTTTTACACTTGTCAGTGTTTCCCAGACATTGATTTATTTGTGTTTGCCAGCCACAATAACAACATATGGATTTTATTTATTTTCTACTGTTTTAAATGGGTAAATCTTATTCAGTAATCTTATTCAGTTATAGAGTCATACAGTATTATTAAAAATTGTGTTAACAGTTTTGATGTTTTCTTCTCTCCCGTTTCCATTTAATAGATCAGGACACATGAGTGGATGCATGTCCATAGCAAGAGAATGAAATTTAACATTCTCCTCACAACATATGAGATTCTTCTCAAAGACAAGGTCAGCAGCTGCTTCACTTCATTAAGAAACATGGTTGTGCTGTTGTTTGCCACTTAATCTCCTTTATGTATGACATGCTGTGCAGTATGATGTAAGAACATGATGAAACTGTGACAAATATGTGTCCTCCAGTCATTTTTGGGCAGCGTTAACTGGGCTTTCATTGGTGTGGATGAGGCTCACCGACTGAAGAACGATGACTCCCTCCTCTACAAGACCATGATCGACTTCAAGTCCAATCACAGGCTTCTGATCACAGGAACACCACTGCAGAACTCCCTGAAAGAGCTTTGGTCCCTGCTGCACTTCATAATGCCTGAGAAGTAGGTCACATCAATTGTTGTGCTTTAAGACTAACTTAGTTGTTAAAGTAGAAATATAATGAATATACTCAAATATACATATGTGGACAACATAACACACTTTTCATCACAGCAAACAGTTATGTGCACCAGACTTTTACCAGAAGAAATCAGTATAAAGCCTACGGGGTCGCAAACTGAACGTTTTCTCTTTTTCACAAAAATTGAGGGGAAACAGCCGCAAGGTTCCAAAATCTGAGCAAAGTAGAACAATGAGCTTATTTTTACCAGAGCGGAGTGCTTCTGAAGTGGAAAGGAGAAGCTAGGCCTCATTTTTCCTGCTCAAAATAAATTCCCACTTTTTATTTATACCAAAGTGGTCTTTATCCAGTAAGGGAGCGCATTAAAAATATCCTGATATATGGTGGTGTAACAAAATAAAACACTACAATACAAACTTATGACACACTTTGTACAAGGTAAGAATGATAAACTTTTTTTGCATGTTTTGCTTCTAAGGAGGAATAAATAAATTTCCTCTCTGTCTGTTTGTATCTTGTACCATGAGTTGACCCACTGTCGGTTGTATGTCTTGTTTCTCAAGGTTTCATTCTTGGGAGCTGTTTGAGGAGGAGCATGGTAAAGGCAGGGACTCTGGTTATACCAGTCTGCACAAAGAACTGGAACCTTTTCTACTGCGCAGAGTCAAGAAGGACGTGGAGAAATCTCTTCCTGCCAAAGTGGAGCAGATCCTCAGAGTTGAGATGAGTGCCATCCAGAAACAGTATTACAAGTAAGAACTGGATGTTGGGTTGTGTGAACACAACCCTACTTCCCTTGTCATACTCAAAAACCCTTAGAAGTACCCTGCAGCTCTTAGAATGAATCAATTCTGTGAATCAGATCTGTGTTCACCTACCACTTGAATGATAGAGAGGGAGTCCATCATTATGGAAAGAACTTTATATAATAAAATTGTGTGTGTGTGTGTCCTGTTTGTGATTAGATGGATCCTGACCAGGAACTACAAGGCTCTGAGTAAAGGTACCAAAGGCAGCACATCAGGGTTCCTGAACATCATGATGGAGCTGAAGAAGTGTTGTAACCACTGCTACCTTATCAAGCCCCCAGAGGACAACGAGTTCCTGAACAGAGCTGAAGCCTTACAGGTCTGTTGATGTTGTGCTGTTGTGTTGGGTTTCTATTAGTCCTGATAAAGTTCTTTCACTTCCTTTCTTATCTCTTACTGATTATGTCTCTTTGAGCTATTTCTCTTGACTTTTTTTTAAGCGTGGAAGAATATCCCATCATAACAATTCATCTCAGTATCTGATTATTTACTAAAAGATAACTTAAATACCTGAAATGAGGCCTTTGCTGTTTGATTTAGTGTATCCTGCAGTAATTGAGGTTTGGCTTTTTCAGCCACTCCAGGGCAATGGAAACAAGTGGTGAACCCTCAGACATATCATCACCTTTTAAGCTGATGATGTGATGCAGTTCTGACAAATTGTTAGCAAACAGCTGCTTATTTCTTCATCCCAGACTTGGAACAACATCATCTTTCATTTATAGTTGTGTTCCTGGCACCTTGGCTCATGCCAGTTTTTGCTCTCTACCAACTTCCAAGGCAAATATTAGCTTCTTTAGTCGACTACATGTATACACCAGCTATTGGCTAATTCCATTTGTCTGCTTTGAGAGCGATGAGAGTGAACCAAAGCTGCAGTTCAGAAACCTAACTCGAATTTTAATTTGTTTACTGCGCTTCCATTGTACTTATTTCTTTGCATGCCTATTTTTGGACGCTGCTGGAACCCTTGGGGATGTTTAAAGTATATATCTATCTATGTAAACAATGAGCTGAAACTTACCATAAAGCTGAGGGGAGCAGCAGATGCAGGTGATAACTGTGGGTATCACTATTAGCGACCCCCTTTCACAGTGTCACACTGTTTTCACATGGATCCTCATAAACTGCCTCTAAGACTAGTCTTAGACTGGGATGGTTCTTAAAGCTCTATCAGTATTTATGTGAGTCAGGGCTGGGTGATAATATTATACTGTATATTGCTTTAATGTTTTACAAATTTCTGTTGTTTAAATTAGGGATTTCAAGCAAATTGTAATTAAAAGCTCCCAAATTAGGGCCCAGGTGCATTCATTTTGCTTTAGAAAGCATCAAACATTTTCTTTGTTTAGGTCTCAGAAAGTATCAGTGGTGTTGTTGTTTGTAATTCGTAGAATAAAATAGATAGATAAATAGATAGATATACTTTATTGATCCCAACCTGGGAAATTACAGTGTAGCCACAGCATTACACAATATAAAAATGAAATGAAAATGAAAAAATATAAAAATGTGAGCATATCCTGTTTTTTTTTTTTGTTTGTTTTGTTGCTTCCTTTCTGCTGAAAGGAAGCCTTACAGAAAATGTTTTGGAACAACTAACTTCATGGTTGTGCTTCATTCTAGAAGCGTACTAAATGAACAGAGTTGACTCTGTATTTATTTTATGTTATTACTTGGAGAGGCTTGACCAATAACTCTTAGCCCCTCTTTTCCTTTTAAAGCAACTGATCCGCAGCAGTGGGAAGCTGGTTCTGTTGGATAAACTCCTGGTGCGTTTGAAGGAGCGAGGCCATCGAGTTCTCATCTTCTCCCAGATGGTACGGATGCTGGATATCCTGGCTGAATATCTGAGGAGCCGACAGTTCCTCTTTCAGGTAACTACACACTATCCTCACACGACGTGATACACTCACCCAGCTCTTTTAGCACTATTAGGGTTACTGCAACACAGTAAACTATTCAATAAGTGAAGGGGTCTGAATAGTTTATGAAGCCAAACGTGCCTGTTATACATTTCTGAATTTGAAATGTTGTTTGTTTATGTAGAGATTAGATGGCTCCATCAAAGGGGAGATGAGGAAGCAGGCGTTGGACCACTTTAATGCTGAGGGCTCAGAGGTAAGTTCTACGCTCTAGATCCAGATAATGCAGTTTGGGAATAAACCTGGGCTGTTACATATATTCAGTCTCCACTTATGTGCACAGGATTTCTGCTTCCTGTTATCAACGCGTGCGGGTGGTCTGGGTATCAATCTGGCGTCGGCTGACACAGTGGTCATCTTTGACTCAGACTGGAACCCCCAGAATGATCTCCAGGCCCAGGCCAGAGCCCACAGGATCGGACAGAAAAGACAGGTAAGCAACAACTGTCATAAACCTCGATCCATCTCCACTTGTGTAATGTTGACATTAACCACCTTCTCTGCATGCACTTCCAGAACATGCTGAAGTGCTGTTCTGGTGATGCACACAGTATTCTGTGTATCTCACTGTTTGCTTGTCAACTGGCAGGTGAATATCTACCGTCTGGTGACAAAGGGCTCGGTGGAGGAGGACATCATTGAGAGGGCGAAGAAGAAAATGGTGCTGGACCACCTTGTCATTCAGAGGATGGACACCACAGGGAAAACAGTCCTCCATACTGGTGCAGCTCCCTCCAGGTAAGCAACAACACTACACATGCTGCTGCTAAATGAACTAAAATCCATTCAGGAGATTTTAGCTATAGTGTTTGTGTTCCTCACAAAATTTGTTATCTCACTTGAGTGTGTTTTGTTGCAAACAGTTCAGCCCCTTTCAATAAGGAGGAGCTTTCTGCCATCCTGAAATTTGGTGCTGAGGAGCTTTTCAAAGAGCCAGAGGGTGAGGAGCAGGAACCTCAGGTATGGAGTTATACACTGAATTGGATGTACATAATGATACTTTTTTCTGAAATATATAGTCGCATGTCACAGCCTGTTCTGCTCCACAGGAAATGGACATTGATGAGATCCTCAAAAGAGCTGAGACCAGGGAGAATGACCCTGGACCCTCCACAGTGGGAGAAGAACTGCTGTCTCAGTTCAAGGTTAAAAAAATAGCTTGTTGTTTCAGAAACTCTTTAAATAATTTGTTACACTCAGGAGGTTAATAGTTACAGTTGTTTGTTGGCCTGGCCTGTGCAGGTAGCCAACTTCTCCATGATGGAGGATGAGGAACTAGACATCGACTCAGAGCGTAGTCACCGGAGCTGGGATGACATTATTCCTGAGGAGCAGAGGAGGAGGGTGGAGGAGGAGGAGAGACAGAAGGAGCTGGAGGAAATCTACATGCTGCCTCGCATGAGGAATTGTGCCAAACAGGTACACAGGCAGTCATGCCAAATATAATTAGGACTGTGTTCCGTGTAATTCATGGGTTCTTAATGAACGTCCAAGTGATGTTTCTGGGTTTGTGTTGACAGATAAGCTTTAATTCAGTCGAGGGCCGACAGAGCAGGAACAGGAGATACTCCGGGTCCGACAGTGACTCCCCCTTAGACCGAAAGAGGCCTAAGAAACGAGGACGGCCTCGGACCATTCCACGTGAAAATATCAAGGGTTTCAACGACGCTGAGATCCGAAGGTGATTACATTAACAACCAGTGTCTCGATGTGTCGAATTATCTACTCCACATAACATATTCCTGTTAACATCTCTGTGAACTATTTGCAGATTTGTCAAGAGTTACAAAAAATTTGGAGGGCCACTGGAAAGGTAAGCTAGTTCACATTAACTTCAGATTGTTTTGTTTTTGTTTTTCTTATTATTACCAACAACATCTGCCCAACATGTGTCTTCTTCACTCAGGTTGGATGCTATTGCTCGTGATGCTGAACTTGTAGATAAATCTGAACAAGACCTGAAACGGTTGGCGGAGACAGTTCACAACGGCTGTGTGAGAACACTACGAGAAAACCCCTGTGGAACAGACAAGACCTCAGGTACCAAACAGATCTTTTTACCAATGTTCCACACTTCTATACAATTAAAGAAGTCATTTCTAAATCCTGAGATGATTAAGTTTAATGAGTGTGTGCCACAGCGTTGTAAAGCGTGACGCACCTCTCAAAGGAGATCGTAAAGTGCTGTTTCACACAGAATTAAATGGCCATCAAATTCAATTCAATTCAAAGCATGAAACCTGATGAAACTGCTTGTTTTTCCACTTTGTTTGCTCATCAGGAGGAAGAAGAGGGAAGGTAAAAGGCCCAACATTCAGGATCTCTGGAGTCCAGGTGAATGCCAAGCTTGTTATCTCTCACGAGGAAGAGCTGGCTCCTCTCCACAAGGCTATTCCTGCTGACCCAGAGGAGAGGAAGAAGTAAGGCTCTAGATACGCTATGTGATTGGGCATCACAGCTCATTTTTTTTAAGTCTGTGTAATATCAAATACGTTAATGGCGCATATGCTCTCATAGTATTTATACGTCGAGCAACCCTGTTTCTGTTAAATAAGAAAAATTTGATACATATTTGGGGGTAGGGCGTTGTAATGGATGGGTGGAGATTTGTCTAAAGCTCTTTGTGTTTGTGTGAAAAGTGCTAAACAAATAAAGTCTGATTGATTGATTGACGAGGCATGACAAAATATATTTGCATGTCTGGGTTTTAATCGTCTGTATTTGAATAGGTATATTATTCCATGCCACTCGAAGGCAGCACACTTTGACATTGAATGGGGGAAGGAGGACGACTCCAGCCTCCTCATAGGAATCTATGAGTACGGTTACGGCAGCTGGGAGATGATCAAGATGGACCCGGACCTCAATCTCACACACAAGGTCAGTTCAAGCACACACACATTTGACACAGTGCATTCCCTTTGCCCTTTACTCTCACCTTAACTAATGCCTAACAGTATATATATATCTAGTCCTGAACCTGTCTTGTTTTTTTTAATACCCTTCAAAAACGTGGACATTTATCATTTATGATTATACAATCATGTTAACTGTGTCCGCTTGTTGATCAGCTCCTACCAGACGACCCTGACAAGAAGCCACAGGCCAAACAGCTACAGACCAGAGCAGACTACCTCATCAAGTTACTGAGCAAGGACCTGGCCAAAAAAGAAGCACAGAAACAAGCAGGGACGGTAAGTCTTACTGTGACTCTGTATGCCGAGACTCCTCCGCATCACTAACTGGAAAGCAATTCTCATACACATCTGTATGCTGCTGCAGAGTTATTAAAAGCTTTTTAATAATGCTGCCACCTGGAATAATGCACAGAGGGAGCTGAGCTGAGTATTGTAGGGGGAAAAAAATCATAATTAGAATTTTTTTTTTGTTAACTAACTATTGTTTCACTTGTTGTATTTGTCTTTTTGAATGGTTTGTGTTTGTTGTTGCGACCGTGTTTGTGCTGTTGAGATTTTAAAAGTCAGACTTTTCCCTTCTATGTAAGATAGTTGACATGGATCTGTTAAGATGTCTTCCAGAATCTACCATGCCTCTTTGTATGTATGTAGGCCAGTTCACGGAAGAGGAAACCAAGAAGTAAAAAAAGCAAAACTCAGAAGCTGACAAAGACGGACGAGGTGATGAAGAGTCCGTCCTCAGATCCCCCGTCGGACAAGAGGTCAGATGATGAGGATGACATCAAGGAGGAAAAGGTGCGTTTAGATACTAGTGCTACTGTTTTTTTCTTTCCTTCCTGTGGCATGAAATAATGATTTCCTGTTTGGAGTTTGGAGTTGAAGTGTCATGTGATTTGACCATTTCAGGAGATTACACCAGTGAAGCCTCCAAGCAGACGGGGCCGAGCAGACAGGGGGGTGGTGAAGGAGGAGGAGGAGGACGAGGAGGACGAAGATGACGAGGAAGAGGAGGAGGAGCCTGAGCAGGAGGAGCTTTCTTCATCAGGGGAAAGGGAGGTCAAAGAAAAAGAGATCAGAAAAGAAGGCAAAAAGGAAAAAAAGGAGGAAAATTGGGACGGTAAAGAGACAAAGGAGCCAAAAGAGAAAAAGGAAACAAAGCCTCTGGAGGCAGTACACAAACAAGAGGAGAGCATGGACAAGGTGAAACAATAATTCTATATGTCATATATTATTTTACTACTGTGGATCCAAGTCTCAACCTGTTCAATGAACTGATAATTGGGCTGAAGATGGTGATGAATTAATTCTCAAATCCTTTTCATCAGAATGAAGTAAAAACCGAGGTACGAGAACGGACGAAGAAAGCCTCTGATGTGCCGGTCCACATAACAGCAAGTGGAGAGAACGTGCCAATATCTGAGGAGTCTGAGGAGCTGGACCAGAGGACCTTCAGTGTGGTACGTTCCACCGATCCTCAGATCCTCCGAAAGAAAATATATGGTTAAATATTCAGCTAACGGCAAAACATTGCTTGAACGTTGCAGTGTAAGGAGAGGATGCGGCCGGTGAAAGCAGCCCTGAAGCAGCTGGACAGACCGGAGAAGGGGCTGTCGGAGCGCGAGCAGCTCGAACACACAAGACAGTGCCTCATCAAGATCGGAGACCACATCACTGAGTGTCTGAAGGAGTACTCAAATCCTGACCAGATCAAGCAGTGGAGAAAGTTCGTATACACTCGTCTGTTTCTGTCACGTTTATCACACTGAGTGTTTCTGGAGTGACGACGCACATCTTCAGACAGTCTCCAGGAACATACTAATAGTCTTGCTCTCAGCTGTACTTACAAATGGTTGATATGTCGCTCATGTTGAGCTGGTGGTGTTTGTCTTTTTCAGAAACCTGTGGATATTTGTTTCCAAGTTCACTGAGTTTGACGCCAGGAAGCTACATAAACTGTATAAGCATGCAATCAAAAAAAGACAAGAGAACGCCCAGGTACGTGAAGGCCGTGCTGTGATTTGATTACAGTGTGACGCCTTGTAGAAATCCTTGATGTGATGAATGTGATTGTGTTTCCTAAAGGCAATGGAGCAGAACACTAGAAGTATCAACACTCATGGCTATAAACATGCAGGTACAGTCACATGTTTCCTGTTGTACATGATAAATAAGACGAGGGAGCTGATTTCTTACTGATTGATTTGTTCTCTCCATCCTCAGATGTTGAAAGGCTGAAGGACAACTCTCACCAGGACGACAGCAGCAGGGACAGCTACAGCTCAGAGAGGCATCAGGCTTCGGGCCGACACCACGAGAGCAGCAGCAGCAAGGAGAGACACAGCTCGGAGTCCCACAGGAAGACCGCAGGGGGGGAGTCCAGGAAGAGACCTTACTCCTCGTTCAGCAACGGCAAAGACCACCGAGACAGAGACCACTACAGACCAGACAGCAGGGACAGGGACAGAGACAGACAGGACAGGTGAGGGGCAAAGACTGGCTGTTATTGTCATGTATTTGTTGATTATAACTGTTTTGACTGTTCCATCAATCAGCGAGCAGCTTTTATGGTGATATTGTAAGTATAAAGTCTTTGGATGTATATCATAAGATCAGATATGTAATTACTCAAAGAGAGTTTCGGATCAGTCACACCGATGCTTTGTTTCTGTGCAGATACTACAACGACAGTAAGCACAGGAAGCTGGAGGAGTTCCGCACCAGCAGAGACCATCGGCTGGACATAAAGGATTACTCCCATTCAGACCAGCGCTCGTCCTACCGCTACCACTCGGACTGGCAGGCAGAGCAGCGAGCCACGGCCAGCGGGCCCCGCTCTCCCCGAGACCAGCGCTCGCCCATGGGTCACCGCTCCCCTTTCGACTACTCGTCAGACCACAAGAGCACACCTGAGCAGATCTGGAGCAGCCGCAAGACATAACAGGAGCTGCCCGGGTCTGCTAGTAGCAGCCATAGACTCAAGCAAATGCCTTACAGGGACTGTTGACTCCAACCTGAAGCAGTTTGAAGCACTGTGTTATCAGTCAGTTCAGCATGACTGTCATCTCCACACCTTCAGCTCATCTCGGAAACCTGGGAGATGAACGCCAGGGCGCGGCTCAAACCAGGTAGCAGATTTAAAAAAAAAAAAAAAAAAAATTAACTAAAAATCAAAGCATATTTTTATATTTAAGAGTCTAAAGCTGCATTGCTGCGTAGGCTTGGACAGCACGCAGCACACTTTTTTTTTTTCTCCTGTTATTTTTATAAACTTTTTTTAAATTCTGGAAATGGACACAATTGACCCTGAGTGCTGCCTCATACTCCCACCAACCCATGACACTGGATCCTGTATTTGACTGTTCTCTATGTTCGTCTGTCTCCCTGTCTCTGTCTCTCTTATCATGCTTAATGTGATTACCTAGCTTATTTAAGTGTTAACTGGACGAGAAATCAGTTGTCACACGAATCACATCACAGGTCGATGTAAAGGTTGAATCCAGTCTGGGCTCAGGCTCACCACCTGAAGTACCTCATTTTTCATCATTTCTCATTTCCTCAGTAGGTTTTTTTTTTCCACCAGGTGTGAATTATTTAATAACATATCTTAGCTGTAAAAAAATAACTTGGATTTTGTTTTTTTTGTTTTTTTAGAGCGACTTCTATCATGTTTTTTTGTTCTTCAGTAATACTGTTGTAAATTTTTGTAAAATAGTAAATCAGTGGTCTTTTTCCTCAGGCTTTTTTGGATTTATTATGACTCTATTTTTCCCCATCGACTCAGGCTTTTTTGTCATTCTACTATTGACTCTATGTACAGTAGTTCTTTCCTGATAATGCTTTCAGAATGTAACCTTTGGTAAAGGGAAAGTTCTTAAATGATACTCAGTTTTATTCACTAGTGCTTAGTTCTTTTGTCTCAGTGGAATCAGTGAGTTGGAAGGAAGTGACTTTTGTAATCACAGTCTACAGACAGACGGAGGTCTTTCCATAGAAGCTCCTGTTAGACCAGAAATAATCTTTTTTTTTTTTTTACATGACTTTGTTTTCTTAAATTTTCTTTTCTGTGTAGGCAATAATAATGTTTCTATGCAGCCAAGTATATTTGTGGTGAACCACCCAAACTGAATGAAGTCACTGTTACAGTTCACACTGTTGTACATAAATTTCCTCTATTTCAAAATGAATTTACACTGAAAGTGCATGAATTTTTATGAACTGTTTTATATAGTTGTTTATGAAGCCATTAAAATCAATCAGTGTACACACTCGTACCAACTCTTCAGCAAAGTGTCGAGAGTTTCTGATTCATCGGACAGTTTTTACAATGTACCCCTGAACTACACTTACTGAGCGCTTTATTAGGAACACCTGTGCACCTGCTTATTCACGCAATTATCCAATCAGCCAGTCACGTGGCAGCAGCAGATACAGGTCAGGAGCTTCAGTTAATGCATGTTGTCCTCTCTCTCCCTCTCTAAGTTAGTCTGCTCAACGTTCAGCCTCCAGTGGTACAGACAGGAAGCTTCTTTAAAGAGTGCCACTGCTCTTCATCCCTAAATTTGAAACCGATTTCTGAGGATAAACACGTTGATGAACACACCCGAGTAAAGCTTCTGCACCTTACTCAACACGTGAAGAAGACAAAGGTTCTGACTTCTTAGATTCAGCATGAAAATGATCATTCATGTCCCACCACTACAAACACGGCAGAGGTTCCACCCGAACCAGTCTTCCCCTCTGAAGAGGGAAAGAGAGGAAGACAGAGGAATTCTCAGACAAGAAAAAACACACATGACATGTGACACAATGAACTATATCATGTCAGCTGTCAATCAAAGCAGGTGAGACTGGGTCAGTGAACATCACTGGCTGCTCGTAGGCTTAAACTCAGTAAGGTGAGGTAGAGTAAATCATTTCAACTGGATATGAAAGTGTCTAAAATATACAACATCCTGAGCTTTTCAAAATAATAAACCCAACCAAATATTTGATTGGATTGATGTGAGGTGATCACAAATCTCACTCCGAGCTCAACACAAAAGTTCAAGTATTTATTTATTGCATTACTTACTTCATAACCATAGTTTTTTGTTTTCTTTCTTTTTATCTGTCTCACCTGTAGAGCAGCTTTCTTCTCATCTTCAGACCGCCGCCGATGCTGCAGCAGCCTCATCATATCCTGTGTTGTGGTGAAATCTCAGATGCTTAACAAGGTTCGTGGTGTCGCCGCAGCACCTCACACTCCTCCCACACACACCACATACGCAGCTGTTGCCGTTCTGAGAGCTGAAAAGTGATGAGGTGCCGTGTGAAACAGCTGTTTCTTTTAATATCTTCTCAACATTAAGACAAGAACAAAAATAAAGCGTCGGAAACAGAGAACCAGTTCAGCAAGTTTGTCTTTATTTGGTTCCTAAAGCGTGAACCTGGACCAGCGTACAGGTGAACTGACCCCCGGGGGGGTGGGGCCATGGCTTTAACTGATACATTTGATATATGGATAACAGCTAACACAGCTTGGATGAAGACTATAGTTATGTACTGAACAGGATCTTTTTAAAAACAAACATTTTCAAGGCAACATTTCTCCTGCGACTGAACCCTCCACACGTGAGACTTGTGGACAGGAAGCCTCCTCCTTAGGTGCTCTTCTTCTCCTCAAATATAATGTTTGCTGTGGCTTTCTTGGCTGCGGACAGATGACACACAAACGTCAGACATCTTTCTTTATTATCTAGAGTCTAGAACTATGAACTATGATGTCCTGTCTTCTGCTTTGCCACATTTTTTTTTTATTCAATGCTGAACTTCAGACAGGGAAACGCAACAGCTTTTGGCACCAGCTTCACAAGGTCGTCACCTGACATGTTTTTTTTCAATGAATAGGTGTCAAAAGTTCATTGCTGGAATTTCTGCTGCAAAGAAACCATTACAGAGAGAGACCAGTAAGAAGAAGAGCTTTGCTAAGTAACAGAAGGGGTGGATATTAGACCAGTGGAATGACTGGAGGAGCCGGGGATCGAACCACCGACTGTCTGATTTAGTCAGAACGCCTTCAGGATTGTTGGAAAAGCATTTCAGGTGACAGGACTCAAGAAGCTGGACCCATGGTGTAAACATGTAGCACTGCATTTATCAAAACCACAGGTAAACATGGAGGAAGGGTTGAGTTGGCTTCAACAGCAAATTCAAAAAAAAATCTGAGCACATCAGAAAACAGGGCAGCTACTTCTTTTCAAAAATACATTTAAAACGGGACCATTACAAATAAAAGGCTGTCTCACATACTAATATTATTTCACATAAAGACCTCGTTCCCTGGAATAATTGAGAATTTTTTATTTACATGCTAACGTTGTTTGCTAGCGAGCTGCTCACCAGCTCCCTGAGAAACGTTGTGGAATTCAGACCCTCTGTATAATACACGAAGAGGCTACAGTCAGTATTTCGTAAGGACGATGAACTAAACTAAAAGTTAGCTACCGATAAGTTAGCAGTTTCGTTCAGGTGACCACTGTTACCAGTGACTTGGTCTCTGGAGGGTCCTGTCGAGCTGCACTAGCTTTCGAAGTGCTCAAGACACAGCACAGACCTCTGCGCTCGTGTTTGTAAATCGGCGATCCGCCATTTTGTGACTCTCATTGGCTCAGCTCTTTACGCACGTGCAACAACACAGCAGATGATTGGTAGAGACAGAGTCAATATGGCTGCCACCCATTTCATTCATGAAAACACGCAACAGCCGTTTTTTTTACTGTAAATAACAGAAGAATACAGACACCAAACACGGATTTATCGATTTTTTAGGACTCCAGCGGGTTAATATCACAAATCACTTGATTAGTTTTACATTTTAAAAACGTATAAAGTGACTGACTCGCATTTTGAAGGCAGCGTTAGTTAGTTTGTTTTTTTGTTTGTTTTTTGTTATTTAACTTTTTAAATGTAACTACCTTGAAATGATTTGCAGTTACAGTAACTGGGCAGACAACGCTTCACTTCATTTTAAATATCAAAGCAAAATTAGTTGAAACAACTTAATCTTTATGTGTAATTAACCTAAAGTCTTGTTTATATTGCCGATTAGTAAATCACGTGATCCTCAACAATACTTTGGAATGCAGAGGAAAAAGCTCATTCCCCTTCTTTACTTCAGAGGAATTCATAAATTGGAATAGATTTATTCAGAATTATCTACATTTTAAAGAATGATTTGACGTAATATTAAAATAAAACAAGTATGAATAGAATATGCTCCAGAGATGAAGGTTAGAAATGCTGCAGACAGGAAGCCTGCACCGAGACATTACAGAGCTCTGACAGAAAACTTCTCCATGTCTGTAGAATCATTATGAGTGGATGTTGCTGTAGTTTGGCGCCACCTAGTGGACGGTAACTCTACACACACTTGTAGAAAATGGGCCTAAGAGGAGAGTAGGCCAAAGTGGCTCCATCTACAGGTTCTTTAAAACTCAAAAAATACATTGATATCATCAAAAAAGCAGTTTTTATTTAAAGTCCAAAAAGTGCAAAATGAAACTGCTGAACAAAATCTATGCTGCTGTTGTTTCTTAGTACCCTCAGTAATCCTAACAAAGTTCATATCTTTCCTGATCCCTTAAATGTAGTGACGAAATCTCTGTGGGATTTGTTGATTTGGAAATATTCAATTATTGGCTGATGATTTTTTTTTTCTACTCAAAAAAAAAAAAAATTGCAGGAAACAGTGGAATAGCTCACCTTCGTCTTTGAACTTGTCAGCAGCGTCCGACGCCTTGTCCTTCAGGTTCTTCACCACGTCGTCGATCCTGGCTTCGTTCTTGAGGAAGAACGGTCGAATGATGCGGTTATAAATCTGCACTGATCCATTTGAAGGAGTCGGAGCCATGCACCACACCAGGAAGGCACCCTGGGGAAAGAAGGCAACCAGAGATGTTTCATCGCGTGCTTCGGGACACACAGGCTCTCTCAAAGTCTCATTTTAAAAGTTAAATTAGTCTGTGCTGACTGCACGTTAGAAAGAAACACAAGATGACACGAAGCTTCCTTCACTCCCTCCCTCCCTCCCTGCCTGTCACCCTTCACTGAGGGCGAGGATTATCACATTTATTGCACGTCCCTTAACACAAACACAGGCTCTGTGCATCACAGGCTGCTGCTGCACGCGCTCCACCCTCCACACGTTGATTAGTTAGCACATCAACGGACCCCAGCTGGATTACCTTTCCGATATAGTAGAACGGGAACCAGGAGAGGAAGATATCAGCGAAAAACTCTGCCACGCTGAAGACTCCATACACCACCCAGTAGGTCAGCCATTTAGTGTCGTCATCTTTGGTGGCGCTTTCAATGGCTTTAATCCTGGAAAGACACAGAGACAGAGTCTATATAAGGACCCCATGAGGTCAGAGGACACATGCTGAACCAGGTCCAGCATGTGGTCCTTCAGTTCAAGTTGTTAACTCAGTTCTTAAGAGCTGCTTCTTAGGTCCGTGCAGCATGATTCACTGTGTCAAAGGCTTTTTGTCGCCAACATACTCCCCTTCATCAAAGCTTTGTCTGACAGAGTCAAGACAGGCATCAGTAGAGGCCACCATCTTTTAAACCGTGGCCCTCCACTCTGTATCACTGTAAAACAGCTGCGATGGATGGGCAGGTTGGTTGGTTTAATTGGTGGAGTGCTCCTTTAAATCCCTGGAGCAACCTGAAGCCTGCAGTTTACTCTGTGTGTAATAAATCAGCATGTTCCACTTCCAGAAGCACTGCACTCATTACACATGACCACTTGTGTTTGCCTTCACTCCGTCAAATAACCACACCTACGTCTGCACACATCAGTTAGAAGCAGGTGAGGTCCTCTTTCCAGCCTGTGTGCCAAGAGTAGTAATGCTGAATTACTGTGTTTATATAAAGAGCTTCAGTGAAGCATTGCTTCCTGTGGTTACTGTACTGACTGTCCTGTAGGCTGCAGAGTTAGGGACTGCATGTCAGAGTCCGTATGAAGATCTTGCATAATAAATAAGATGGAGCAACATTATGCACAGGAAACATGTCACAACAGGCCCTGTAACCACACTCACCACACATGTTTATGTGTGTGTGTGCTTGAAGTTCTGTCTTTGTGAAGAAGAGAGGACATTTTGGTCTGTTTGAGGGTTCAGACTTGGTTTTAGGGTTCAGGTCAGAATCAGGTTTAGGGCTAAGCATTCAGTTGGGATGGTTAAGGATCAGCAACTGCAACACACACAGCTACACACACTAGGGACAAACAAATGACCTGGATAGGAAATTTGAATCTGCCTCGGGACAGTCCTCACACACATTAACTTCTGGACGGTTCCAATTAAAGTCACAACAAACGTCTCTTTGTTGGTCCGAAACAAATATTATGTACTTCTACATACAGCAGACCTATAATACACACACACACACAGAACATGTACTTCCTGTTCTCTAACATGTCATATCCTGTCTACTGTGATATGCCCACTAATTTTAGCTGCTTTCACTGTGTTGTTTACCTGTTTATCGTTGCTCTGGTTTCATCTTGTCGTAAACAATAATGATCTATCTGCTAATGATCTGACCAAGCTGAGCCTGACGTCTGTCTGTCGGCTCTGCTGACTCGTTCATTTCTTTTTGTTTTATCAACAGGACAGAGAGACAGACTGGCATACAGAGAGACAGACAGAGAGACAGACAGACAGACAGCTCTATGTGGGATTAACTCTGTGGGTCTCACAAAAACTTGGAGCTCACCATGGCAACGTCCTCGGAAGAGAAACCTGCTGTGGAACAGGAGAACTTCAGAGGATCAGGCTGAGACATGCGTCCTCACTTCAGCGCTAACGCTAATGCTCGCAGGCTGCTCTGACTCCATCACTGCAGCTCCACGTAACGTTTAGAAAAACCTTTTCTAGATGTTTGAAAACACCCACTGTTAAGGACCTCCCAATGAATTATTAATACTCGATGTATTCACAACAGTCCTTTGTGCAAAAAGGAGGGCTTGATCCTTGTGATTCATCTCTATTACTTTCAAACTCTTATTCAATGTTGGTTGAGAAAATTGAAGTCATGATCACAAGATTATCAGACAGAAACTCCTCTAAGTTTATAGATAACGATCAGTTTTTTCTAACATCCTCTGTGTGTGTGTGTGTGTGTGTGTGTGTGTGTGTGTGTGTGTGTGTGTGTGTGTGTGTGTGTGTGTGTGT
>JBBMJY010000008.1:317634-342050 GCA_037833715.1 Toxotes lorentzi | reverse complement strand
AGGCTCTGGGTCTCTGTGAAGCGCTTTGAGACAATTTGATTGTGGAAGGCGCTATATAAATAAAATTGAATTGAAATGATTATAGAGCTGATTTTATTAAAGTGGTATAAATGTACATGATCCTTAACTAGCATGAACATTGGAAGACAGGCAGCAGGAGCTTGAGTCGGTCGTTATTTGTTATTGTCAGCCATGCTCCCGCCTATTATCAGAGGCTCTGCTTTTAATTGAATACAGTTTTTTCTTAGAGGGAATACAGTAGTTGGATTTTCTGTGTATGTCTACCGGTTCCAACATGTTGCAAAACACAGCAGCTCTCTACATAGAGAGAAGAGTGTTCCAGGGAAGTAAGAAGCAGGTTGATGGGACATTCTGAGAGGTAAGTGAGGGTGCTCTTTTGTTACAGTTATATTATATATACTAAAACATTTATATCAAGATTCTTTGACTTTGTCTCAGAGCGGCGTGACTTCTCCATGTCACACAGTGAGTGTTAAAGAACTCCCATGAGCCTGTCCGAAATATTTAAACTGCAGTTGAATAGTAGTAATGTGACCAAAGTACACGGTCACATGAGGGTCACGCTCCTCCTGACATGAAGGGTCTCATTTTGGCACTGGAATCAATTACAGCCTGTGACACTGATAATGCACAGCTAAGGCTTAAGTTCTGCTCCGGCTGAGAACACAAGCAGGATACACAACCAGGTTAAATACCACAGAATCACTGATTGGAATATCTGCTGTGACTTTTAGATGATTAAAGGTTACTCTGTTGAGTAATCTCTGAGTGAAGTGAATGAGAAACCAGGGTTAGTTTCTTTCCAGTCAGTCCAGTTTCAGTGGAAATAACATCACTGGATTAGATTTAAACCGGGAAGGGGCCTCGTTACATGACCTACCTTAGTTTCATCCAGCCGCCCGTAAACCTGCCAGAAGTATTTAGTGAAGAGCTCTTTTCCAATGGGCTGTCCATTGATTCGAATCCTCTCCCTGACTTGTACCAAGTGTGGGGAACTGCAACCAAGAAGGAAAATCTAATTAAACTTAAATGAAATAATTACCATGCTGAAGTACGTGAATATAAATGTTAACCTTGTGGTCTTCACGTGTCACGTGTAATTTAGACATTTGCTTGCAGGTCTGTGTAAGAGATCTGTATCAAGCCATCAAGGATGTCTCACAACTAGAGAGGCCACGTTCATGATATAAACTAATGCACGTAATGACACACAACATTAAAACAGTATATAATTCTATATAAACTGACTTCTGATTGGCTACAGAACATTATTTCCAAGCAAGTGATGTTGCAAACCACTTTTCTGAAGGCCCAAAGCTTCATAAGGCTTCATCTGTCACTATGTATCATCCAGCAAGAGGGTCTGCCATTAAAGGATCAAATCATGGTGGAAAATAACTAAAAACCATTTAAAATAAACAACAAAAATCAATACCTTAAAATCTAGCACTATAGGTTGGGACAAACAATACGCAGTCAGTCAGTCATGACCTACAGAACTGTCAGTACCTCCTGAGAGTAGATGGAGCTTAGATTTAGGATCATATTCTGCTCCCAGAACAGTGATGAACAGCAGTGGAAACAAATACGCAACCCGAGACACTGGGTGCACACCAAACCCAACCAGCACAGTGCAGCCAGAGACCACACCTGAAGTTCCAGGTCATTAGATCCTGAAGAGGAAGAAAGAGGAAGCTCTTCTTCAGCTGTGACTGAGTCCTTGAGGGACAAAGGAGGGGCTTACAATTGGTCAGTCATGTAGTTACAGACTACAGTATTTGTGTTTTTTCAGTCCCATCCTTCACTGTCAAACCGTGTTAATATTATTCACTCACTGTAGTTTTACCTGTAAAATCCTGTGCGGAATCCGTAACTTCTCAAAATCTGCTCAGTGAAAGCACATGTTGACCCCTGAAAGGAAAACACAGACACGTGAGAGGCCGAGCTCCGACAGCTGTTCTGCTCACAGCAGTTTGAGGCTCCTTTAGTAAATTAATGCATGTTTGAAAACATGTGTGTATGTCCTTCCGTCAGAGTTTACATAATAAGAGCTCAGAGTTCAATATTACAGACAGACAGCTATCTATGATCTAAATGTAAACCAAGGGTGAGTCAGATCAGTACAACTTAAAAGAGCTGAGACCTGTTACCACTCAAAAGCTCACATTTTCCACTGCACCTAAAAACCAAACTCTTCAGTTCTAAATGTGTATGCATCTCTATGTGACTTCCATGATCAATAACTACTGAATGTGTGTCCAGTCGGCTCACCTTGCCCTTTGTTCCCGTCACATGAATAATATTGAGATGGTCTAGTTCCTCCACCTTTGAAACACAACACACACACGTAGATAAGAAATAGTAAGAGTAAGGAAATAAGAACTTTATCACATCAGACAACAATAACACTCTTTGTAATTCTTGAGGTCGTCAGTGTTATTTGGCAAACATGCCCTGAGTGCTTTGTGAGCTGGTACAATTGACTCACTGTGAGGCCGGCTCGCTCCAAGAAGCCCTTCATGGCCTGGAGCTGCAACTGAGGGTGGCTCCGCTCTCGTCGTACCTGCTCCAGAGCACTGGCATTGGTCTGCAGGGTGTTCAGAGTGCAAATGGCATCCTGTGGCAAAAGCAAAAGAGCAAAAGAGTGACCACAGCATGCCTGGAAAACAAAGCACCATAATCAGACCACAGCACAGTATCGATCAAACACAAGTCATCCATGGAATTAACTTACAGGATCCATCACTTGATAAAATGACTGAACTGACAGCTAACAATAGATGGTAGAAGGAAATCTTTTCCTTAACAAGATATGTTATAGTGATGAAATGATCAGTTTATTAATCGTTTAATCTAAAACACCCAAACTAACAAGTATTGTGCGTGTACCAAAGCCTAATATAACTTACTCCTCTGTGCCAGAGTCTGTCAAAAAAAAAAGAAAATTAAAAACAAAACAACCCACACCTTAGCACTTCTTTTATTTTAACTCTCATGTAAGTCACCTTGCTGCCACAAATACCTACTAGAGCACCAGATGTGGATAAACATGCTGCTAAAAACTGTCTCCAATAAATGTGCAATTTTCTCCCGTTTCCCGTGTAATACAGGACTCATTCATTCTGGCCGAGTCAAACAGAGAAATGCAAAAGTAACAGATATGTTCAAAAAGAAGAAAAAGTTTGAGCCTGTTCTCTATTTTCTATGGGACACAAGCAAATACCTTTGCAAGGCATGGTGGGATTCCAGATTGATGAGGTACTTGCCCACAAAGTGACCAAAGAGGACTGGTTCAGAGTTGGACCAGGCAAAACATGCCCCTTTTTTATACAGCAATTTACATGACAATGTGCAAAGCAGCACTTTGTTTTTCTCTGTCATCCTGGAGGCAAGAAAAAAGGGTTCCCAGAGAGTGCAACAAAGATCCTCTCCTTACTAGATCCGATTATTGTCCCCCCTCCCAAATATAATTCAGTTAAGTTCCTGCTTTTTAAAATAGCGTGGCAAATGTTCAGGAAATTACTGCTAGGGGACGTTCTGTTAACGGCAAAAGTGTAGGTCTGAGGAATGTTCTCTGAACCGAAAAGAAATATTCCCGGAGGGTTGAGGTTATTCTCTGTGATGTCCTGATGCTACTATTACAGCTTACTAGCTCATGCCCCAGCCGTCTATTGCTAAAGCTAAAGCCCAATCCCAACTAGGCTCCTTTGGGAAACTTTACCCTTAGTTAGCACTCCTTTCTGGATATGATCAATCTGTCTTTATCAACAGCCTTTGTACCACAGTCCTTTAAAGTAACTCCAGACCAATATCTAACCTACCTTTTCTCAGCTGTGTGACTTTCAGTTTATTTGAGGATTTTCAGTCAGGAGTTAGAGGGAATCATAGCACAGAGACAGCACCGCTGAAAGTTATGGTTAGGGTTGATGACTGAATATAGGTTATAATGTATATAATGATGAATATTTTGGGCTATTGAAATGATCATCATAAATGTACTGCTGCTGTGCACAAAATGCCAGATGCATTCTTTCATTTTGGTACAGTCATTTTCATTCTGCATGCTATGTGACATCTTGAGCTCTAAATTAAGAGTTAAGCATTTTGCATTGAGTTTGCACACTGAGAACTGTGAAACATGAAACAAACACAGTAACAAGGTGAAACATTTACATAACATGCAATGCAAAAAAACTGAACAGAAGAGATAGGAACAGATGACAATTATAGAAATAATGATACATATTTAGATATTAGCAATAATCTTGATTTATGATATAAATAATAATACACAGTGGTTGCGAAGTACACACACGACATAATACTGAGCGTGTAATGTTAAAGTACTGCGCATATGATAAACTGAAGCAAAAAATTTTACCTCCAACAAAAATATAATCTCCAGGGAACCTTTAAAGAACATCCTCTGGAGGTTACCTGTTTGCTGGAAGCACTGTGACACAGACTGTCATGGACAGTGGCAGTATCATCTTCACACAGATACAGTACGTTCAGCTCTATTAAGACAAAGGGTCAACATCAAAGTTTACACACGTCGTGAAACAGGCCCGAGTCAAACTTTCTAAGAAGAGGTTTTTGAGCACGTGTTGGCCCTTTCTCCACTTTGACGCTCAGCTAGTCAGCGTGGCAATAACATCTAGTACAGCTGTCAGTCCGCTGTGAGCCCTGTTCAACTTTTCACAACCGTCTCTCTGCCGCCAGCAGCTAACTTGCCACTTTAAGGTCACTCGGCTCGGTTGCCAACGCCGACTAAAGTTAATGTGGTATCATTGCAGTCCTGTCAGCCATGTTTCTATCCATTTCAAAACGGTGCATTTACTCATAGTTGCGGTACAAACTTACCTCGCGCTGCTAGTGGCTCGTTAGCTTGTTATAGCAGCAAGTGCAGAGACGAGCAGAAGAGACTGTGACACAGCTTACCTGGTACTCCATGCCTGGTATGTGAGGTGCCGTCTTGGTGCTGTAATATCTGACTGAAAGGCCCGCCAACCTGCGCTCCCAGTCCTGCTCCCGGAGCCGCGAGGCAAACACGGAACCCCTCTGCAACACGCGCCACATGCATACCATCATGGGGCGTTGAGCTGTCACAGGAAGCGGCGGCCAAATTAGGGAGGTTGTTTTCAGTAACGCGATGGCGTCACGAGGACGTCAACCCCCGCCCCCCAACCCAAAGAAGGACAAACTTACTACATTAACATTAGCTTGATACCTGTTATGATTTATTATAATCATCTAATAAACTCATGTTAAAAAGAAGTAAATACAGAATGCGGAAAGGGTGTTGCTTGTTTGTCCTTTTTGTCTATTTTTCCTGTGTGTGTGTGTGTGTGTGTGTGTGTGTGTGTGTGTGTGTGTGTGTGTGTCTAGGCCTGGGCTTAGTCCCCCCCAAGTTTCTGCTTTGCACCAGATCTCCTGCTCACCTGTTGCAAATCCCCTCATCAGCCACATCCTCAGCCAGCAGTATAAGACCACCGGTCCTTGACTCCATTCATCACCAGATGGTCAGTAGACTTCTGTAACATGTGGCTGATTCTCTGTGAAGTTTTATTCCCAGTGTTGAATTCCTCTTGCTTGTACTAGTTTATGCTCTGCTTCACCTGCTCCTGAGCCTCCTTGCTGCGCTCAGTGCCGTTCCTGTGGATATACTCACTCACTGGTCATGACTCCTGCACAGTCACCCAGTTCTGGATTTACCAGCCTGCTTGCTCCTACTCCAAAGATTATACCACCTTTTACATTAAACTGCCCTTGATTGAATTCTAATATACAATAATCTAATCTGAGTCCTGTGTTTGGGTCCTTAAGAGACTTTGAGCCAATCTTGTTAAGAGTTTATGTTAAGAGGTAAGTGTTTTGTTTTGTTTTCTAAGTGAGATCAGGAAAGCTTTCAGTAGCTGGCAAAGCACTGCACATTTAATCACAAACAGCACTATAGTTATTACCCTGGTTTAATAGTGGTGAAATATTTTGCACACATAGCATCGCACCTTGGATTTGCAGGTTGTACATGTTTGTTTTAAACTCAATTTTAAAAGATCTTAAAAACATCTTGAGCTTTCAAAGATTCACTTTGAAATAAAACTAATTCCAACAGATAAAATAAAAGCATTGATTAGAGATGGCATTAGAGATCTTCTGGCCTAAAGGAGAAGTTGTGAGTTTTTCTTTTGTTGTGATGCATACATAAAAATGGTTGTCTTTATATTCTGCATTAAATGACTTGCATGTGTAGTCATGATGTTGGAGTCCTTATACTGTCATAATATCATGATACACAGAGCTGCCTCTGTGAACATTCATCACTCCGTCTGCCTCTGCACGGAGTGTAGTAACACACAAAAACCAACAAGCAGATTCCAAACTTCAAGACCTGGCTCCTGGGAACCTAAAACCTAAACATAAACAACAAATGATGGCAGGAGTAATTATCAGAGTGTCAATCAGAATATCTATTAACATTTCCATTTATTTTGCCTGCCTCTTAAATTAAAGGGAAAAAATCTGCATCATTTTCAGTGTCAGTAATATCAGTTTCCACTTTTTTTATTCACTAGCCTGCCTTTTTTTCCTCACATTTTGAGTGGTACTACTGCTCCGAGTCACCAGGTGTCGCTTTCAGTTCGTTCCACCAATGTTGACCATTAGTGCTGCATTCAGGCGCTGTCCTAAATGTCGGGTTTAGAATATTGAGCGTTGGAATCGGTAAAAAATTGTCTCACAGAAACACGCGTGTGTGACCCGGTGCGGCCCAGCAAAGGTATAAACACAACAGAAAAATTACAATTACGGGATATTCATATGGAAATGACATACTTTTATTGTCAGCCGACGGATGACAAAACCACAAACAATTACAAAAAAAATGGTTTCTGTTGTGGGTTATGACATTGCAGCCTGTGTAAACAACGTGAATGAGGTATCTGTTTTCATTAGTTATAGTGATGAAACTGATGAATTCAAGAAACCTTTCTTTACACCGCTGAAGTGTAGGAGCCCGAGCTGCACTTAAACGTAACATACGTCATCAGGCGACTCGGAACGAGAAGAGGATGCAGCGAGACAGAACAAGCAACGCCGGCGGGGCTGAAAAGTAAGAATAAAGCAATTTAACAGCTTTATTTCAGAAATATTTGTATTTTAAACACTTTAATTGCCTTACCAATACATAGTTTGTGTTACAACATCAGTGTCCTAATAATGAGAGAAACGTCTCTTCTCCAGGCCCGACCGGGAGGCCGCCATCATGTCCAAATACTACGATGGAGTTGAATTTCCTTTCTGTGACGAGTTTTCCAAATATGAAAAAATGGCCAAAATAGGACAGGGGACCTTTGGGTGAGTAGTACACGATGTCAAACGCAAACATTTACCCTGTGTTTATGTGTGTGTGAATGTTAGCTAATGTTAGCTCTGCTAATAGCTAACGGTAGTCATGAGGAGAACACGATACACAAGGTTTTCTTTTCTTCCGTCAATGTGGAACTTAGTTTGGACTTTTTGAAACAGGTGAAACCCGGAGGATTGTGCATTTGTTAATAGAGGGATGAAGTCATAGATAATATCCACTGTATGACTCCTAGATGACGGTAGAAGGGACATTTACAAATCTTTTAAGATTAGCGTTAACATCCTTTTCTTTTATTAGTGTTCAAAATCTAATCGTCACCAAAGTGCTGTGTTTGTTCACTGCCTCCTGTGTTTTAAAGGGAGGTGTTTAAAGCGAAGCACAGACAGACCGGGAAGAAGGTCGCCCTGAAGAAAGTTTTGATGGAGAATGAGAAGGAAGGGGTAAGAGACCCTTCAGTTCACCAGTTCTATTATCTATCTATATGTCTATTTTTATGTGAAGCATTCACTGCATTTAATTTCCTTGTTGTAAAGCATTTTAGGTCCCTGCGTCAGTACATCTCTTCCTCCACACACTGTCCCTTTTAATGTCTAGTTGTTTTCCTGAACCCTTCTCTTATTGTTGGTTGTGTAGAATGATGGGCCTAGTGGATGGTTTAGTTCAGGTTAGTTCATCCACGCAGCAGTTAGCTGGTGATTGATTCTGGTTTGGGCACCATAATTTGAAGTATGCCCATCTTGTCATCCTCTTTGTGCAAATCCTGCACACAGCCTCGTTGAAATTTGATGGCTCTCCTTTATCATTCCAACTGGTTTGCACTCACCATCCCTTTTTTTTTTCTTTTTTTTTTTGGTTCTGATTCTTTCTTCCGAGGAGAAGGTGTCACATGACGGCCGATTATTTTAAATCCACTGTTTATCCTCCTCCTCCTCTAACCTCATAACAGAAGATCACAGCAGAACCACTGCTCAGCAAACGTTACAGTCTCACATTAAGTGTAGCTGCCACTTCTTATGCTGTCTCTTACTGGAAAGTGTAAAACCCCATCAATGAAAACTCTTCATGTAGTCGAGTAACTGTAGAGTAAAGGCTGTTCCATACATCCTGCCCTCATAGTGTCGTTTAACTTTACCTCTGTTTCGTTTCAGTTTCCAATCACAGCATTGAGAGAAATCAAGATCCTTCAACTGCTCAAACACGAAAACGTGGTCAACCTGATTGAGATCTGCAGAACCAAAGGTTGGTGCCACAAGTCTCCAGTCCAGAAATGTGTGTTTGACATCATGCTCCAGTTACAGAAGCAGGAAGCAGATATTATGGAACGTTAGTTTTCTGGTGGATGGTTTTCATTCTTTTCTTTTTTTTTCCTCCCTCTCTCTTTGTTCTCGAAGCTACTCAGTTCAATAGATACAAAGGCAGCATCTACCTTGTGTTTGACTTCTGTGAGCACGACCTGGCGGGGCTGCTGAGCAATGCCAATGTGAAGTTCACCCTAGCAGAGATCAAGAAGGTCATGCAGATGCTCCTTAATGGACTCTACTACATCCACAGAAATAAGGTGAGAATCCACTGGTTCTTTTCACCCGAACATCGTCGACAGCTTTAGGATCTGAAACATAAATGTATGTGATATATTTGTATATACTGTACAACTAAATTCCCAGTTATTTTTCTAAGATGTGGGAGAATATCACCCCATTTCCACTGATACTGTATCATCTAGTTAACATCATTTTGGCATCCAAAATAAATAAAACCTAAGAATTCTGTTGGACCAGATCCTTCACAGAGACATGAAGGCTGCCAACGTGCTCATCACCAGAGACGGCGTCCTGAAGCTGGCTGACTTTGGTTTGGCCCGAGCCTTCAGCCTGGCTAAAAACAGCCAGGGGAACCGCTACACCAACCGCGTGGTCACACTCTGGTACCGACCTCCAGAGCTGCTGCTAGGTAAGAGACAGCCGTGAGACTCAGAGCATCATCATGTTGACAGGCATCTCACTATAAGATGGTGTTTTATGTTATCTTGTTTATCGATGTTTTTGTTGTTTCATCGGTAGGTGAGCGAGACTACGGCCCTCCCATCGACCTGTGGGGAGCGGGCTGCATCATGGCCGAGATGTGGACCAGAAGTCCGATCATGCAGGGCAACACAGAGCAGCACCAGCTCACTCTGATCAGCCAGCTGTGTGGCTCCATAACCGCCGAGGTAAGATGGGATCCCACAAAGGAACAGTAATTTAGACTGAAGTTGCGTTACATGGTGGCATACTTCTTTTTTTTTTCTTTCCATCAGGTGTGGCCTGGCGTGGATAAGAAATACGAGCTGTACCAGAAGATGGAGCTGCCTAAAGGCCAGAAGAGGAAAGTGAAGGATCGTCTCAAAGCTTACGTCAAAGACCCGTATGCTCTGGACCTCATCGACAAGCTCCTGGTCCTCGACCCCACGCAGCGCATTGACAGCGACGACGCGCTCAACCACGACTTCTTCTGGTCCGACCCCATGCCATCAGACCTGAAGAACATGCTCTCCACCCACAACACGTCCATGTTTGAATATCTGGCCCCGCCCAGACGGAGGGGCCACATGCCCCAGCAGCAGCCCAATCAGAACAGAAACCCAGCGACCACCAGTCAGACCGAGTTTGATCGGGTGTTTTAGTGGTTGAAGCGTATGGGTTGGACTTTTTATATGCTAACACAGGACTTTTGTTTTCCAGCTAATAAACTACACATTTCACATTTTGCTGGACATACGCTGGAAATCTGTACAACTTTTTTAATAGAACGACTGTGTGTGTGTGTGTGTGTGTGTGTGTGTGAGAGAGAGAGAGTTTATGGCAGAGGATGCAGGTTATTTGGGGTGAACAGGAAGAGGACTGTAATATTTAGAGTTAAACAGAGCATTTTGCCAGCCCAGTTATTACTCTCTGACTTCATGCTTTTGTTTTGTTTTTTCAGATCATTATGAAGGCAGATGTTTATCTCTGTAAATTAAATTTTTTTTGCCTTGATTAAACAAGGCCTCTGTCATAGTTTTCATTTTGATATCTAAGTTTGTGAGTCTGCGTATTGGTATTATATATTATTTGCATTTGAGTTTGGGGATTTTCACACTTGTTTCCTGATTGTTTTTGTATGAAAAACACAGCTGGGTACAGAGAACTCAGAAAGGCTTCGGACACCTTCACTTTAAACTGTCAAATGTTTAAATTCATTTCAACTCCGTAATCAAATGACAAAGCAAAGACGGAAATGTAGACATTTCTACTTTACGTTTGTTGAGCGTTGATTGACTGAATGGAAAATGGATCAGAAATGATTTTAGCATCAGACTGCAATGTAAACTGTGAAAAAGTGAAGAGATCTGAAGCCTGAATGCTCTGTATTCACAGGCTGTGCACTGTTAGAATGTCTGTATTTATATAAAGGAAGTATAAAACTGAAACTTAACACTGTACCATTATGCATACACAAAATAAAGTGAATATTTCCCTAAACTTGTATGACTGAGAGTGATTCTGTGTCTCTGTATGGTCTGTTCAGAAGCTTCAGGAAGCCTGAACAACAGCTTGTAGTAAAGCTTGTGTTAGTGCGTGTGTGTTCTGTTGATGATTATTATTATTGATTAGACTATCAAATAGTCTAATGAGCAGTCACTCAATCAGCTGCAACTCTGCAATGCTGCTCATACTTCAAACTCAAATGAAGTGCCTCCAGTAGGTGGCAGCATCATATTATAGTATAGTTAAATAGTAGAAACACATGGTTTGTATGCTTGTTACCTCATGCTAGGCAGCCTTTATCACTTTAGCTCCAGTGATTAGAACCAGAGGCCCTTCTATACATCAATTTGTGTGTTTTCTTGAAGGGCAAATGTTAAAAACATGTTTATGTTTCTCTGCTTGCCTGTTATATACAACCTCATATCAGGGCCCAAGCACCAAAGCACCAGGGCTGGAACGGTCCCTGGTGCCATTGGTGCAAAAAGAAAGATGATGATTTGAATTTTAGTTTTTTTATTTTTATTGTGCTGTGGAAACACATTTCTTAGGGGCTTGGGATGAAAACCAAAAGTGGCACATACATCAGAACTGACAAAGTTCTTTAGTGGGCTCAGGAGTGGCCAGCAGGCTCCGTAGTGCAGTTTGCTCTCTAAAAGAACATTTCCAGAAAACATCAGTGGATAAAGGCTCTCAGTTAGAACTGTAGAACCTTTTTTATGGCGTGTTCTACATATTCAGTTCTAATACATAAATAATATCATAAGAAAAAAATGTTTTGATATGTATGTGAATTGCCTCAGTCTTATAGTTTCACTCTCCTCAGTCTCCCTGCAGTGTGAGGTGTCAAACCGGAGCTTTACTCAGATGATAGATGGCTCTTTTAGTTCCAGAGCATCTCATTTGCCACTTCTGTGGAGGAGGAGGAGGAGGAGGAGGGTGTGTGTGTGTGTGTGTGTGTGTGTGTGTGTGTGTGTGTGTGTGTGTGTGTGTGTGTGTGTGTGTGTGTGTGTTGGTGGCTGAGAGAGGGTGATGGGGAGGGGTTGTGTCTGCGCTCCAATGGACAGATGGGCCTCTGACTGCAGCTGTAAATGGACATAGAAACAGCACAGGATGCAAAGAGCTTTGATTTTTACCCCAATCCATCCCAACGGCAGCGAGTGATCTTAGCAATGCTGACAGTACATTGACCCAACCACTGTTCCGAAGCCCAAAAAGCACATGCAGATTCATACACAGTAGCAGCTGCTTTCCGTTCCCATCGATCGTCTCAGGGAATTATCTTGTGGCCTGTTTGAGGGGCCCAGCTCTCCTAGTTTGGGAAACACTTGACCAAACTGACTCTGTGTTTCTAAAAGATTAAGTTTAAAAAAGTTCTAAAATTCTGCACCTCATTACAGCTACAACAGTGAAATGTTGCTTACACACCGATGCATCAATATCAACGTTCTACGATGTCATGTTCGATCGTGAAAGTTCATTCCTAACATCGGAGATTGTTGCTGGATAAAGTAACATTTACATCACATGACATGAGCGTGGTCGTCCGCTGACTCCTGGTTGGTGACCTTTGACCTTTCTCCAGTGTCTCACAGCCAGCTGATGATGTCTGTTACTGGTGATCATTCCGTCTCTTGTCCAGGGTCCTTGATGTTTCACTCAGTACAAGTGGCTTTGTGTGTTTTACACTGCAACCCAGTGTTTGTTCTACTGGTTTGTTCTGCTACAGGCAACCATTGGTTTCCATTCATTTCCCTGCAATACAAAAATCAACCTGCAGGAACATGAACTTTCCTGTGTGTGTGTTGTGTGTAAGAAGTACTCTGATACTGCACTTCAGTATCTGTTTATGTGTATTAGCACATCATTCCAGACCTAGCCAGCAGCGGCTGTATGTGGCTGATGGCATCTGGCATGCAGGGAAGCGCACGTGAAAGGGGTCCTGTCACTCATTTGAGGCGACCATATGTGTGCCTGCATGAGCTCTGTGCCAGCGGCGGGCGGCCTCTGCCAGAAGACATTAGGGAAGCAGCAGGGTGTCATTAAGACGGTACCATGATTGATTAACCATAAATCGTGAGCATGAGACCTAGCAGTCCCAGCTTCTACCTCTGCCTTCACACAAACTCATACGCACACCTCCCCAGCTACACACACTCACAAAGTCACAAAGAGCGCAGCAGTGGCGGAGATGGAGCCAGAGGGAGCCCCCTGCAGATGCAAGGGTGTAATTGCATTAGCTGCCCAGTAGGTAGAGGATGAGCTTGGTTTACTCTGAAATGAACACAGTCAGGGTGCCACATCAAGCCATTAGAAGCACTGCAGCCCTCGGCTTCACTCCTGAGGCGGTTTTCGTCTGCGGCTTTTCAGCAGCAGCTCACAGAGCCATGGGGAGTTAATGGCAGCTCCCAGTTGCTCATATCTCTCTGGATGCCTTTCTGTGGAAAACAAGAGACCGACTTCAAAGACAGAGTGTTTTCACACTAAACCTTGATCAGAAATCTTAAAATTCAAGACTGTCATCAGTGATATAGACAAATGAATATGCTCCCAGACCTTAAGGCTTTATGGCGGAATCATGGTCACAGCTTCCTGTGAAGTGACCTGACCTTCTGTTTAGTATTTTCTGTTGCATTTTGTAGCTACATCTCTTGTGTGGCCCTAATGTGTGTCACTTTGTTCGCCTGTGCTTGTTGCCTGGTTGGCTCCTCACTGATTCCTCAATTAATTTTTTTTTTTGTTATTAAAATATTGTTTATCAGTCCTCCTGTGTGTCTGCATTTGGGCCCTCTTCCCTGTGTTCTCAGCTACCACCCCATAACAGAAACAAAGAGAATAAAGGAAAGGAGGAGACTGTTATTTCTCCAGCTTCCTGACAAGAAAGAAATAATGAGAAATAAAGAGAGCGGGAGAAATCTAAAGTCTAAAACATTCACTTGGTAATTATACAGCATAATTCCTATGAATCAGTCCAACATGGGTCGAACACATGTTAAATGGATCTGCATCATTCATGCATCTATGCAGGATTATTTTAGTTTACTGAGCTGGTTTACATCTTGACAACCACATGGAGATTATGTTGAACATTATAAACTTCAGTCACAGACATCATCATCTCTTTTTAGGTTTGATTTTATTAATAACTTACAACTGTCACTCAATTTCAAAAAATGCAACGCAAAATCTAAAAGACCTCTGGACGAATCCGGAGTGTCTAACCCAAAGCGGATAAAATGGAGTTTTCAGAAAGGTTGTGGAAATGTCACAGCAGCATGTGTGTGTAAAATTACCAGCGTGTAACAGCGCCTGCCTTCCATTTTCCCCTCCATCTCCACCCCTCTGCGTCCTGGAGTCATGTGGAGCCACAGAGAGATGAGTGATGAAATCAGAGGGAGAGGGAGTCGGCGATTGGACTGTTCCAGCTAATGTTTTGTTTGGTATTAACATGCACACGGCACTTAAACTCCCACTGATTTGGATGAAAACACATTTGGAACAGGGTTCATCAATCAAAGGACACACACATGCACACACACACACACACACACACACACACACACACAGGAGCTGTCAAAAATCCCAGGGTTGTGTTTGTGTAGGTTCAGGGTCAAAACAACCCAGAAAAGGCTACAGAGGAAGCAGCAAACCAATCTGTATATCTCATTATCACAACTTATTACAAGAGTTTTTAAACTCAGAAAAATGCAAAAAAAAAAAGCCACTGCACCACCACCCCACCCCAATGGTGCCATCACAATATGGTTCCTTAACGGACTAAGAAAGAAGATTATATTTAGTGTCATGATTTGTTCATTGTTTCACAAAAATTGGCTCTGTTTTCTGTCGCCATCTGCACAAAGAGCAGACATGTTGACATGCCATGGTACATGTCAGGCAGGTGAAGTGCTCTACACTATCTGTTTTCTCACACTGGCACTTTCATAAAGCTTATCTGGAACGCGTCTCCCTGTATTTTCTCAGCCTAGCTACGCTTATATTCTCCTGTCTCAGCTTAAGGCTGACCCTTCCAAAGTAACAAGTCCTCCTCTCCAACATCCGCAAAACCTCTTGTCTCGACAAACTAGGTGCAAAAGTTTTCACCTCTACAAAGACCTCCACTAAGAACAATGTGTCAGCATTCACACATACCGACCAGTACCCTCTTCTTATGAGTCGGCCTTTGCATCATACCATTAATGGAGTGAAATGATTGCTCTGTCAGCTCATTCTGTGATATTGGCGGCACCGCCTCCCATGGGCCCACCACCCGTGGGAGGTGCTGTAGGACTTTGGTGCATTGTGGACTAGGCGGCACTTGGGCCCGGACCCAGATAAGCAGCAGATGATGACATGACATTTGTCTGTGTATGCCACTCGTCTGACAAGCAGTCTCTGCAGCGAATGATGGCAGGAGGTGTTCAGTGGCAGCTCTCTCCTTTCAGCAACTTTCTTGCTAATAGCACTGAAGTGTAATGAAACTAGAAGTGGCAGTTGAGTTGATAGCGCCCCTCTTTCACCATGCTCCTCATCCTGGGCTGCAAACACCATGATGTGGGGGATGAAGAATGGTACCTTGAACATCTGCTGAGGTCAGAATGTCCTGCAGCGTCTACGTATCACTGTCTGAAAGACAGTGATACGCAGACGCTAACATCAGCCATTTCACACATTTTTCTAACTTGTTGTATGTGCCAACCTGGTCTCTGCACAGATGTTCTATGGGGTTCAAGTCTAGACTTTGGCCGAGCCACTCAGGGACAGTTCTGACCAGTCTCCCTCTGTCTCTGCTGCTGAGAAGCCTCTCCACAGCATGATGCTGCCACCACCATTCTTCACTGTTGGGATGGTATTAGCCAGGTGATGCGTATCCCCTGGTGTTCACTAGACATAGGGTTTGGAATCCTGGCCAAAGGGTTCAGTTCAGTAGAGTCCTTTGGCTGCATTAACTTTAACTCAAAGGCAAATGTCTAGCCACTCTGCCATAAAGGTCTGGCCGATGGAGTGACGCTGCTTGTCGTCCTTCCAGTAGGTTCTCCCATCTCTGCAGACGACTTCTGAAGCTCCCTTGGGTCACATCTCTGTTCAAGGCCCTTCTTGCCCGGTCACTCAGACAGCCAACTCTAGGAAGAGTCCCGGAGGTTCCATTTCACGTTGAGGCCACTGTGCTCCTGGGAACATTCAAAGCTTTAGAAATGGCTTCATACCCTTGCTCTGATCTATGTCAGATCTCAGGAGGTAGAGCGGGGTCATCCGCTAATTGGAAGGTTGGTAGTTTGATCCCTTTGGGCAACATGCTGAATCCCCTTATGGTTGTACCATCGGAGTGTGTATGAATGTGTGTGTTGATGGATAAATGGCTTGCAGTGTGAAGCTCTTTGAGCAGCTGATTAGAGTAGAAGAGTGCTCTAGAAGTGCAGTCCATTAATTACTCTCCTATTTGTGCAGAAGTTTCCTTTTTTGTTAAGAGGAATGCTCCTCTATTCAGCTTCTCCCTCTTTTCCTTCCTATCACAGAATTATGAGAACTATCTAGATGGTTCGCAGGGACCCACATTGTTGTGAATTCATTTGCAAATTTAATTAGATGGATGGAGCCCTTGTCGTTATTAAAACCGAGAGGGAGAGAATGTTGCCAGCACTACAGGACTTTTTAATTACAACTCCACACCCCCACTTGCTGACGTCTGGGGAACCAGTTAATTAAATTCCTCATTATTTTACTTTTAATTACCACCCCCCCCCACCCCTTTTGTTTCCCTGCTCCATATGGCATTGTTCCGTGGTCAAATCAGCTTAATTGAGCTAATTTTGTTGATCAGTTTAATTATTCTTGATGAGGATTCATAATTCCCTGAAATCATGCAGACAGTATGCACACCATCAAGTTAAGCAAGGTAATGATGTTCCAAGGCTGGATTCTTAGCATGAACATTTGGATTATTACACACTCTCTTTGATTTTGAATGTCTTTATCTTAACTCTGGAACAGAACCTGAACAAACCAGTTCCATTTCACCTCTTTCTTTCATTGTTTCTTTCATCACAAATGATAATGTCAGCTTAACTGTTTCAGTTATTTAGCTGTGTCCTTAGTGTCTTCTGGGTCAACTTGTGATCGGATCACCAGAGATAAATGTCAGAACAGGGCCACATATAGACATCAGCTGACTCTTGTTATCCCACTGTCTGAACCTCTGTCTGGTTTTCAGCAACTGGAACACCCAATAGAAACCTTATAGACCTTGGCTGGACTGAGGTCAGCACTACAGCACTAAAAAAAACCATTGGTTGCTCCGTTTAAAATCATTTAATATGCTCATATTGGGCACCTCAGTACCGGTTCTTGTTGTAATTATCATAGTCAAAGTCCCTTAGAAATCACAGTCAGTACTTTAATCTTCACATTGTTTCAGGTCCAGTGTCCTGGATTACAGAGAAAGCCTAAAAAAGATAACAGTCCAAATATGCATGTACTGCATTGTTTATCTACTTGCAGTACTAAGCGGTTCCATTCAGAGACTGCCAAGTTATCCAGGTGCAGTCACAGGTAGCCTTTGTAGTCCGTGTTGTTGATGATGACCATCAGTGTCAGTCATGTCATGTCATGTCATCATCTTCCTGATATGAACACCACCTGCATCATTAGAGTTGAACACCTGTTTTGGTCACATACAGTGATTTGGCCAGACAGAAAGCTTTATTTTTGTTGACCACTGTTCATCATTGTTGCCTCCGTGTACCTTGTTTCTAGATGCTGCCTCTGTGCCTGTGAAACATGTTGAACAACTTGGATGCTTCAACAACACTGTGTGTTTTTTACATGCAATAAAACAATTCAATTCAATTCAATTCAATTTTATTTATATAGCGCCTTCCACAATCAAAATCGTCTCAAAGCGCTTTACAGAGACCCAGAGCCTGACCCCAGAGCAAGCACTTAAGGCAACAGTGTTTCTTTTAACAGGAAGAAACCTTGAGCAGAACCTGGCTCATATGGGGGACCCTCCTGCCGAGGGCCGGGCTGGGTGAAAGGAGGAAAAGGAGGAAGATAGGACAGCTGGGAATGGAGGAGAATACTTTGCAGTCCTTTGGATCCGTGATTCCCTGACAGTCAGTGCTTTGGAGTGGTTGGACAGGTTAGTCTCCCCTACTTACGCATCTCTTCGGTTATTTGCAGTTATTTCAAAATTGCACTGATGCCTGAGGAAAAAGCAAAAACAAAACAAAACACATGGTTCACAACCACTAATGAATACAATTAAGTATTTACTGAGGGTGTCAAAATCAGAAACCAGCAAACCTGTGAGCAGACCACTATCAGTACTAACTCTTTATATTGAAAGGCCACAAGAAGTTCTGCCAGAGGAAGAAAAAGGGGTTCAGGAGGAACCAGACCAAAGTTGACTTGGCATTAGCTTGGCAAAGCTAACAGTCAGCAATGGATGAAATAACACAATACTATTGTAAGGATCTGGTCCGGTTCAGGTCTTGTGTTTGCACTATAGTGAGACCAGCACCATTACTCTGCAGCACCATTTTGTGGACTTCTCAATCAGGACACAGAGTGGAGCCGGGACAAGGAGCACGCAGCAGCGTTTTCTAAGCTGAAAGACGTTCTTACTAGGTGCTGCAATACTTCAGTGTTCACCAATCAGCTGTGCTGTCAGCAGATGCCTCTCAGCATGGGCTTGGGGCAATCTGTCTGCAAAACACAGTGGATTTTGCCTCCAGGGCTCCCAGAACACTCTACATGAAGGACAAAAGGTGAGGATGCAAACAGCACATGACTAAGATAAAACATAGTATGTACCGTGTTTTGTCCAGATACGCGCCATCCACAAGGTCCAACCAACCTTCCATGGTCCATCCCCGCTGCTGACATTTTTGAGTGCCATAGACTCGAACTCTAGGTGGTTAGAGGTCGACCAAACCACAGTGGCACCAGTTCCACAGTAATCTCGAAACTCAAACAACACTTCACAATTCGTGGTGTCCCACACCATCTGATGACCGATGTGCCAGAATGTACACAGGGAGTTTCTGGAGTTTACACCTGTGTGGGACATTTTACGCCAGCAGCCTCAGCTGCATGTAAAAGCCATGGAATCAACATACATACAGGATCACCATCGCCTCCTGCAAACAACCAAGGACTTAACAAACTGTCACACACAGATCCAGCTGTCCACTCACCTTGATCCTGGCCACAAGATGGTGCAACAGGACAATGAGCCACCACAACTAGCTGCTCCATCTGAGGAAACAGGCTATGTTCAACATTGCATTGGCACAAAAAAACAACAACAACAACAACAAAACTCAAGCAGCACAGGCCAGGTCTGCTTGTGCTAACACTAGATATGGCTCAAGGCCCATCCCTAGATATTATGCACAGTGTTCTCCATCCACACTGACCGTCAGCCATCAAATGAAGGCAAAGTGCTTTAAAAAATGTTGACGTTTTTAGCAGTTGTTGACCATGGTCTCCTGCTTAGTTTAGCATGGTGTATGCTAACATTTGGTAACATGCAAAGTAGAACTTAACACAAAGTATCCCTGAGCCTGATGGGAATGCCATCACTTCTAAAAAACTGGGATTTATCTAATTCCTTGAAGGTGCAGCGAATTGCAACTTATGTACTGTGGACTTTAGTTGGGATTTTTCAAACATCAAAACACCATATTGTCCTAAAACTTTTATTCTTAGTGATTCATCATTAGATCTCTCAGACAGGCACAAATGAGTGGTTGCTAGCTTGCGTGACAGCTGCTAAGAAAATGTTAGCAAGGCGCTGGCAAATTTCCTGTGATCTCATGTACTTGCAATGGACAAATCTGTTTCCAGATATCATTCATATTGATTGCCAGAATACTTGGGTGTTGGTCTTTAACAGATTTGCAGATGAATTAGATGTGATTCATTTGAAGTAGTTTTGACATTTTTAGTGCACATTAACTGTCTCAATTTGAAGACATTACAAAGTGTTTTCATTTTATAGAAATTCTAGTTTGTGTCTGGTGCCTGGAGTCTATGTTAGAGGGTCAAACATACTTTTTTTTTTTAATTTCTGTGTATCTAAGTATTCTAAGGTGTTGTATGACCTAAGCAAGTTCAGTTACTGTGTCACTGGAACAATACTGACATAATTATTTGGATTGGATCGATGTGAATCCTTTTTTAAGATTATTTTTTGGCATCTCTGTTTAGATAGGGCAGTTTAGTGGCAGACAGGAAACAAGGGGAAAGAGACAGGCATGAAAAGCAACACGGGTCTTTTTATATTTGGGGTAGAAATGACTTCCAGTGAAAACTTTCAGAACAATGTCTGTACATGATCCAGAGTAAGACAAAAACCATATGGCTACATAAAACTATGGGTAATTGAGATTTGGGTGAATGAGCCCTTGAATTGAGCTGTACACAAAACTAACCATATTGGTAGAAACTTGATTTTGGAAACTGTATAACTGTGTTTACTCCACAGTCCCTTCATAGTGATTTAATTCATCTGGAAAAAAAAAACAAAAACAAAAAACGGAGACAAACCAAAAGCCTTAAAGCTGATTGAGGGGAAACTTGGTGTGACTCAGGTTTGGAGTCATGACTGAAAAACCAGAGGAATGTGCTTTACCCTCCGCCATTATGAAAGGGCACTTTGAAACACTACCATTAAAAGCCTCATTGTTACTGTGAATGTGAAGCTAATTGGACTAACCCTGTGAGAGAAGCTGCAGAGTTCTCCAGGCCCAGTTAATTTGAAGAGTCACAGCTGGCTACTCGTGTGTGCCTCTACCCGACCTGCGTGCTTCACTTCAGCCTTTAATTCTGCTCAGTAGAAAGCCCCACAAACAAAAGGAGTGATCCTATAATTAGTGTGGAAGAGATTATGTCACAGTTCCCATGCCAAATGCACACACATATATAAAAAAGGGCTCATTTAAAGGTGCATTTCATGCCAAAAAGCAATCGTAGTAGGGACCTTAGAAAGTTCAGAAAGCAGCAAACATGTTTAAAAATGTCAAGTTAAATGTTTTCGTTTGAATGGACAGAGAGTGGAGCGATATGAAAGTTTTTATGGTTGGAAACTGCAAATATGTAAATTCCATCTTGTAATTTTTCTCCCTCAGACAGCTACAGAGAGCACAAACTGCCTCTCTCCTGGTGCCTGAAGGGGAAAAAAAAACTCCCTACCTTTTAATTAGACCACCTCACCAGATTAGGCCTCATTAGGCTGCAAAACCAGAGTGCAGCTAAAGCCCATGCAGGCCTCCAGCGCATCCCACTTTAATTGCTTCTGTAATGGCCTCGGCTCAGGCCTTTGAAATCCCATTCCTGTGGGTAATCAGCCATGTTTGTCTCCCAACTGAAAGTCTTTCTTATTTACTCCTCAGTCTGAAGTGGCTATCTGTGACTCTGTGCTCCACTCTCACTGTAGCTTCAGCCAAATCATCCTTATCACGTTCAAGACACAGCTGAACGGCTACATTACTATTAGTTCCTCTGAGAGGACTGATTCTCTTCCCGTGGAAAGTTTAGAGCAATAAATAAATGGCTCACATAGTAAATTCTTTTAAATAAATACGTTTCCACACCACTAACAGTCATACTCAGCACTCTGCCCACTCACTGTTCTCTCTGTTTTTGTTTTTTTTTTGTTTTGTTTTTGCCTTACTCCAGATCTATGTTTTACATTAAAAGCCTGTCCATAAAGGGAAGGCCACAAGACTTTTAATGTGAAAATTAAGGAGGAAGTGTTGAGTTTCAGTAGTGATAGTTTTACATAGTTTGGGGACAAAGGTGAAGGTGATGTCATACATCACTTCTGCTGCAGCGTCTGCAGTGGAGATGGAGGATGAACAGGAAGAAAAATAAAAAAACAGGTATGGTCCTTTATTATTGCAACATAGCCTGAGAGATCAGTTCTGTACAAGCTGCTGTCTGTGCAAGGAGAGCTGCCACTGAGGGGCAGCTATCACTTTCCCCAAACCCACTGTGATTAAAAAAAAAAAAAACTATTTAGAGATGAACATGTCTGTTGAATATTTCACAGAGAATTACAGAGAAATTAAAGTATGAATATAGAAGAGTTCTCATTCGGCAAACATCCAGCAGCTGCAGAGAGAATCATACATTTTTTTTTTTTTACACAAACCAAAAAATGGTCACAGTCCATGTGAGGTCTGTGTTATTGTGGAAACATAGTTCGCCTCCTAAAGGAGTCACATTGTGTTACTTCCTTTCCCACCGTGCCTGGCTGGCTGGGACAAGGTGACAGATTTCATCTGAATCACATCCACATCAGTTCTTATCATTCATGTTGTCACAGTTCACAATAAACAACAGCCTGCTGTATAAATAATCTCCAGTCACCCCCCAGAATCCTCAGTCCTCAGACCACAGGACTGTGCAGAGTTCGCTCCTCGCAGTCTGAACAGAGAAGTCAGTAGTAGAAGTGAATCTATCCAGACTGTGGAGTGAGAGTCCATCAGAGCGGCGAGAGGTCAGAGGCCTTCCTCCCTCTTCCTCAGCACACCTGCAAAAAAGTGGAGAGAGTTGGTCGGAAACAAGGAAATCAACAAAAAACGTTGATATTATGAGACAGTTGCATTATATTACCACTACTTTCATCGGCTGCAGTCTCGATGAGCCTCTCTCTTAATATTCACACAACAGTAGTGGACAAACGCACATTAAATAGCATTTTGTGTTGCTGATTTTCCTTGATGTCTTTTTAAAAATTGCAATTTCAACAGTTGATGGAGGACAGACAGAGACAGACTTTCCACCGTCTCTGGAGGTCAGGATGCATATTTAAAAGGCCATGATTTTTCCGTTAGAGGAGTCGAATCCAGAATGCTTATAGACGTTACTTCTGAGGTCGTTCACTTCCCTTATTTCCTCCATTCACTTCCTCCGTTTTGTGTAAAGGAAGAGAAGAACAATAGCCTTATTTGCTGGGGGCAACACTGTGCCCTTTCGCAGTAAGTTACTGTCTGAGGTTGTATTTAGTTTTTTGTTTTTTTAATGCTTAATATAATAGTTGGATACAGACATGGCTGCCAGCATCACATGGCCTCTGACCTTCTGATTGGACATCATGCTGCTGGTCTGCAGTGGAGTTGGGTGGCTGCTGTGCAGACTTCCTTCTGGTCGGTCATGTTCGCAGAAGATAGTCCCATTGATGTAGTGAAAACGATCCCCGGGGACCAGGCGGTTCTTACAGGTTGCACAGGTGAAACACTGGAGAACAGACAGGGCCAACTAAGTTAACAGTTGTAATCATATATTACCGAGTTAGTAATGTCAATGTTGGAGCGCTACAATTACACAAGCACCCTCACTTTAAGGTGGTAAACGCTGCCTTGAGCTCGCATCACCATCTCACTGGCAGGTATAGACTGTCCACAAGCACTGCAGGCACCACTGTGTCCAAACAGCCTGAAAACCATAGAAGCATTCAGCCATATTACAACCAATGCATCAACAACATCAACACCATCACTCATATCTGTGTCAGTGATCAGCGATCAGTGGTCTATTGATACTTATTGACTCAATCTTCAGTTACAAACTGAACATTTGTCTAGTGCGTGTCATGGTACATGCGCCGCCATGGCAACCTCAGCCGTGTGGATTTGTTGTTGTGTGATACTTCGAGGCCACAGGCATTATTTACACTGCTCTATAGATTTTCTTTGCATCCATAGAGTCCAAACAGAAGCTGTCTTCTCTGTCTCCTTTTCTATCAGAGGCTGGAGTGGCAGCGTCTCAAGGTTAAAAAGTTTACAACCTAAAGTTGAATCTCTAACCTTGGCTTTGGTCAGGGGCACTTTGATAAACACCTGAATAAACATCTGTCTTGCTGACTCATTTTACTGATGGTTTATCCAACACGCAGCAGACCTCTCATGACGATGCGAGTGTCGCTGTGATGTGGGTGAGTACACTGAGAGCTTTATTTCACAAGAGAGCTCCTAAAAGCTGCTGTATTATGACTGGACTGATACACAAGGTCTGCTGTGTCTTGGCTCCACCTCAGCCTTGAGCTGTGGCTTTCCACATTCAGCACCCACAAAATACCGATCTGTGTTACCGGAGGGGTGATGGGAGTTTGCTCATTCAGTCTACATGTGTTTTGTGGACTTGGAGAAGGCCTATGATCATGTCCCTCAGGGGATCTTATGAGGGGTACCACGGCCGCCTGGTAAATATACTGAAGATAGATATTGTTTTATTTCCTTCTCGGTTATATCTATCTGGTTTTCCAACTCACAAAACTTTAAAATGGTTTTATATTTGGCATATTAGATAACAGCAGCACTCAGGAAAGCTGTCATGGCTTTTCTAGCAGTATCATCAAATGGTCATGTTTGACATATGCCTCACAATATAATTTAACTTCTACCCTTTGTAATAGGAAAAGGAAATAAATTGACACATGCACCTTCTATCTATCTATCTATCTATCTATCTATCTATCTATCTATCTATCTATCTATCTATCTATCTATCTATCTATC
>JBBMJY010000008.1:281370-311488 GCA_037833715.1 Toxotes lorentzi | reverse complement strand
TATATATATAAATAAAGAGAGAGTCTTTCTCACTGAGGAGGGAAGAGAAAGAGAGAACAGCAGAGAAGCTGAGATAGATTGAAGCAGAGAAAGAGAGAGTTATAAGAATAATAAGAATAATTAATTAATGAATTAATTAATTTTTGGTCTGGTCAAAGATTTGGTCTGTCCTACGCAGTGTATTAGACCTTTAGGTCGCGACACTACATACTCCGCTCTGTAGGGGGCGACACGCAGCTTATAGCTTGCGTTAGCTACAGTCGACTTGTAGCTAAAAGAAGGGAACAGGCAGTTATTTGTTGTGATTTCATTTTGCAGCCTTCGTGAGGGGAGTGATCAGTTGTACATGGATCATATGGGGAACATTTTCTTGTCTTTGTGAACTACAAAATAACCGCGAAGTTATTTTCGATTTCCGTTGTGAGGACTGACTTGGCCGTCTCACCAACTAGCGTTAACTGTTGACGTCCAACGTTAGCAAACATTGGAACTTCCCCGTTACTATTTTTTTTCCAGCCAACCGAAAGAGGATAGAGGAGCAGTCAAACTACAACAACAGTAAGCCTGTCAGTATTAAACTTTGAGTTGGTTTAACGTAACTCCTTAGCTAGACATCGTGTTGTTTCAGTTTGTGTCTTGTTGTTGACGTTCTACCTTTGTTAGCGTGCATTAGCTAAACGTAGGCAGGACTGGATGCTGTCATTGGGAAGCTAACCTTATCATCCTTGTCATTAAGCCTTTGCCGATGGGAAGCGTTGAAGCGAACTATATACACCGAACTAATATTCATATTGTTGATATTCCGATCAGCATAGATGGCTTTACAGCAGTTGTGAATTGTAGCTAGGTTGTTCACATTTTGGTAACATTTGTGGTAGTAATGCTACATAACATTAGCTACGTACTTTCCGGTAATCCCACCTCCCCTGCCCGTATCCACACCCACAGGGCCCGTGTTGTTTCCATACAGCACACAACAGAATTGAGTTCGCTCCTGTGCAGTATCACTAAAACATGATTCAAAACGGAGTCATGTTACAGGACTTGGAGCTTGAAGTGTAGGGTATCTGATCTTATCTATGGTTAAAAACAAACAGGTCAGACAGACCATAGTGAAAACACAGGCCACAAACTACAGCCTCAACGTAACAGAGGTCAGTTCAACTGTGATCACTGAAACAAATGTGATAACACCTGGGAATTTCCATTTAAAGCTAAGCACATGAGCACGGTTATAAAAGAACCTGTGGAGACCACAGCTTCCTCAGTGCTGGCCTGGTTTGTGTCTAATGCAAGTTCATGAAAACAAAAGTAACAGCCCCCACTGCCTTCACACCTCGATCACTGGTAAATAAGGTATTACCTGTGAATTTGGTTGGACTATGTGTCATGAATATTGGTGGTGGATGAAGGGTGGGGTCCTCTACTGCAAGCCATTTTATTTTTATTAATTCCTAAATGAGAGTGATTTTGAGGGAACTACACAGTTGCATTTTTTGAACCAATGTGATATCATCATTGAGTGAGTCATTATTTTGTGCCAGTATCTGAGGTCTCTACCTCCAAAGGACATGAAAATATTTTGAATAAAACAAGGCGTGGTGACAAGTACAGAAGATATTTTGAGAGATGTTTTATCTATGGTGGAAAAATGTCCATTTCAGGATTAGATTTATTTGCCTCAGTATCTCTATGACAATTGAATTCAAATGTGATAGGAACTGTAAGAAATAAAGGATACAGGTGTTTTCAGTATATCCATGGGAATAGAGAAAGGCTGTACATGTAATTTAACAGTGTGTGTGTGTGTTAGAAAGCTGTGTGGAAATTGTACTGATACACATGTTCAAACATGATCCCAAACATTATTATGTGTATAAACTTGTATAAGACAGTGCTTCCTGGATTCTGTCTGACTGAGGCAAAGTGATCCTTATTATAAATCTAAGTGGTGAGACATTTATGTCAGAAAAAAATATTTTTGCAGACATGGTTTCCTAGTTTGGGCTTAAGAACTTGTTTCTCCCACAACAACTCCAGATAAATTTAAAAGCAACTTCGAGAACTGGAAAGTCCAGACTCATGGCAAATCAACAACATACTAATGTCGACTACTCAGTTATCCATGTGCAAAGAACGGGGCCCAGGTTTGTTGCTGTGCAAATACTAATTGTACTCTCTCTGTACGCTGTGTGTTGTATAGCAGCTGCAAGAAGTGCTGACTTATAGAATCTACTAGCTGTAGTGACAGTGGACTAACTCTGGGGTCAAAACATGGAGGCCGACATGTAGGTTTGCTTATTTATTACCACAGTGGAGCAGGTTACAACAGTGATATGTTCAGCGACAGAGCTGAATATTGGCATTTTTACCAGCAGCTGTTTACTACCTGCCTCTCACACATATTGCTTCATCTGATTAGTGCTTAATATCACACTGCTCTTTCTTCTCATTGTGCAGGCAGCGTCGTCGCTGTTTGCCAAGCTGTCAGTCGTCCGGAGCAGCTCTTGTAGTGTAGTGGAGGGGCAGGAGGGGAAAACAAAGCAGGCAGAGAGACAGCAGGACAAGCAAGACTCGGAATGCCTCTGTTCTTCAGAAAGAGGAAACCAAGCGAAGACTCCCAAAAGAGACTGGAATATCAGCTGTGCCGTGTAAGAACAACAAGTAGCTGTGTTGAACTCTTTTGTTAAGATAAAACATTATGTGTCATTTCTGTCTTGAAGATTTATTTCAGACAAACCCAGTGAGTGTTTTTCCTTGTCCCTCAGTCTAAAGAGGCAGGTGCTGATGACATCCTGGACATCTCAGCCTGTGAGCTCTCAGAGGTGAGTATGTTACTGTTGACCGCTGTGAGGCACATTTACTAAAAATAGTCTGTGACCTGTACTTGTACTACTGCTATTACATGTACAAGTGTTCCTCGTCAAACTTCGGAATGCCTTCGCTGTGTTTTGGAACAGGTTGAGTTCAAGTCATATACAGAAAATCAGCCGCTTTGGGCACATTCATTAAAGAGAGCTGTCCCAGTTGCATTGACTCCATCCCTCAAATAATAGAGGTTTTTTTTTTTTTCCCCAGCAGACATTTGGACTTGTCACGGTGGGTTAGGGATAACTAGAACTCAGCCATCATTCATTTTTATTATTTACACTTTTTCACTGTCACATGACAAAATGAGGGCATCCTCTGGACAGTGTGTACTGTATGGACATCCAATCAGATGAAGGTTCACAGGAAATGACATTGAATCAAACATTTTAACCATTGTTTACCTTCCATTTTATACTTCACTGTATAACAGCACCCTGCAGAACTGTTCTAATAAATGCTGTCTTAATTAGTGTGTGGTTAGTACTACAGATGATGACGTCTTGGGTCTGTTCTGCCGCAGGTTCCCTCAAGTGCCTTTTCCATTTGCAAAGTGCTACAGAAGAAGGTAAGAATGCACTGTGGAGCTGTGAAGTTACAGGCTATTCCTTGTTATTCAGTGTGTGTAATAAGCATTAGTATTAAAGTCAGTATGTGTGTACATCCCTGGTTGAACAGATGTGTCCTCTGTTGCTCTCCTACAGGTCCTTATCCTCCACAGTAATGAGCTGAGGTCACTGCTGCCCAAAGGATGTGACATCAGTGCTCTCGCCACGTTAAAGGTGACGTAAACTAGACACAAGCATGGTGAGAAATAAAAGCACATTACAGTGTTGCATGATTTAAAAACCCTTACTCGAGAAACCCAGCAGACACAGAGTAAGTCTTCCTGTTTCAGTTGATCTCTCAGCCAGCATCTCATTTGATGATGATGATGATGATGTAAAAAAAAAAAAAAAAAGTTCTGCTAGAAGGCAGAATTCTGAGTGAATCAGCCTGTTTGCCTCCTCCAGGTTTTGGATCTGCATGAGAACAAGCTCACCTCACTCCCAGAAGACATTGGGAAGCTGGCGTCACTGCAGGTAAAGCCGCTCTGAGCTCAACTCGTGGCACAGAGTTTGAACGAATGCCGCTCATGTCCGTTTTATGTCCTGTCAGATTCTGAATGTGGAGAAGAATCGTTTGAAGGCCCTGCCGGACTCCATCGGGGATCTGCAGCTCCTGCAGACACTCAGTTTGAAGGGTATGATGCTTCCTGCTTTGCTTACCCATGAGTGAGAAGGCGTACAAGTGAAATGACATTGGTTATGTTGTTTCCCCATCACCGTTTACATTAAAGGTAACTGTCTCAGTGAGCTGCCGTCGTCCATTGGCTCTTTGAGCAGCCTGCGCACTCTGGACCTGAGTGATAACAACATTGTCCAGCTCCCCAAAGCTTTGGCCTACATCCGCACCCTAGAGGTGTGTATCCTCAGATGCACATTTACAGGAAAACTAAAAATATATTGGTATGGTTTTATACAAACACTGCGTGTGTGTGTGTGTGTGTGTGCTGAGACAGAGCTTTACACTTGACGCAGCTATGATGTCCTACCCACCTGCATCTGTGTGTACAGAGGGCACGGAAAAGATCCAACGCTTCCTATGCTCCGGTGAGCATTTACTTGGGGTGCCTGCTGTACCTCTCCCACACCCACACACACACACACTCTTTCTCACTTTCATTTCCTGTTTCTCTATGCTTACGGGCTTAAAACTGATGAATAATTGATGAATTTAGCAGCTAAAACCAGAGTTAAGACACAGGACTCATGATTAGCAGGTGGATCAGCAGTATAAAGATATCTCTGCTGCCTGCTGAGCCATGTTTTTCACTTTTCCTGTGTATCCAGCAGGGTTTTCCATAGTTTCTGACTGTTGGATTAGTTTCACTTATTAATTATGTAATTATGTGTTTCCCATTCATATCAGTGTAGGTTATTGCCATATAATTATTATGTTATCATATGAAAATTCTGTAACATCAATTGTAAATGTCATGAATATGATGTCTGTAATGTCTACACCACAGAGCTAGTTTCCAGTAATAGAAAATGCTGTGGTGTGGTTTTACAGTAACAAAATTACAGTGATTTCCCCATATCAGCCAGGACTGAAACTGTAAGGATTATATCTAAAATAAATCTGGACGACAGGTAAAATAATTAAACCTTGAAGTGAGAAAATGGAAATTTCTTTAAGTTAAGGTTCTGAGGTTTTCTCATTATTTTAGACTGTATAAGAGACTTATGGTGGATTTCTTGGCTGATGTGGTTTTCAGAGCTGGGAGAGGAGTACTGCCCCCCATCCCAGTATCTCTTGCCAGTGCTGGAGAATGACTGTGGCAGACAGAACTGTGACCAATGGGACGGCTTGGAGGAGGCCTGGCAGGTACAGTAGGTGACACACAAACACAACAAAGACCCGGTACAGGTGTAGAAATGGCTCACTCCTCTGATGACTATCAGAGCTGATTATGTGGACCTGGATTTCTGTTGTCACGCTGACATTTACCCTTTCCTCTATTTCTGTTGCAGAACAAATTCAGCGACTACGAGAAGAGAAAGGTGTGTGACTGTCACATTTCACACTCCCTGAACAGTCAGTAGCTTTGCTTTGGGCCTACCTTGTCCACCTAAGACAGCTTAGATGACAAGTCCCCTTTTGTCCAGCACAGTTTTTGTCCAGCACTGGTTATTTAACCAGCTGCAGTTTTGTTTTTTGTTTATTTTTTTGGAATAGACACGTGAACATGCAGTAGATGGAAACTCTCACTTTCCCCTCCATCCCTCAGGAGCAGAAGCATCAGGAGAAACTGGCCTTTGAGCGGCACCTGGAGGAGAAGCGACAGGAGCACACCCAACTTCTTCTCATGAACACCTCCCGCAAGGAGAACATCCTCCACTCAGTCCGACAGGTGCAACACATGCTCACTCACTCGCGGTCTTGCATCTTATAAGTCTTTGGTAGATATTTTATTTCTACATTTGATTTTATATTTAATTATACACTATATGTGTTTAAATCTTTGCTGCATATTGCTCACTAGGTGGCGCTTTTACACAAAGTTAAAAGCATTTGAAACCTACTTTTTGGAACTCATCTTGGGCTGAAGTCAATTCTTCATAGATTGTTGCACATAGCATCTGAGGACCTTCATGATTGTCGGCTCATAACCTGTTGTGACAACCTCCCATGGGAGGCGGGGCCACCCAGAGTGGGGCTCAAACCCACGACCCCGAGAGATTGAGTCTCATGCTGTACCAATTGAGCTCACCGGGTGGCAGGTCTTATTATTGTTTATATTATTATTATTATTATTGAGGTCCTAGGAGGCAGCCTGGAACCCTTCTATATTTTTCCTGGTTTACTATTAAACCAACCCCCTAACCCCAAGGCGTTGAACCCTTCAGTGTTTCTCCCAGTTTATTGTTATTTGTCATCTTATGCCTCGGCTCAAATTGCCATGAGCTGAAATGAGCTTGAAATATGAAACTGGAATCGATGTGCAAATTCTTCCTGAGAAATTTAGCTGCAAGCGGCAGTTTGTGGGTTGAATCCTTTAAAGATGGAGCAAATACCGAAATACCGAAATGTGTTTATTTCATGTTGATGTCATTATTGTGTATAATCTGTCTGATACTTAGGAGCAGGAGCGTCTGGAGCTTGGAGTCAGCCAGCAGCAGAGGGCTCAGGAGGCCGAGAGGCTGCTGGTGCTGGAGAAAGTCCGACAAGCTGAAGACAGCATTACCAGCCGTATCAGCAACATGCTGATGGACAACAACCGGTAAGACCTGAAAGAACCAGCTGTGATGTGTTGTAAAAGAGAGGGTTTGACGCTTTATATATATAAAGCGTCCACAGATGTGTCCCTGCTAAATGCAGTGTATTTATTTGCGTCTCTCCAGGCAGAAAAAGAGCACGGCGTTTCTTCAAGCCATGGAGGAAGATCGGTGAGTGGACTGATTCATAACATCCAGATCTATTAGAGATATGAAGCACTTCAAACACATGGCAGCGTTCCTGCGATTGTTTTCTGCTTTACATATGGTTTCTACTTATTGACAAAATTTGAAATATTGACACTGGTTACATGAAAGGCTGAAACGTGATTGATTATAATGACTGATACATGTTTGGCTGGTTATATGCTGTATACTCTGTGTATATAAGCACCACTACACCTCTACAGTGAAAGAGCCAGCATTTTTAAGTTCGAAAGCATTCATGTCCACCTCAAATTGAATTGTAAATTGTCCAATAGTTTGGTTTATGATCTAATATCTGCTAAAGAAATAACACCTGCATCAGCCTCAGCTGTACTTTGTATTTAGTGCTAATTAGTAAATGTTAGTTATGTCCGCTTAGAGCAGCATGTTAGCATTGAGCTAAAAATGTCATTGTTGACGTCCCCCACAGGATCCGTATGGAGCATCTGACTGCCATCACACAGGAAGAAGCCAATTCACTGAGGAAAAGAGAGGTGGCAGGTAAGCAGCTTGGCTAACAAACTTTAGGTGAAGTTGTTTAACTGTAGATTTAAATGTTCGGTGACTGTATGTGACTGTATGCTACTGTGTGATCATTTTGGAGCATGTAGTTTGTGGTGCTGTTGTGTATTGCAATACACAGAGAGGTATTTCTGTTATTTATGCTACCCTCATTGGGGGTGGACAAAATAATAGAAACACCCTCTGTGTAACTCAATACAGGTGCCAACTTGAAATACACAGAATTTTCATAATCCTTAGAGGATGATTTCCTAAACTTTTCATTCTGCTTCTCCCTGCTTGTGACTGTCTCCCCATTCTTCCCCTCACACATCTTCTCTTCCACCAAAATCCGAATCCACCCCACCCCCTCTCTTCCCTCTTTGTGTTTGTGCAGTGGCAATGCAAAAGATGCTGTCAGACAGCTATGCTATGAGCCTCTTTCAGGAAGCCAATGACTGTCGCAGACGGAGCCTGGTCTCTGAGGCCTACAGGAGGTTAAATACGCACCCACACAAACACACAAACGCATAGACACCAGATCTGAGCAGATGGGTGGTAACATTGCAAACCTGTGTGGACATAACAAGTCAAAGCTTTAAGAGATGTAGTAAACTCTGCGTTTGTGTTGTCTTCCTTTGTTCTGTAATAGTATGGAGGATTTGGACAGGAAGTTTGATAAGATGCTGTCCCTCCAAGCTTTGGACAAATCTAAAGCCATTGCACACATCTTACAGGAGGTAGGTGGTGCCAGAATATGTCTTCTGTAGCTGCCTGACATATATTAAAGCTTGATGAAGTTGTAGCTTGTTTCAGCAGCCAGGCTCTGTGGCCTGTCATGTCCTCTGATTGTTCTCTGCAGGAGGAGATGCAGAAAGCAGCGTTCCAGGCTTTGCAGCTGCAGAAAGATTCTGTACACGGCTACATCCGCAACCAGGTCCGTGTGGACGGGTGGAGATGGGTGGGGTTAGGGTCAAATCTGACACGAGTCTGGCTGAGTCTAAGGCTGAGCCTGCAAATGACTCAGTACTGCCGTAAAGCTTTTTCCAGCCTGCAGCTTTACTGTTTTTGTTTACCCTCACCACTCATCGTTAGCATTTCCAGCCATAGTAGGCAGCTGTTCCAGCACCAAACAGCAGACAAACACAATTGGCAACCAGATAGTGAATGTGGTGGAAACCAAAGCGGAGCTAAAACTCAAGTGAATATTGGACTACAGTACATTCAGAGAGTCTTCAGACCCCTCCACTTTTTTTTCACATTTTGTTATGTTGCGGCTTGATGCTAAGATCATTTTCATTCATTTTTTTCCCTCATCAATCTACAGTCCACACCCCATAATGACAAACTGAAAACAGAACTTTAGAAAGTTTTGCACATTTATTAAAATCACTAATATCACACTGACATAAGTATTCAGACTCTTTTGTCAGTACTTTAGTCAAAGCAATTACAGCCTGGACCACTGCACGAGTAAAAGGTGATAAATGTCACTGTTGTGTTTACAGCTAGTTTTTGCTGCCCCCAAGTGGCCAAAACAGTAGTTCATATAGGTTTAAGGAAATCATGCAACCTCATGTTAGGAGAGATGAAGTGGTGCTGTGTACAGATTTGTTTTCATCCTGACTTTGAATGCAGCAGCATGTCCTTTCCCCCTGCTAGCTTCATGTTTGCTTCTCCACTGTCTCCCAGATCAAGCTCATAGAGGGTGAATTAATGCAGCTGACTAGACTTGAGATTAAAAGACGCAGTCTGGATTCTGAGAACCTGCAGGTGGGTGTCACCGCCTTCTTTCTTTGTCTTCCCACATTTAGTTGATTTTTTTTTCCCCCCCTTCCTCCTCTTGATTAATATATAATTTATTTTGGTTATTTCCATGTCATTGCTCCATTGCAGCTATTTATCATTGTATGATGCAGTTGTTCAAGAGAATAATTAGAAGTAAAGGGATATTATATACCTCATTAAAATAGAGTGATGATAATGGTTATTATATAAATCAGAGGCAGGCTGGTGTTTTATTCTAAGTCTTTTAACAGTATTGACTAATAACTGTGTGTTGTCACTCTACCTCACGTGATGGTGTGTGGTGTATGGGTGTGCAGGAGGTTCTGGTGGAGCAGCGCACAGCTCTCGGTGATATGTTGCAGCAGCTGCTGAAGCAGAAGGACCAGAGAGAGCAGGAGCTGCTGCAGATTCTGGTGAGGAAGCGCTTTGACCAGGCCGCTGTGGTCACCACTGTGGACTGCAAGACAAGTCAATTTAATCGTAACAGCTTATCTCAGGGCATGTTTATACTGCACTCTTTATATTATAATTTACAGAGACAGAGGCTCATTGTCTGCCTCGACTGGATGGGTTAACAAAGAGAGGAGAGAGAATGTGAATACATCTCAACCACAGCCTGGTCTGCTAGCCTGATTAGGCATGCCCTGTTCCCTCATGGAGGGGTAGAGGCAAGGCAGAGGTGTAGTCGGAGTGAAAGAAAGAGGGAGAGAGAGAGAAAGAAAGAGAAATTATAGACAGGGGTTGAAGTGGGAAATACAACTCCATCTCAACCGCAGCCTCTCCAGATTAAGGGGCGTGAGATGTGGTCAGGAGGTTAGAGGTTAGAGAGATGACAGAGCACAAATTTGCTTGAGGCCAATTACAGTTTGTCTGAGTTTAATAGCAGAAAATGATTGATGATCCTTAAGACATGTTTGAAGTTTAGCTCATTGATTGGTTTCCTCTGGTGTCACTGACAAATACCATTAGATATCACCTGCATAGAAATGGAAGTTTATGGAGTGTTTCCTAATAACCTAAGAGAAGCATAAATGAGGTATAATTGGTGGAAGCACAGAACATTGTGGAACTTGAATCTGATATATCTAATATATGGCCATGTTGTGGTGTAGTTTCAGTTGTACAAAAGTACTAGTATATGGATACAAGACGACATTTGTACCAGCTCAAGAAAAATACATTAAAGTGAGTAACACTGTGAATTCTTTTCAAAAGGGCTATAAAGTTTATCATTGTTGCTGTAATTGTTAATAGCTGACAAGGCCAGTGTAGTGGATGCAGAGGGACAGGCCAGTCAGGAAGAGATGGGTGAGGAGGAGGAGGAGGAGGAGGAGGAGGAGGAGGAGGAGGAGGAGGAGAAGGAGGAGGTGGAGAAGGAGGAGGTGGAGAAGGAGGAGAAGGAGGAGAAGGAGAAGGAGGAGGAGGAGGAGGAGGAGGAGGAAAGTGGAGGAGGAACCACCAAAAAAAAACAGTGACAGGTACAGGTGCAGTGTGCAGGAGTGGGTTGGTAATAGGTCTTCGCATAGAATTATATTAAGATGTCATGTTGATGCTCCAACTCCAGTCACACAGAACAATAAGCCTATCCACTTCTGCAGTTATGTCAGTGGCTTCCTGAATTAGACATTCTTTCCAATGAGTTATTGATAATATTTGTTATTACTGATGAAATCACAGTTCCACTTGTGATCGGATAAAAGGCCTCTCCAAACCAAGCTCCCGGGCTGAATTTCAACCCCAGCCTGCCCCTGTGTACCGCCACAATGGATGTGAAAGGAAGCCATTATCCAATTACAGTCTGATCACCCAATTATTTAGAAACCGAGCTGGAAATGTTAGAACAGGTGCTGAGGTCTCGTTTTTTGACTGGTCTTGTTACAGTATTTTGTCAAAGGTTAATTTCTCGGCTCTTGCTGTGTCAAGCATTGCCTCATGCTTTCTTTCATCATGTCATCAGTTGCTTGCTGCTGTTATTTCATATTGACAGGTATTCTGTATATCTCCATTGTTGCCTGTGTCAATCTGAGATCAACCTGTAGAAGATCAGTAACCGTTGTGTGTTTACCAGGCGGAGATGGAGCTGAAGTCTGAGTCCAACCAGCAGAACTACTGGATGATCCAGTATCAGAGACTGCTGGATGCCAAGCCCATGTCACTGCGCATGCAGGTACGGTGCAGAGCTGAGCACAAAGGACACACAGGAAAACGTCTGCATACTGAGCTCGCTGTTCTAAAACCGTTCTAAAACTGTGGCGTTGTTGTAGGAGGCGGGCGTTGAGAACGAGTTAGTCAACCTGCTGTGCAAACTGTCGGCTCAGCACTACCTGCCCATCCTGGCTCATCATCGAGTAACAGCCGAGGCCCTTCGCCACATGACCTCCTCTGACCTCAAGAAGGTCTGTCCGCAGCATCGTCACAAACATGTCTGTCAGTTTTCACCTTGACGTTGCCATGATCAGTTAGTAGCAGGTAACATATCTGTGCTGTGGACACAGAAGCTGTGGTAGTATCTGTTAGAAGCAATCAATATTTATTTATTAACAGTGGATCACATGACTACTTTTATGTGACAAACCCATAGAGAATTATCACCTAACTGCCGCCCAGACAAAGATAGACAATAGATAAAAATAGATTCATGAATTATTGATGAACTTGCAGAATAATCATCAGGATTAATTTATCTGTTTTCAGCTCGGCATCAATGAATTAGGAATCCAGAAAGCTCTTCTGAACTGGGCCCAGGAACACCAACCTGGAGGTACGTTACACACATTTCCTCTTTTTTTGTAATCAGTGTTTTTGTACAGCAGCCGTTTGCTGTCCACTGACTGTGTCCTCCTTTACCAGGAACTTGTAAGACTGTCCAGCAGGGTGAGGCAGCAGAAGTCGTCCCCACAGCTCCATCAGCTTCCCGTCCTCTTTCTCCTCCCAACACATCGACCGTCGAGATCTCCAGCCCACCTCTCACCCCGGGGACACCTGTCACCCCTTCAGCCCCCAGCCCTGTGGAGGGACCTGGGAGCTCTGAGTGTGTGGTCTGCATGGAGACCGGGGTAAGAAAAGCACTCGGAGAGGCCTTCAGTCTCAGTAATAACCTCTACTGCACTCAGAAGTGTTTACAAGTGATGCTAACATGTCTCATACAGGAATGTGGTACCTGAACTTTACACGGGAGTGAGGTGTCACTGATATATAACAGAACTAAATACAGTTCTTGTGTGTTCTGTCCTGTTTTGTCAGGAAGCTATTGTTTGGACTATTTGTCCTATTTTGTTTGTTTGTATCCAAACCTTTAATGACTTTCAGCAGCACAGACAGCAGCAGGCCAAACTGTTCTCTCCAGGATTATTAATGTCATAAATAGAACCTGATTTGTTCAGTGGGAAAAAGTAAGCTACATCAGAAGTATACATAGAGGTGATGTATTTTATTTATGCATCTGGGTCAGTGGGTCTGACAGTGTGTGTGCATCGCTCACTCACACAGTTCAGTCCACTTGACAAAAAGACTTTGTTTAGTTTTCCCTGCAGACCCAGCTCAGCTCAGTTCAGTTCAGTCCTGTTTTTATCAACACAGGAGAAAGAAGTCCGCCATGGTGACCACATTTCCCCACAAGTGTGAACTGAACAAAATGATCAAACCAGGAAATCAATTTGAAAAGACAGTTCACTAACTACAGCACAGACCTGACCTGTCAGTAGCAGTCAGCCAGTCAACTTTGTTGCATGAGCTCACCCGAGGCCCACGAGTTCGGCTAAGGCTGGCACCTCCAAGATGAAATCCGACACAGAGAGCTCCTCCGCTGAGGATGATGATGATAGATGCGGTTTGAGTAACGCGATCTGATGCCCAGCCTACATCTGCCACTATCTTCCCCACTAACCAACAGACGCTGGGAGCTCTGAAACATAGTGATACACTCTGTTTAGGCTGGTTGTGATTGGATAATGTGCAGAATGTGGGTGTAACTGTGGAAAACTTGATATTCAGTGTGACTTACACTTAGACGACATGACAGTCTTCCATTTCATTTGAAAATAAACATTCATAAATCTGCTTAGAAACCACAGAAAAAAACACTCCTTATAACTCAAGGACTTACCTAACCTGAGAGCTTCCATTAGCATCAGGGAAATCCAGTGGTAGTTGAGTCTGATGGGGATCCACAGTGTTAGACTTTGAAAACCACTCTGTTATTTATTTAAAAAGATAGCTCCCTTAAAACTTCCTCTAGAAAAAAAAGTACTCCTGAAAGCACTCTTGAAAATCTTAATAATAAATAATATAGTAATGAAGTGCAAATATTAAATGTCCACCTTCTTCAAGATGACTGACTGTGTGTCTCTCTCTCCCTGTCTCCAGGCTCAGGTCATCTTCCTGCCCTGCGGTCACGTATGCTGTTGTCAGGTCTGCAGCGACGCTCTGCAGAACTGCCCTTTGTGCCGTGGCAGCATATCCCAGCGCATTCGCCTCTACCACAGCTAGAACCAACGGTACTCCCGTTCCCTCATCGACTGCCACTCTCTTTATTATGCATGGTCGTAAAGCTGCTAACCTCATCGAGTGTAGACAAGCTTTTAGCTGGATTTTGAGGAGCTGAGCCACTTTCTTGTATTATCCCGACAGTACTTTGTCATGTGTGTGAAGAAACACGTTTGAATAGAATTATTTTAATGGTGTTATGTTTCTGGTTGTCACTGGCATCCAGGCCTATTGTATTGTTTTTGTTTTTGTTTTTTTAATTGCATAATTTTTATTAGTTTTATATATTAAGAGCCGATGTGACTCCACTCACTGGCTCAAAACCTTCTTAACTGATGTGTGCCTTTTTCTGAAAATGTCTTATTTTCAGTCAGTACTACTTGTCTCTGGTGTCAACCAAAGTAACTCCTGTCCAACATCTATGGAAATCAGCTAAAACAGAATCTATTGATTGTTGTTGGTTTCTGTTATCATCTCATCCAGATCCCTCTGTGCTTGATAGAATCAGTGATCTGGCGTTAGTTGGTGGGAATTATCAAAGCATATCAAGACAGCCTGAGTGAAAATTCTATTCTTCTATTTGATCTTTCTTCTATCACCTCACCATGGATGGATCGACCTGCCACATTTACTCCCACTCACAATGTTACATTACAGTAATTCTAATATAGAATCATAATGTCTGACATTTGGTTTGGTGTGTGGTAATGTGAAACACAAAGAAATGTCTAAATATGCCTTATGTACATGCAATGTCAGCTGAAATAACAAAAGATTCCAAAAAGGGAAATTCCAGTCATTTATATAGGCATGTTTTCCATCTACAAACCACAGAGTTTTTCCTCAACATCATAATGGGCTATATATGGACATTTTTATTATTTTGAAATGAAGCAGCTTCTTGGTTACCTGTAATGTTACTGTGTAGGTGGGAATTTGTCTGTGACACTCATCGTTGCACTGCGTATCTTTTTTTGTTTGTTTGTTTACATGTCACCTGTAATATATCTGTCAGCTCTAAATCACTAAGATATATATATAAATATATGATGAAACATATTTCAGTGAGAAACACCAGGTAGTAGCAATGACAATTCTAAACAAGGCTAACACAAATGATCTCCTGTAGAGAAATGACCTGTGTGTATACCAAAACCATCAGATGACAGCAGGGGTTAAAGGGACAAAAGCCCCTGTCATAATAAACTTTGGCATTAAAATGCTGTGTGCCTGCTGCAGAAGTTCTGTGTGTTTGTGTGCTCATTGTGGTTATTGTAACATGACCATGTATCAAAATCCTCCTTTTTCCTTATAATATGCCACACGCTGGATGCGTGCCAGATGAATACAGAAACTCAGATTAGATTGAAAGGGTTCAGGGGAGAAGTGGACCCAGACTATGTCAGGAAAATGCCCCCCGTGGCATAACAGAGCCGCTTGATCCCCTCACTGTAGGGGTCAAGCATTCAGGCCTGTACCATTCTCTTAGTGACACCACACATGCACTCCTCCACTCATGGAGAATATGGTGAAGGATGACTCACTCACCATATGACTGTTTTCCACTGTAGACCAGGACCTCTGGTTTCTTCTAGTTTTTCTGCACCACTGAATTCTCAGATGTACATTCATTGTTGTAATGAGGGCTTTATGCTCTGCAGTCCTGCTGTAACATCCAGTCTCATCACGTCCTGCAGTGACATCCTCAGCCACCTGAGGAAGAGCTGCTCTTCTGTTTGTCCTTAAACATCACACTGATGCACGAGCATCACGCTCATCAAATGTGAGCTGACGACCACAATTTCCAACTCTATTTGCTGGCGTATTTCCTACAGATCTAAATGTAGATGTCACTTTAGTCACTGTTCCTGTTCCTCTTTTCTTCTTCCATCTCGATACAAAATCAGACCCAGCTGCACTTGCTCTGCATTTTTATGACTGGATGTTCATTACTTAACTGTACTATGCAGTTCACCTGCGTGGAAGCATCTGCATTCATTGTGGCTGTCCACTCACATATTCTGGTTTTCCCTTCATTTGTCACAGGATACAATCAGTATCCCTGATCAGCAACACGGGATCATGGAACAAGCCTGTGCACACTTGTTTTCATTTTGTTACTCTGTAAACATAATAAACATAACAATGTGATACATTTTCCATTCCAAGCACAGCCCTGGGAAGAGCCTCTCTTTTTTCTGAAGGTGCTAGAGAGTTGGAAGCAATTCCAATCCAGGTATTTTTGGACTCCACATCCAAGTGTACCAACCCTGCATCTATAGTTCCCAAAATATACTGAATGTGCTCTAGAGGGCAGGAGAGTGTGTTTCAAGTCATTGAGGTGAACATTGTCCCTGCACAAAGTGTTAAGGAGTATGTCAGGTCACTTGGAGTGGACTGGTTGGAAACTGTAGAGTACATTGGTCTTAGAAAAAGCCCGAGACTGTTTCCAGGCTTTATGGTAGGTATTTAGACACTAATTAACAATTACAATCTCAACCATGGCATCAGACATGACACTTAAATTCAAATTTTTATTTCTCTGCTTTCCCAGTCGTTCAGATCTTAATCAGATGTGTGTTTGGTTCACTAGTTTAAAGTTTCAGGACTTGTCCGTCTCATTCATCGTCAGTGGATTATATACAATAATCTGGACTAAATTAATTTAATTTTTGTATATAATCCAGTACAGTTAACAAAATCTTAAGTGCATTTGGCTGGGAAACTAGCCAGCATCTGCCTATTTACATGAAATCTACTATACTTCGCAAATAGCTGTCCAAGATGGCGGAGTTTACGTGCCTTTTACACTCGCGCATGCGCGGCTAACATATACAGCTGCCTCCGACCGTGACAAGAGGACCGCTCCTCCAGTTGGTTTGGTGATCAAACACACCGATCCCAATCCCCTCCAATAGCTCCAGTCAGAGCCCCTCAGGAACCACTAGCAGGAGGCTTAATATGCAATTAGATGCTAAGCAGCTTGTGTTTTGGAGTGGATTGTTGTTATAGCAGTTTCGTAAAGATGCGATTCTTCCCAAAGCTGTGAAAAGGAGTGAGAGGGGATAACAGAAGAAAAAAGACGAAGACCGGTCACATCCAACCGTGAACCTCGCTGGGTATGTGGTCTACTCAACTAGTTAGCAAATTAGCTAGCATTAGCATTTATTGCCGATTCGGCGTCTTCAAGGGACACTATGGCATGTAAAGATACTTTTGTCTTTGACAGTAGAGTGAAATAATGACTTAGATATTAAGAATGCGTTCTTAACCCGCCCTCCCTCCCCCAGCGGATAACGTTTGCCCACCGGGCTGGCGAGGAACACCCCAGCCAACTGACAGCCTTACCCGTTGGTCACAACTAGTGTGTGGATACTACTAGCATGCTAGGTGACTAGCTAGCGGTTAGCTGTGTTGTATAGCTAGGTTTTTTTCTGCTACCGTTAAGCTACAGCTGACAAACCACGAACAAGAGTGACAGACGTATGCTGATGTCGTTTAATTACACGTTATTTTGACGTGGAAATGGCTGACTCGTCGAGTTATGTACACTGTTAGCTATTTCTGTTAAACCCCAGGACCAATGCGTGCCATGCCCTTTATGAAGATGGCATGCCAAATTCAGCTGATAAATGGTCCCAGTTAATGATGCTTTTCTTTTCAACAGAGATGTTTTCGTGATAGAAAGTGTTGTGGCATTCATCATAAGTGTCCGGATGTTGTGGTGAATTCGGTATATAGCTAGTTAATACCCCCAACAATGCTTTGATTCAATAGTTTCAGAAATGGTCCATGCTGCTTTTACCCCTGTGTTTTCAAGCGGCATTAATGTAGTAGTTACATCAGCTCCATCTGGTTAAGTGGTGTTTTCACTCAACAACGTTCTCAGTCATAATGGTTATCTTAAGGTGCATGACAAGTTCTGAGAAACAGTCAACGGAGAGTGAACTGTCGGTGCCGGTGTTGTGTGGATGTCTGTTGCCCCGTCGACATGTTTGCCCTTGCCTAACCCTAAGACCAACCTTTCTCTAACCCTAACTCACGGACAGACTGGCTCAATTTTCGTTCTCTGTGTACCTGATGTGGACCTCTAAGTGTTTCGACTTTTTGAAGTTTTACAGTATTTCTTGTTCGGACACCTTTCAGGTCACAAGAGGGCAAAACGCACAAGCAATGATGTGTGTTCAGTGGAAACAGGGTATTTAAATCAAAATGCACAACAGTTATCAACACTGTAGGCACTAAAAGCAGTGAGTCTCTCCAAAGTCTGCTGGCAGCAGGAATCAGGAGTAGTACCTATAATGTACAATAGACCTGTCTAGTGCTTCTAGATAACTCAGTTTAATTGCTTTATTAATTGTAACTCCTATTTACTCTTTTCTGATTGTAACTGTAAAACTGTATGTTTGATTTAACTCATTTGTTCCAGAAGGTCATCTGACCTCAGTTGCACCATGTAGTGTTTGTATTTGCATGAGTCATCATTCATCAAGTGTGAGCTCCGATAAACCTCCACACGCTTGCTGTCTTGATGTAAATCCAAGGTTTGCGGTGCGTGCCCGGTCAGCAGTGGTTAGTACCTAACAGAGGTCCAAGGAGGGACAAACCACAAAGCAGCAACAGGGTGTTAGGTGGTATGCTGGAAGTCTGATCTGTAATGGCTCCATCTTGCAACCACCTTACAGGATTTAAAGGGTCTGCTACTAATGTCTTGGTCCCAGAAAGCACAGGGAACCCTCAGAGGCCTTGTAGAGTCCATGTGTTGGTGGGTCGGAGCTGGTAAGCAGCTGGGTCAGCAGCAGTTGTGGTGGTCATGATGTTTTGGCTCCTTAAAGAATAGCATCATCCAAATCTTTTCTCTGAGTGTATTAGTTTGTGACTAAATATGGATTTAAACTAATGGATTTTTGTTAGTGTATCTATACTGTTTTATCAGTTTTAACAACACATACGTCTGCTGTGCTTTGGCTAAAAGCAAGCACAATTTCGTGTAAATATCTTATCAATGACAGAATTATTTACTACTAATATCACTTGACATGTAGATGAGTTCCACTGCATGGGCCGACTTCTGGTTAATACCTGGCAACAGGTGAACCTTGTCCTGGACCCTGTCACTTCATTATGTAAATGTGTCAGGGAGCTTTTTAAAACAAACTTCTGTTTATTGATTAAACTACAGAGATAATCATTCACTGCAAAATACTTTTTAAAACTCATCCCTTGATTTTCTATTAACTTGCAGCTGTGCTCCAGCTGTGGTGAGACAAAAAAGGGGCTTTGTGCATTGAAGTTCCATCGATGGTAGTCCTGTCAAGTCTTAATATAATATCAGGAGTCTTGTGTGTCAGCTCATTGGTCAGCAGCCTTGTGGGGTCAGATTTTATTTATTTTCAGGCCAAGTAGTCAAGGCAGTGTTTCACCTACCATTTCCATGGGGGGATGGCAAGTGTACGACTGTACTGTATTTTGCTGTCATTTACTATCTCATTTCTGTCCTCTGCTTCCTGTTTCACTGTGAGTGTGTTAGTGCCTCCTGACACATACTCCGAGTGGAGGAGAGACAGGTTGACAGCTTGTTCGGTTAAGAGCAATAAAAGCTGTTATAAATCCCTCTAAAACCAAAGATGGACAGACATTGACCACAAATGTCTGAAAGTCAGGCCAGAATATCAGTGACAACAGTGATGAGGATGCTAGCAGCTCTGCAGCTGATGGCATGGAAGCGAGTTCTGGCCAGAGCAGCTCTGCAGCTGTTAGGCAGAAGAGGAACGAATTATTATTAACAATCAAGTTTCATCTGTACAGAGCAACAAACTGAAAAAAGAGAAGCTGGGCAGCCCCTCCTTCCTCCTTGACACACTTACCCCTCTATTTTTATGTAACACTCCAGAAGCTAAACATATTCAGTTTATTATTAGATAAGACAAAGAGGCAGCAAGTCCTCTCAGCTGAGAAGCTGGAGCTGTGTCATGATAGCAATGTGAATGTGTGTGTGTGACTGTGGAAGTATGATTAGTTTGTGCTCTCTGTCTTTTTTTTTATGTGACGTCATGCACAGGGAATGCTCACTGCTGAGGGTTTGGTGGTTACGACGACATCACAGTATGAGGAGGCTTCACTGCCTGGTTCATATTTGTTCATGGACAAAGAAAAGCTGATAGATTGAATCCATCTAAAATGCACTGAGCAAAATGAATTGAATGGATACATTTTATTAAATATGCAACTGCAGCTCAGTGAACTCAGTGTTTCTCACATCTTTTTATTGACACACAAAAGGTCCAAAGAATTTCACTCACCGCATCTTTAAATTGAATTGTTACATCACTATATATTGTATGTATCCTGGAAGATATAGTTTGTCTGTAATAACAAATGATACATATCTTATTGTATTGTATTATTGTATGCACGATTGTTACTTGATAGATCAGCAGCTCTATCTGTAGACTAAAGGAGATGGACAGTAGGTACAGTAGAGAGAAAAGCACATTTTCGGTTTCTTTTGTTTCAGGAAATTGTTCATATTCCACTGCTCTGCTGCTTCTTCTTCTTCTTCTTCTTCTTCTTCTTCTTCTTCTTCTTCTTCTTCTTCTTCTTCAGACCAGTTCCCAAGAAGTAAATGTGTCATGATGCGTTTCCTTGCAGAACTCTACAAAGATGCCTGAGGTTCGGGACCTTTCTGAAGCTTTGCCTGAGATGCCCATGGATCCAATCACTGGAGTTGGAGTTGTAGCCTCCAGGAACAGGGCACCCACTGGATATGATGTGGTAAGTTCCTGAACACCACTAAGGACAGATTGATGTCAAACTACTATGCAAAATAATTAGCAATTTCTAATATATGGAATTCTATCCCACCATGCACATTTTGATGTAGACTACCTAACATGAATACAAAAATACAGGGCGTTACATTATAAGGATTTCATTCTAATTAGGTCAAAAATGTTATGTGTCAGTTCAAACTTGTTAAGCAAATGTGAATGCAGATTGTATTGATTAAGGTGCAGCTATTTCAGCCAGTGGGTCATTGCATGTTCTGGGTCATTGCATGTTGTATTCTGATTTGGTGGTTTGTAGATTTGGGTGGTAGCATTACACAGCACATGGGCATTCTGACATTTAAATTGCTGTCAAGATGAATTAAAAAATAAAAAATAAAAAAAATAGTCGATTTTATGTGCCAAACCTAATTTTTGTCTTCCAAAAATTTCTGGAAATATTCTACTATGGCTAATCAGAAGACTGCATTAACATGACCTGGAGTTGTGACAATTTCAGAGAACAACAACAAAAATATACGGTGACAAAACCAACCCAAACATAGGGATTTGTTCTGTGTATCCTAAACGTCTTTGTTTCCATTATTGTGTTTTACTCTAAGCTTAATTTAAAAGTACTGTTAAGAAGCAGTGACATCTATCAAGCATTTGTCCTGTTAAAGAAATTGGATGTTATTTTTCTGGTTGATGGGAAAAAGCTGTAGCTCAGGTAAAAAGAATCCTGTGACACCCAGATCCTGCAGCTGTCGTGTCAGCTTGGTGACCCCTCGTCCATTGGCTTTATGTACCTCCAGGTCTCTACAACAACTGATGGCCTAGATGCTGACCTATGGAAAGACGGCCTTTTCAAGTCTAAGGTGACCCGATACCTCTGTTTCACCAGGGTTTTCTCTAAGGAAAATGTAAGTGAACTCACATCACCTTCCAGCTTTGCATGTGACAGTGTTTTGTTGTACATGTAAGTGCTTGAATTAACTTGAAGTGAAGATTTTAAGATTCACTCTACACTCTGTTCCCATTTCTTCTCTTTTTTTTGTCCTGCCTTGGCTTATTTTTCCCCATAATCTCTCTCTCCATCATTTGCCCGCCTCTTTCGCTTGTCCTCTATCCTTTTCTCCACAGAGCCATTTAGGCAACGTTCTGGTAGACATGAAGCTAATAGATATCAAAGACACTCTGCCTGTGGGTTTCATCCCGATCCAGGAGACTGTTGACACTCGTAAGTAATCAAGTCAAGAAACAAATATATGTAACAACAGCTGTGTTCATTTTCAGAGAACCTTTTTGGCATCAGTGTGTAAGAAGTCAGCTGACTGCAGTGGAGTGTCTCTCAGTCTGTCTGTCTGTCTGTCTCTTGTTTGTCCCACAGAGGAGCAGGCCTTCAGGAAGAGGCGACTCTGCATCAAGTTTATTCCACGGGACTCCACAGAGGCAGCCATCTGTGACATCCGCATCCTGGGCCGCTCCAAGCAGGCTCCCCCTCAGTACACCTTTATAGGGTGAGTAGCTTGGGATTACATTTTAGTTTTGGTTGTAGACTTGATAAATAATTGTCCATAGAAGAAAAAAAAAAGACAGGGCACAGAGAGAGAGAAGATGTAGCTTTGACTTAAACTTCCCTGTGGAGTTTCAGAGTGCTGTTAGCTCTGTGCAGCTGATGCAGATGCGTGTGGACACGTGTGTATGCTTTGCAGATGTTTTATGAGGAAGGAAATGCACTCGACACAGTTGTTAGACCTTAACCATCCACGCAATGTGTTTTGGTGAGCAACACTGAAGGTAAACATAACTTTTGTTTGTTTAGAAGAAAAGCATTGAAGTTTCAAGGTTTGAGTTGGTTTAAAAAAAAAAAAAAGACCTCCTCACATGTTATGGACCAAAGCTGGAAATCTGCTTCTGCTGAGATATGCAGAGAAGGATGTTCTGGTAACTATAAGTCACAGGGACTCTCTGTGGAGCCCAGTCTTAGCAAGTCATGCAGACCAGAATGTCAAACAGGCTCAATGGCTGATCCAGCTTCTGCCTGTTGCTGGGTTCTAAAGGGAAAACAAAGGACATGTGAATCTGGACTAAAATATGCAGTAAGTAAGAAATGTGAACTCAGTCATTCACATTCATCCCAGAGAGACATATCCAGCTTTATTTCCTCAGAGAAGGTATTATTAAGAATGGAAAATATGGCATGTGCGTACATGATGGACATGCTTTGTGTTAAGCCTGTCCACTTTTCTACATGATTGTTGTTCTTTGCGGCTCTTTCTGCTTATTAATGCTTATTAACTTGTTTGGCAGAGAGCTCAATAACATGGGAATCTGGTATCGCATGGGGAACGTACCTCGGGCCCAGGACTCCACACACACACCAACCACCAACAACATCCAGAACGTGAACTCCTCGTCCAGCTCCGCTCCAGTCCCATCAGCCCCTATGCCCAAGTAGGTTCACGCTTATTATGTGTTTGTACATGTGTGTGTCGTATTCATCCTCACTCATCCAACGGGCTCACATGTGTCCTGCATTTACACACACATGGCTGAGACTCTCTGCTCAGTCCTGAATCAGGGAAAGAGGATGTTCACTGTCCTTGATCATCCCAACTTCCTCAGGGAAAGGGAAACACGTCTATATTTAGACCACAGAGAAATGGAAAAGGTGCCACTTTCAGCTGGTAAATGAAGAAAAGCAGTCCAGTTACTGCCATGGTGATAACACAAAGAAACGAGGAGAGTTGTTTGCTGTGAAGTTAAATATCTAGTAAACTCTGCATTCTTGGATTTGTCAGATCACTCTGAATACCTGTTTTGAAGGGAGATAATATCCTGTATTTAATCAGGACAGACGATACTTAATTATCACCAGGTAAGAAGTGTTACACTGGGGTTCAAAACTTTTCAGCAGATATAACAAAGAATGATATTCTTCTTATCAAGTCTACAGTGGGTCAAATGTGTGTATTCTTCATTAATCCATACTTTGAAAAAAAATCCTTTTATCAAGGTAAACCCCTCAGCACAGCAACAGGATGCTGTTCTCCTGATGTTCTCTGGAGCATGGAGGATGATGACTTTAACAGCTGACTGCTGTGTTGGTGGCAGCAGGACATGTTGTGACCAGGACCAGCAGGGTTTCAGGGTGTTTTCTGGCAGAGTTGTTGTTCAGACTCAGTTTCCTGGTTGGATTTTGTGGTTTGTCACCAAACTAAAGGAGACAGGAATGGCCTGTACAAAGGTAGGGATTAGATGAGCAGCTGAGAATGGGATAATTTTCTCATTCATAGCACGAATGACCTTTGCTCACACGATGTGGAGGTCATAATGCTGCCATCATTGTGGAGCCACAGTCATTTACATATTTACTTCTGTGAAAACCTGTGCTCACAAGGCTTTTAGCAGTTATGGAAAAACAGGGCTTTATGTGGACGGGGCAGCTATTCTGTGTAGCTGCTTTGGCTCCTTGGTCAGGATCATCAGATTTGGTGTGGGCTTTGCATTTAACAACAGAAAAATGTGAGTGGTCGATATGCATCTAACAAAAATCAAAAGAGTGTTTGGTTGTTTCTTCTCTTCATACTGGCTTTCTAAAAAAATCAGTCAAATATAGGATGAGCCAGAGTTATACAAATCAAGTGGGTGTCTTCCATCATTGCAGTGCTTTTAGTACAAATGTGTAACTTTGTGTTTCTATCCCTCCACTTAGGCTCATTAAGGAAATAATGTCTGGAAAACACAGAGAGATCCTTGCACTTTCAAAGCTCCTCATTTGATTTGTATAAGTCAGAATGAGCTGATGCCACATATTCACACACACTCCCTTCACTGCATACACTGAAAACATTGGATTTTGATTGCACACAAGTTAATAATACGATGAACCAAATTAGAAGATAAAAGATTAAAGATTGAGGTGTATATGTTGAGAAAAATCTACAGCAAGATAGAGCAGGGCAGTGTGCTTGATCATCTAACATGAGATATAATGCATAGTTATTACTGGATCCTTTAAAGCCACTTGGCTTTTGGTCAGTGTGACGGCAGAAGAGTAATGATAAAAAGGCAACACCCTGGAGGACCCAGCTGTTTCCTGTCCTGCAGTCCATTCCCCTTTGCTCCTGCCCCTCCAGGTTTAGAGCTCAGAGTGTAAGTCGCAACTATCCACTGCTATTTCTTGGACCAAAAAAAAAAAATGGGATTATTAAGGCTTTCAGAAGACACATCCCTGAATATCAGCACAGTATGGACTCGAATCAGTGGACGAATGCATATGTTCATGTTTTTCTCCTTTGCACTAACCAGATGTTTGCTATTTCTTTATTCTTTTTGTCCTAAGGCATATTTCCATGACTCTCCCTGCCAGCTTCAGAGGGAAGAACACTACCAGACCGGACTACGAGCACCAGAACTCCAATCTGTATGCTATCTCAGGTCAGTTTCTTACTGTCCTCTTCAGAAATCAAAGGGTCCCTTTGAAATGTGCCAATCAAACACATGCCACACCACATGGTGTACTGTGTACAAGAAGACTTTGCACAGGTACAAACGTGCCTCACAGAGACAATAACATTTTTATTATTTTTTTTTATATATATTATTATATTTATAGTCTTTTTCCTAACTGGATCATCAACATACTAAATCACACAGAGATGAGTCAGCAGATTCATTTTATTTTATTATTTTTTTTTAAATCTCTGTTGTAGCATGAAACTATGAAATAGAAGTCATTAGCTTTAACAGCCTTTTAATCTGTCTTTATAAAACGAGGCTCAGTGGAGCTCAGCAGAGAACCTTGGGTTTCTCTCAGCTGATCCCCTTCAGTTCTGTGCTGTTCCTGCTGTTCTGGATTTATGAGAACTAAAATAAGTTTCACAATGAGTGCAGTCACTGAGGTCAGCGTTCATGTCTAACATGTCTAACATGTGCTAAGCAGCAGTACTAGAGGACAAATACTCCACAGGGGACCTTTGAAGGCCTTACCATGAATCTTAGGACTCCATTTTAGAGGCGCCACAGTGAACAGCACAAAAAAAAAAAACCTCTCTGACAATTTGATATTTTCCTGACCTTTAAATCAGCTTTGCCTGTCTGTGTGGTATTTTGTGCCCAGCCTAGAATGCACGGTGCACAGCTGGGAGGAGAAGAAAAAACAAGGGGAATGTTCTTTCAAACGAAGCAGCATAAAGAACTGCACTGAGAATAGACGTCTGAGATCCGTGTCTGTTTCTGGAGCGAAGTCACTGCTCTGTCGGTTTGGTGACTACATGCCCAGCAATTTAAAGTAACATTTAAGTTGCATTTTGTCCTTTGTTTAGACATTGTTGTTGTCACTCTTCACTGTGATGGGTTTATTTTTTAATGAATGTTTTTCCGGTTATTCCTCTGCTCCCACTGTAAAAGACACATTCATGTAGCAGTCATCTGAACTGTGTTTTTCAGCAATGGATGGAGTGCCTTTCATGATCTCTGAGAAGTTCGCCTGTGCCTCGTCCGATGTAAGTTACTTTATATGAGCTGAGTTTTAAGTTTTTTTTTTTTTTGGTGGTGATATCATCCTACAGCAAAGGTGTCCAGCAGCTTTTTGCTTTGCCAAGCCACAACCTCTTCCATCACTTTCTCTCTCCACCCTCCCAGTGTTCTGGAACCCCCTGATTTACAAATTAAGCAGTGAATATACTGCCGTTCCATGTGACATAACTATCAAAAGTGGCTATGATATACATTACTGTGGCCAAAAAGAGTGACACTTAATAAAAGCTGTTCAGTAAAATCTCTTGTAGCTTTAACAGCCTTATAATTTGAGATCCTCGGTTTCTCTCAGCTGATCCCCCAGCACTGGTTTCAATTTACAGGTAGATGTTCTGAAAGGAAACAGTAGAGTTATTGAACTTGAACTGGTTTACATAACTGGACAACTAACTAACCATCAGTGATGTGTATGTTCAGCTGCAGCAGGTGGATCTGATGGGCATCACAATCAAGTCACTGGCTGAGATTGAGAAAGAGGTGAGTCGAGTCCATCATTTTTATTGGTTATGATAACATTGTAACCTGCTCATTAAAGTGTTTGATGTGAAGAATGTGTGGGGAAATAGTAGCTGTAACATGAGATGAAGTGAGATGTGGTTTTAGTAGAAATGTTCCTGTAATCACACACTGTGTCCACCAGAGGTCAGTGTGGTCCTTAGTTTGCATGCGTAGTGTAGAATGGTGTGATTTCTGTCAGTCCACGTTTGAAATAATGTACAACTCTTCCTCCGTCAGTATGATTACAGTTTCCGCACAGAGCACAGCGCAGCAGCTCGACTCCCCCCGAGTCCAACACGGACCTCCCTGAGCTCCGAGGCCTGAGGAATCCATCCTCACCCCACCCATCAACACTCTCTCTCCCCCACCCTGACACCAGCAGGAGAGACCTGTACACAACTACTGACCTGCCTACAGCAAACGGTGATACCCCACCTCTCCAAAACAACTGTACTGAGAAGAAAAAAAAATTAAAAAAAAAAAAAAAAAAAAAGATGAGCTTCCTAACTTCTGGGAGATGATGTGCTCTTTCTGTGTTAGTTGTGCGTTTGAAAGCGAAGCTGAAAACACTGAAAGACAGAAGCAGAACTCTGAGGGACTCTGATGGTGTGGCTGAAAACACTACGCACTGCATGGATGAGGAATGAGATGGCTTTCAAAATAAGATGGAACTTTGGACTTTTTTTTTGCTCAAGGAAACTGAAAATTGAGAGTCTCATGATTTTAGAACACATTTTTCTGAAAAGAATCATGGAGTGTTGTTCCCCTGTTAACAAACAACCGCACCCCTTCTTAAGGACGTGTTAGAAACACGATGGAAGGATGCTTTGCTCTGATGGACGGCAGCTGTTATACCTCGGCTGTCTGAGATGGGCTGAGAGTCTGAGAAAGCAGATGTCATGTTTAGCCTTCTTTGTTCGTGAAACACCCGCTGAAGTGTTCTGGATCAAGGCACCAGGAGGACAAATCATCAGCTCATGTGTTGGAAATACAAAAGGAAAGTCTTGTACTGATCTTCTTCATGTGGAATGATCTCATTGTTGTCTAGATGTTACTGTGATGTACTGGTGTGACTGTGAGTGCACTTCCTGTTTGCTCACAGGTATTCTGTAAACCACTCCTCCATGGTGTCTGGACATGAGCCAGCAGCTCGGCTTTCGATAGGGAACCACTGTTAGTGTTTAAAAGTTGTTTAACAAGGGACACGGGTTACGCTGCTGGGCCACACACACCTTTATTCTTAGGATTCTGTAAACCATAACTGATGTAATGTCTGCTGTTGTAGGACTGGGTATTATTTTCCTATGTTGCCACACTCTGAACCACTTTTCATACGACAGCTTCACACAAGAGTTACACATGTAACTAGGGTTCCATGAATTCTGGATCACTTCTCTCTAGCTGCTGTTACACTTGCTTCTTTCGACTTAGAAGTAGAGATCATCATGATCAAAGCAGAGTTCAGTGATCCATTTACCTTCATGTGAAAAAGCACAGTTCTAAACACTAAAACCATCTCCATCTTATAGGAAAGTTTTTTGTTTTTTTTTAATTATCGTGGCATAGAGTGTGCTCCCACTTTTGGTAGATTCAATACCCAGCCCTAGTTTCTTTACATGATAAGAATTATCTTGACTTTTAAAGGGTTCAAGTTACTTTTCTAAGCACAATGTTTAACAAACAGAAAGATGATGCAGTCAAAGTGTCACACATTGTCGTGGATTCCTCATCGCACATGAACAGAGGTAAAGTTGTCAAACGAAAGTGCTCTTTTTTCTTTTCTTTTTAAAATTTTTTTGCTTACACTGGTTAGATGTGAAGAAACGTTGTGCCTAACAGTGCATGCTCACCGATTCAGCTCGTTTTCCCTGCAGCCTTTTAAACTAACTGTTTCTTTTAACTTGAATGAGTGAAAATGATTTTAGCAGTCTGATAACTTTAATTTAAGCAGGTTTAGTTTTTTTTTTTTTTTTTTTTAGTTATTTGACATGTGAAGACCACTACCCACTCACAACCACTAGGGTTCAGTTCTTAATGAGGCTGATGAGACTTGGACACCATGAAAGGGGGTCAGTGCTGGATCTGAGATGGAGTGGGACTCTGTGAACCAGGCTCCGTTTTCACAGCACAAGCACTGGAAACCTCATTAGTGAGAAAGACCCATGATGAACTAAAAAGGAAAAATAATGTATGGAAACATATTATATTTGTGACTGGATATTTTTTAAAAGACAAATATCTGATTACAAATTCAAATAAAATGTCATGATGTACATTGATGGGGTGTACCGGTACTGTGCCGGGAGGGGAGCTGGGTAACACTGTGATTAGTCACCCTGTTGTCAGCAGTTTCAAGGCCAAACACATTTTCGTTTTACTTTCAAATCTTCTCGTTGTTTTACTTTGCTCTTAATGCAAACTTCAAACTTCCTCCATGTTTACACAGCTTTTAATTTGAAACTCTGTGATTGTTTGAGACGTCACAGCATGTGTGATAAGCTAAAACAGACTGTTACGTATCGGCATTAAAAGCCCATCTCCACTTTGGAACACTGTCTATAGACAAAAGACTTTTCTTTTGAAATTCTCTCTAACAAGGTTTCTGTGTGTAGTCACTGAACGCTTTCCTTTATGTTAATACAGTATTGTACAGGGATTTTGGTGAAGGCCAATGGCCCTGTTTAATTCTTCTTATTTTTTTGTTCACTCCATTTCATCAGACAGATGTTACTTTGTTTTACTTATTTCCCAAAAGTGTCTGTATACTATTATCAATTCGTAAATGCATGGATTAACTCCTTTTACTTTATATTTTTGTTTGATTAATGTATTAGTCATGTCAGTATTCTGACCACATCCTAAAGGCTCTTTGTTGTTTTCAGAAATGTCACCTACACGGTTGTCAGTGACACATTGGACACATCCACCGGTGACACATTGTAACACAGTGAAAAGACTGTGTGTATCTGAGATGACTGTATCTGCCTGCTCTGTGATTAAGCTCCGTGTGTATCATTTGTCAGCTGTGGTGTTTACTTCCTGCCAGTTTTGCAGAACTTTTGAATATCTAATTTGATGTCTACATTAACGAGGAATAACAGTCCTGCTTTGATTACACCTGTTAGTTTGCATGCACGGTGATGTGAGGTGTCAGAGAGTTATTGTTTTTGTAGGTTATGGATCAATCAGTCAGATTTTTGCCTCATTTTATTCACTAAAGAATGAACAAAACAGCTTCAACTGACTTTGTATAATAAGGAAGTTTTATTAAACTCTGATGAATGGACGTCCTTCAGCTGAAGTTGGATTTTTGTTTCTGAATGGTGAACAGCAGCTGGGTTTTTGAAGCCAAATCTGATGGAGATGTTTGAGAGTTCAGAAAACGTGATGAACTGTACGTTTGTATTGATTTTTTTTTTTTTTTTTTTTTTTTTTTTTAGCTTCACTGTGCTGAGTGATGTCTCAGTTATGGACGTGGACATTCAGCAGAACAAAGTAAGTATGAGAAAGGCAGACACCTCCACAGGGGAGCATGAGGGCAAAGAAAGGGTAGGTGAGAAGTAACTCGGGGGGGGGGGGGGACTTGTGCCTACAGTAAGTTGTTTTATTTTTTTAAATATCAGATCGGAAGAGCGTTAT
>JBBMJY010000008.1:215732-281270 GCA_037833715.1 Toxotes lorentzi | reverse complement strand
CGATCTTATATATATGAGCAATGTTCACAGATGAATTACACCTGGAAATTAAACAAATCAGTTGACTGATGTTGCTTAAATCCTGCAAAGGCATAAAATTTTCGCTGTTATAAAAGTAACCGCTTCAAACTGCTGTTCATTCATCTCCTCTACCACCACTGCAGCTAGCTGGTAAAGGTGTTGTGCAGCAGGTTTCTAGATCATCAGGTATGTTTGTCACTCTCACTCCACATCATTAAAGCCCACTTTTTTTTTTTTTTTCAAAAAAAAACAAACAAACCTGGCACCTCTGCATCAGTTACTAATCTTCTGACATTAAAACTTGTGGGTGTCGCTCTCTCTTGCTGTGATGAACTGCAGCCTTTAAGAGCCATTTTCTCAGTGTGGCTGTCTTCCATTAGCTTTGAGAGCAGACCTGCTGCTGGTTTTTTTTTTTTTTTTGTCTTTGTGAGATATGATTTCCTCATAAACATGAGGCAATTAGCTCTCCAGCAAACACGTGGCTTCTCCTGTCTCTGCCGCCGCAGGACATTTATAGGGTGGAGTTAACAGCCGTGGCTGATCCACATCTGGAGCTGCATCAGTACACCAGCACACAAGGTGGAAATGGAAAAACCGGATTGATGTTTGACCTTAACTGGTCATGTGTTACGCACACAAGTAAGGACTGCTCTTGTTTTAAGTCACAGTGCCAGCTGCTCCACTCCATGTGAGCAGTTTTGATTTGAAGTTATCTCAGAACACTTTTTAAATAAAGCAGGTTTAGACCATGTGAGAACCTGATGAATGCTGCTACAGAGGAGCTGCAGCTCAGCTGAATGATTTTGTGTTCGTCTTTAGTGGAATCTTGAGGTTTTCAATAGGAGCAAGAGGTCAGCATTAGTCAGCCCTGCCTGTGCAGGGGCAAATGTGTGTGCTGCTATCAGACCTTGAAAACTGTGTGGACCTGGCTCTGATCTTCTTCTGATGGCTTCTTCCAGCAGGATAATGCTGATAAAGTCGTTTCAAACTGGTTTCATGAACATAACAGTGAGTTCAGTGAACTTCAGTGGCCTCGTCAGTCTCCAGACCTGAATCCAGTAGAACACCTTTTGGATGTGGTAGAGCAGGAGATTGGCAGCTTGAATGATGTGTTGAATCATATCAACATTGAGCGGAAGCTCAGAGGAAGGTTTCCAACATCTGGTGGACCCCACTTCACGAAGAAGTGAGAACAAAGAGAGATTTATCTCCAGAGCTGCAGAAACACACAGCCAGTATGAATGATGCTAAACTGGTTTACACAGACCACCGGCACAGATATTAACAGCAATGTTAATTTTATGAATGGCATTTAACACGTTCTAACCTGACTCATGTTGTTGACTGCTTTTCATTTGACAGCAGTCTACCCAGAGTGCTTTGTGTTGGCACCACAGCTTCTTTTAAGACTGCCGCCTCATTTTTCCACAACCTTTCCAACTGCTCAGATCCATCACAGAGACGTTATAAAAATTTGTTTTCAAGTACGTCAACTGCTGATGACTTCCTAAAAAAAAGGGGGGAGGAAAAAAGTTTTATAGTTCTTTTTTTTTTTTTTTTTTGCTTGTTAAACTAATAGAGGTGATGGAAGTGAACATGTGGGCCACAGTCCCTCAGAGTCCTCAGTGTGCTTTGGCTCTCTTTTATCCTCATGTATACATGTGTTGCATTACATTTACAAGCAGTGAGTGCTATCTGAGGGTGAACAAGCCTCCTCTGTTCTTTAAATCTGTTTTACACAACAGGCTGCTGAGAGAAAGAGGCCGAGGGAGCTGATGGGGAGCTGTGTTCATCAGGCTCCACTCACACACAAAAACAGCACAAAGCATCCTTCCGGTCGGCAGAACTGGTAGCAGAACCAACTTCAGAGCTCTTCACCTCAGCTCCCATCCTGGTCCAGAGGCTGAGGTTTCTGATGCTGGTGTGGAGGCTGTCCTTGTCCCAGCGTTCTGGTCCAGATCAGAAACCTTCATCCCTGTTCTTCTGTCCTTAAACTTGCCTGAGAAGATTGGAGACTCTACCTGCATGGAGCAGAGCAGCACTTTAGTGCTACGAACTGACCATAAGAATCTCACCCACATCCAAGCACCTAAACCTGTTGGGCAGTGTTTTTCAGTAGATTCTTACTTACACACCTGGGTCTCAAAACGTCACACCGGCAGGTGCAACGTCTCATTGCCCACCTGCTGGTGGTGTGTGTGTGTGTGTGTATATATATTTATACATATAAAACAGCTATTGACTGCCATTGCAGCACAGTGTGCACTTCCGTGTTGTGTTTCTGATGAATTTCAGCTTTTGACCACAGGGTGTCAGGATTGGCCGCTGTATGGGAGTGAACTCATCCTAAAGAAAGGGACTGAAGAAAAGGGTTTATTTTGATCACACACACACACAGACACACACACAGACACACACTGACTTCCTGTTCAGAAAAACTGCATCTATTTTAGCTCTGATGAAAAGGATTTTACTGACTAATAACTTTTTAAAATAGAAAATATTAACATATAGATAAATAATAAATCAAATATGAACATATAGATAAATGTGTGTGGATATATAACATCATATCTCACTGCTCTTTCAACTGAAACTGTGTGTGTGTGTGTGTGTGTGTGTGTGTGTGTGTGTGTGTGTATCACGCAGATTTCTCTAATAAATTCCTGTAGTGCAGCATGAGAATCGTAGTGGTTACCTGTGAGCTGGAGAGGCGGACAGGTCGCTCCACAATCTCCGTGTTTGTCTAACACTGACCAGGGGACAGCTCAGTGGAAGGACGTGTGTCCTGATTGGTCCTTGGACCCTCCATAACTGAACCTGACTCGTATGCAGATCTTGCATATTTAATTTCCCGGTAATCGGTGTCTGTCTGTGATATGTCTGTGGATGCAGCAGTGCCGATGATTTTTATTTAATTGCTTGTCTCTCAGCTGACCTCAGACCTGCAGACACGTGAATGTGAATCTGTCCTCGTGCAGGTTTTACATTAGGCTGCACGAGCTCAGATTTCATTCAGGATCAGTGAGTTCATGTTGAAGGAAATGTCAATTAAATGATTGACAACAGCCCCCGTCAGTAAAATATGTATTATTATCATTATTATTATTATTATTATTATTATTATTATTATTATTATTTGGAACTTCCATATTTAAAATTCAAAATTTAAAGAAGGTGTAAATTGATTCCCGGCTGAGGGGCAGGGGCCACCCAAATGGTTCTAATACTCTGTAAGATTTATTTTAATCCCCTTCTCTAATCATCATGCGACCCTTCAGGTTTGTTTGTTTGTTTGTTTGTTTGTTTGTTTGTTTGTTTGTTTGTTTGTTTGACTTTTTGAAGCACATACGATCAATTTTAAGAGGTCACGTCAAAAATGGAGCCGCTGGTATAAAAGCTGCCGGGAATTAAACTTGCGGAGGAGTAAAGAAATGGGAAAATGTTTTAAGGAAGTTTTTTTTTTTTTTTTTTAAATCAAGGCTGAAGAAAAGTTGCAGACAGAAGTGACTTGGTCATGAAGGCGGATGTTTCCCGGTTGTGTCGATGTGTTGTCCGATTTTCAGTGTAATGTTCAGTATCCGAGCCCACTGTGCTGCTCTCTGTGGAGGCGGATCCATCCAGACCCCCCCCCCGCCCCCCCACCCTGCCCCGCAGAGCGGTTGGAGGAAGGGGTCTGCGGGCGGAGGACGGGGTGGGGGTTCTGTCTCCGCCCTCTTTGAGAAAGGGAAAGAGGGAGAAGGAGACTGGGAGACTCAGGATGGCACATCAAGTCCAGGACTGCTGGACCGTTTTCTCTTCCCACCTCTGGATTTCCATCAGTTGATGGCTTTTTGTGCAGACTGAAAACTTGTGCGGGTTTCAGCTTATTATTATTATTATTATTATTATTATTATTATTATTATTATTATTATTATTATTATTATTAGAGATTTCAGAGGTGAGAGAAGGAGACCACGCAGGGACCGGGATCTCTTATGGAAATTGCAACAAGCCTGGGCCGTGTTGAGAAGTGTGTGCTGGCCGGAGATCCTGAGTCTGGTGCCTGTTTAAAGATGCTGAATGACATTAAAATAGAAGATCGACTGCGCACTGATGCCAGCTCTCTGGATGTTATGATCGGTGAGTTCATCCTCTTCTTCTCTCTTCTCTGCTCTGTCTGTGATCAGTGGGAACAGTTTGTCAGGTGTGTGAGAGCGTGAACCTGCGATCAGAATTTCTTTTTAATTATTCTTTTTTTTTTCTTTAATGATAATAAGCCTAATTATAATAATCCTAATTCTTCTTTGCTCACAATCTTTTTTTTGTTTGTTTATTTTGATTTCATTTTATATATATATACACACACACACACACACAGGTACAGGTGTACAGGTAGTCGATGAAAGCTGCTCATCAGCCAGAAAAATGGAAGATGTTCTATTATCAAATTCCCAGAGATTTTCTATTATCATTAAAGCCTGTGTTTAGCTTTAATCCTGTTTCATTCCTCACTATTTTTCTGCTTTTATTTTTTTCCCCTCTTTGTTTTTCCTGTTGTGTTTTTGATGACTTCATGTTTTTGTTGTTGTTGTGCTTATGTATTTAAAGAGGTCAGAATAATTCCACCTCCATTCTGTCATTTTGTTTTTACGCTGTTTCTTTTTTTTTTTTTTACACTGTTCTGCTTTTGTTTGTTTGTTTGTTTTTTGTTGTTGTTTTTGTATGAATGTATGGGCAGGATAAAAAAAAAAGAAAGGCTACATGGGGCAAATTTGTGACAGCATAGAAAAAAGTAAGGAGAAAAAACACTTGACGAGCTTAATATTACTGAATGTTACATTCAGAGAAATCAAATCCAATGTTTATTCAGTTATTAATGTGACACAGTAACAGGAAATATATTCCGATTAATCAAGAGAACAGGAAGTGAAACCCTCGGTTGGCACTTGATTTCTTTTTTTTTTTCTGTAAATGAAACATGACCAGTATTAAATCAGTCTAAACCCAGTATCTCCAGCCAGCCTCAAAACAGTGAGGGTCAATGGGAATTCATGTGTTTTCATTTACAGCTTTAAATAAATAATAAAAAAAGACATTTAAAAATTCATTCAAATTTGTCCCAGGTCAGTCTAATGACACACAGACCTCAGACTGGTTCAGCCTCCTGCATGGTTAAATAACACTTAGACAAATGAGATTTTTTTTAGGTGAACTGAGCCATAAAACACCATACACACTGTCTGACCTCGTGCTGTATAAATAAAAATATAAAACCCGCTAAAGGTTCAGGTCACTGGTCAGTCCCAGGGTCTTTGGTTGGCGGATCCATGTCCTCCTCCACTCCTTCCTGCAGCGGGTGTTATAAAAATGTCATTATTCATTTTTGCCTCCTCTCCGGCAGGCGGAGGCTCGCGGCAGGCCGTGTGTGAGGGCTGCGCGCGGATCATCTCGGACCGCTTCCTGATGCGTGTCAACGACGCGTCCTGGCACGAGCAGTGCTTGCAGTGCGCCGCGTGCCAGCAGCCGCTCACCGCCACCTGCTACTTCCGAGACACCAAACTCTACTGCAAGAGCGACTACCAACAGTAAGAGCCCGTGCCTTCTTCACGCCGCACGAGAGCTGTGGCTCAGCGGTGCCTTCGTGCGGAATGTGCGCAGTGCTGCTGCGGGAGGAAGGGTCAGAGCTGCGGGCATTTTAACAGAGACATAAAATGGCCCTGTTTACGCTTTTTTTCCCACCTCATATTTGAAACTAAATTTTAAAAAATGTTCTTAGTTCAGATGTATTCTAAAAAAAAAAAACAAAAAAAAAACAAAACAAAAAAAAACGGCGCGTGTCACGTTGAGCAGCTCTGCACGTTTCTATTCACACGCGGCAAAACACATTCGCACTTAAGTCCTTTTTTTTCTTTTATTTTGAAGGACAGCAACCAAACACGAGACAAAACCCGCTGTAAACAGTCAGCATTAAATTACTGGATTAAAACTACTCTAAACGAATCGACCACGCTGGCGTTATTTATTTGCATTTTGTTGCTTACACTGAAGGCCTAACGGTCACAGTTAACTATCTATTAGTTATTCTAAATGTAAATCTACAGATTTATGACCATTTCCATCATTTATTATCTTGACCCTTAATCTTGTGTTATTGTCATGAACAAACAAAGGAAATAATATACTCAAGTCAAAAGATTATTTACATTCAATTTGTTGCTTTTGAATTCTAGGCATGAGTTTTGATAAATGATTATATTAAAAATTCTAATATTGTTAGTCATTTAATAGTGACTCTTTTTCCTTTATAATTTATTGGCTTATTTATGTTTGGGGTTAATCAAAGGGTTAATATTCATGGCCTATCAGGAGGTTAATGCAACATATAATGCCCTGTAGGGCATTAATATGAATTCTATATATGTTTGGAGATTATTTTATTTGGGAAATATAAGAAAATAGCCTACAATACTGTAATCTAATGATCTGATCATGGAGCTCCTCTAAGATGTTGCATTAATACTAACTACAGAATCAAAAACACTGATTTATGCATGACTTTACTTTTATTTTCAGTTCATTAGCTTTAAAACAAATGTGCATTAGGTTTAATAAATAATAATATATAGCTAATAAACTGCTCACAGCAACTATAAATCATCTCAGACAGCAGCTTGATGCCTGTGGTGTGGTTATGGTTTTGACAGTACTGTGTTGATGTGAGGAGTGTTTTTTTTTTTTTTTTTTTTTTCCCCTTTTGGGAGGGGAAGGAGGCGGAGGGGGGGGTTACCCTGCAGCTTGGTGGTCTTGCCTGTTGCATTGAGGTTTTTGGTTTTTGGTTTTTTTCTTCCCGACAGCCCGGGCAGCGTGCTGACAGCAGGCCGTCTGACTGTCAGATCATCTCTCTGCTGGGTTTCTCTGTCAGCCTGTCTGCTTTCCTTAAAAAAAAAAAAAAAAAGCCTTTGTCCAGTCCTGGAGCTTTAAACACTTGCTGCCATGGCTTTAGTGTCACTGCTGCACGCTTGGACGCCTGGTCACCAACAATGGGGGACATGCGTCTCCAATAAGCAGACTGCAGAGACGTCCTGGCTCTAAGCAAAAACTGTGCATTTCACAGAGCACGCTCTGCACAGTTGGACAGAGATTCCGAAGCCTTTTCACTGTGAGGAGCCTCAGTAGTTGATTTTTGTTGCCATCTGAAAATGATGAAATGATATCTTTTCTTTTTTCTTTTTTAGATACAGTTAAAACTAAGAAATCCAAAAACAAAAGTGAAATAAATATAGAAATATAGAAAAAATATATAATAAAATACAGTTTTAAAGATTTCAAATCTAATTAGAAATTAGATTTGAAATTTTTTAAGAAAAGTCGAGTGTAGATAATGTGTTCAAAGAGCTGCTTTGCCTCGTCATCTGAGACACATCGTTCTAGAGTTGAGGGTCCCTGCTTTTGAAGGCCTCATCTGGTTTTGAGTCCTGACCTGGGTACCACTAACAAAGACCAACCAGAGGATCTCAGCCTGTACTCAGGCTTGTGCAGAGTCAGCAGGTCATAAAATAAAGTAAGGAGTGAATTTTATATGGATGATGATGTAGGATAGGTGTGGATAGTCCACACTGAATATATATATAATGAGTCTGAATAAAAAAAATATCTTTGAAATGAGAGAGGGCCCAGGAAGCAAAACTGGTTCACTCAGTATATATGTGGATCAAAATTAAGCTTGTTAAAAAAAAAAAAAAAACATCAGGTGTTTAGTAGAGATGTGAAACATAAATGTTTCTAATAAATTCTTTTACTGCAGCGAATCAATGTAAACCAAACCTCAGTATACCAAAGAAGCTGTCGTAGCAGACAGCTGAAGGCTTTAAGGTGTGTTTAAGTGTCATGATTGAAATGTGAAAAGCATGTCTCTTATTAACAGTGCATGGTTTGAGGAAGGAATTATTGGGAGGATCATTAATTACTCTCTCAGATTGGGACATGTCCCAGTGAGCTGTATGGAAACGCTCTGCAGTCTGCAGGTGTTTCCATGGTGAATAGCTTTTTCTCTCATGTCAGGAGATTTTTTTTTTTTCCAGGAAATACAGATGAAATTGTAAATTGAAAATGAGGAGATTCAATAAATTTCTTAATGATTTCTCTGTGGTCCTGATACAGCTGTGTTCTGGTTATTCCAGAGTTACCATATCAGGGCCAAGCTTTGGATGCACACACAAAACACCTGTTAGTTGGATACACTCGTTGTTGGTTTGTGCACGCTTTGAATTACTGAACGTACTGAACGAATTATTGAACGTAGCTTTCAAATCAGTCCTCAGACACCGGAGGGTCCTTGAAGGCCTCACCAAGGGGAGCTTTGAAAATGGTCTTTAATCTTTAATTTCAGACGAGATCAAGCACCTCGGGCCAGCTGTGGATGTTGATCCCGTTCATTCTGTGTAACTGAATATTTTCAGCCATGCTGAACTATTGCAGCTTTAAGAATTGCTCTGAATATTTTAGTGACCTGGCTTTGTCTCTTGTTCCCTCTTTGGAACCATGAGTATTATATTGTTTTTTGTTTTTTGCTCATTGCGCCTCTTATTCATCATTAAGGCAGTATGTGGCATGTGTCATTGTTAAACTAAGCAGGTTTATTTTATTAGAAACCAGAGGCCCTGGTGTGTTGAGCATTAATCAAAGCGGAGACCCCTGCAGGTGAGGATCCAGGAGTAAATCATGGACCCAGACACAGCAGGCTGTCCAGGACTCTAAACATGCTCCGTCCCCCTGGGAGCAGGGAGGAGGGGGAGAAAAGGAGGCTGGTGACCAAAGTCATCCCAAAGAAACAACACAGGAAGCAGCAGGAGCTCCTTAAAGTCCTGTTCTGTTTGGATACCACAGCTGATCCAGAGCCGAGCTCAGCGCCAGTAAAACATGCCTACATGAAAACTCCTCAGATTAGGTTTCATGGCCTCTCCACACTCTCACCCCAGCAGCTACAGGCTGTGCTCCTCCCACAGTCTCCACCATCATCTAACTGCTACTCATGATTTATGCTGCTGGTCCTCTGACCCCACCTTGACTTCAAACAGGGGCAACACACAGCGGTGTGTGGACATAGTGCAGCACTGTGTGGACATAGTGCAGTGGTCTGTGGACATAGTGCAGTGGTCTGTGGACATAGAGCAGTGGTCTGTGGACATAGTGCAGCACTGTGTGGACATAATGCAGTGGTCTGTGGACATAGTGCAGCGGTCTGTGGACATAGTGCAGCACTGTGTGGACATAGTGCAGCGGTCTGTGGACATAGAGCAGCGGTCTGTGGACATAGTGCAGCGGTCTGTGGACATAGAGCAGCGGTCTGTGGACATAGTGCAGTGGTCTGTGGACATAGTGCAGCGGTCTGTGGACATAGTGCAGCGGTCTGTGGACATAGTGCAGCAGTGTGTGGACATAGTGCAGCGGTCTGTGGACATAGAGCAGCACTGTGTGGACATAGAGCAGCACTGTGTGGACATAGTGCAGTGGTCTGTGGACATAGTGCAGCACTGTGTGGACATAGTGCAGTGGTCTGTGGACATAGAGCAGCGGTCTGTGGACATAGAGCAGCGGTCTGTGGACATAGAGCAGCGGTATGTGGACATAGAGCAGCAGTATGTGGACATAGTGCAGCGGTCTGTGGACATAGTGCACCGGTCTGTGGACATAGTGCAGCAGTCTGTGGACATACTGCACCGGTCTGTGGACATAGTGCAGCGGTCTGTGGACATAGAGCAGCAGTCTGTGGACATAGTGCACCGGTCTGTGGACATAGTGCAGCAGTCTGTGGACATAGTGCACCGGTCTGTGGACATAGTGCAGCACTGTGTGGACATAGTGCAGTGGTCTGTGGACATAGTGCAGCAGTGTGTGGACATAGAGCAGCGGTCTGTGGACATAGAGCAGCAGTATGTGGACATAGTGCAGCGGTCTGTGGACATAGTGCAGCGGTCTGTGGACATAGAGCAGCGGTCTGTGGACATAGAGCAGCGGTCTGTGGACATAGAGCAGCGGTCTGTGGACATAGTGCAGCGGTCTGTGGACATAGTGCAGCAGTGTGTGGACATAGAGCAGCGGTCTGTGGACATAGTGCACCGGTCTGTGGACATAGTGCACCGGTCTGTGGACATAGTGCAGCAGTCTGTGGACATACTGCACCGGTCTGTGGACATAGTGCAGCGGTCTGTGGACATAGAGCAGCAGTCTGTGGACATAGTGCACCGGTCTGTGGACATAGTGCAGCAGTCTGTGGACATAGTGCACCGGTCTGTGGACATAGTGCACCGGTCTGTGGACATAGTGCAGCGGTCTGTGGACATAGTGCAGCGGTCTGTGGACATAGGGTGCTGTGGATGGCACCATTATGATTCAGTATTGGCCTGCATATGTCTTCACCCTGAGACTCTTTTCAAGCATGAAATGTGGGACAGATCTGACCATGAACAGTCCAGTTACAAACCACTTCCTGTTTTGTGATACTTCATGAGTTTTCAGGCATCCCTGTCCCCTCAACAGTAACTTCCTGTTTCTTGCAGAAACATCAAATTAAACGCTGCCACCAGGGCAACGCCATTTGATAAAAACATAAAAGTAAAAGTTGCCAGTAGGTGACACTATGACTATAATTGAATATTGTACAGTTGTGTCCAGCAGTCTGGATAAAGTCTGACATGATACTGGCACCAGACGAAAAGTCAGAGGATCATCAGAGTTATTGCAGTTCACCCTGAGAGGAATATGAATGTTTGTCCAAAAGTTCAAGATAATACGTCCAACGGTTGTTGAGAAATGTCACTCAAAACCACAAATGTCAACCTAGCACCATAGTGCTGGAGGAGAAGTCAGGGGATTACAGAAGTGATTAGGATTCATCCTTTGAGCACCACAAGTTTCTGTATAAATCCACTGAATAGATTTGAGATTTTATTTTAAGGTATTTCAGTGTGGAATGAATGTCCAGATTTGTTTTACAGTTCACTGCACAGAGATTTCATTTCTGCCCAAGATTCTCTCTCTACATAGATTCAGCTTGCTGTTTTATTACCCATGGGTAGGTGTTGGAGTCATTTCAGTGATCTGTGTTTCTTCCCACTGACCTTGGCGTTCCTCTACCACACTGGGACACAGCCGTCGTCTTTAACTGGTGTGTGTGGTGATTCTGTCAGACGACGTTGTTGGTTATAAAATCAGGATTTTAGCTTTTAGTTTTGGAGTTTTGGAGTTTGGGCTTTGTAGGGTTTACATGGGAATTATGTAACGACTATAGAGAACTATACACCATTGTGAGCATCATGTCCAAGTCCTGCATTGGAGGTTGGGGTGGTGCATGGACTACCTTTGACCGTCATGTTTCCCTAACCCTTAATCAGTTACCACTCCCTCCATCGGGGGTTAACAGTGAGAAAGGAGGAAAAAGTAAAGTTGAAACTTCATTCAGAAATTCTAAACTATGTGACTTCACCATATCCACAGAAAAAAGTCGAGTTTTTTTGGTCAGGAAGTCAGTAATGGTTCTTGGAGGCATTATGGTTCCTTCAAAATGTATTTGCTGTTGGTTGATATCAGGGTTGATAATACAGATGATTCTACATGAGTTATGTCCAGAGCCAGCGCTCAGTGTGGCCATGAAGGAGGGAAGCAGGGTGTTGAGATCAGGATGGGGGAATTTGGGAATTCATAATTCTTCATCTGAAGTTGCAGAAAGTGCAAATGGTATAGAAAAGGCCAGAAAAGAGGAACGGGACGCTTTTCTTTTGGACTGAGGGACATTTCTGAATTCACTAATAACGACAGACACGAGCTGTTTTTAGGACTCTGAGTAGTCCCCCTGGCCTGCGTCCTGTTTCAGCCTGAGTGAAAGTCAGTGGCCTATAAATGGTGTCTGCTCTGTGGGTTTCTGACTTTGTAGCAGACGTTTTGTTTTTTAACTCTTTGTGGTTTCATCTCTGAGCATTTCCAGTCCAACACCAACTCAGCATTTCAGCCATAATAATAATAATAATAATAATAATACATCAAATTTGTAGAGCGCTTTTCAGGGTGCTCAAAGATGCTGAACAGTAAACTCCATGTCTGGGGTATGGAGAGCTGCTGCTCTAAACACGTCTCCGACCTGAAGGCATTTACACAGTGGATTCATAATGGGGCCCGGGGATCAAAGAGTGAGCCACTTGCAGCAGAGCCACACCCCCGAGTGATGGTGGGGGGGGGGGTAGGGAACCACAGGCTAGTTTGTGTATATGAGCCGTAGTAATAGTTGGATTTATAGAGCATCCTAGGGTGGGACGGCACGTCAGAGGAGTTTGTTGAATTAATTATTTTTATTACCAGAGACAAGGCAGAGAGAAAATAAGAACCAGATCCTTCCCTGTCGCTCACAACAATAGTTCATGTGAGACAGACAGACAGACGTCATGATGTGGACACTGTTTTTATATGTCCCACATGTCTTTAGCCAAGGCTTGGCTGGACTACTGATTGCTTTATTGTCTTAGGTTCAGTTCCCACAACAGCAGATAGTCTGTTTTTGTATTTACAGCTCGTGTCCTTCTACTCAGACACATTTCCACCGATGTGCCTGAAACTTAGGATAACTCCAGTTTATTGCAGCTGTTGACCTTTGTTGGTTTAACACTGTGATTGCTGAGATCTGGGAACATGGTGTCTGGACATGACAGTTCAGTCTTGGCCTTGGAAACAGCAGTTAAAAAAAAAAAAAACTCCCCCTCAAGGTCCGCCGTCGTGTTTGGTCTGGAGCTTCTTATGGGGGCGACCCTGTGGTGTAACAACTTTCAGACCTGCTCGCCTTTAACCTGATGGTGATTTAAACATTGGTCTCGTGTCTGATTAAACGCCCTGCTCACTTTTACATAAAGTTCAGGGTGTCACTCTGACGAGGTCACACAAGTCTGCAGATGATGATGTCAGATGAACATAAAGGCAGTAAGACTAGGTGAAACATGCAGACAGAGATGCACGTTTTGTTCCACCTTCTTAGATTTCTTAGTAAATTTATCATCCATATCTCCTTCATATTACAGACATGTCTTATACAATGGAAATGTCACACTTTCTTGGAAGTCTCTTGGAAATTTGACTTATCCAGAACATATGGATCAGCTGGAGAGACTTTAGAGACTTGTTGGGGCAGCCTGATAATAAGGAATTGAAATAATCCAACCTAGAAGTAACAAACGCATGGACACGTTTTTCTGCATCTCTTTGAGACAGGGTGTGTCAGATTTTTGTAATGTTATGTGGGTGATATAAAGGCAGTCAGGACAAGTCCTGATCAAAGACAACTCCAAGGTTCTGTACGGTGGTACTGGGGGCCAGAACAATGTCATGTAGAGTAACTATATTATTAGATGACGTGTTTCTGAGGTGTTTGGAGCAATACCTTCAGTTTTATCTGAGTTTAATAGAAAATTATTAGTCATCCAGGTCTTTATGTCCTGGTTTCCTCTGACTTCACTGACAAGTACAGCTGAGTATCGTCTGCATAACAATGCGTTTCCTACTAATGTTGCCTAAGGAAAGCATATATAGGGTGAAATAAATTAGTCCAAGCACAGAACCTTGTGTCCAACCTTTACATACAAAACCTATCTGCTGTTGCAGTTTAGTTGTTTCTGTGAGACAGGTTTGGACAGATACATGTTTGCCAGTCTTGGTTAGCTGTAACCCCCCCCCCCTCTTTTCTCCTGTTTAATCGTTTTATCAGTGCTGGGGGCCTCTCCCGGGAATCTGGCTGGCATTTAGCAGACTGAGACCGACACAAGACCCCAAGGGCTCATCCAAAACCTGCCCGCTCCAAGCTGTCCACATTATTAGCTTCCTGCTCTCAGAGGAGACCTCAGTCATTCACACACACACAAGGCAAACACACCAGTACAAACACACACTCCTTCACTCTGTCGCTCTCTGAACATCATCTCTTCTCTTCGCGTCCTCCTGTTTTCTAACGCTGATTCTCTCTTGAGAAACAGGAAGAAGCTCTCCCCCAGTCTCTCCCACCAATGAAACAGTAATTACTTCATTGATATTCGTCGCCTAATTACGCTGCTGTGTATCATTTGCATAAATCTTTACCCCCCTTTTTTTTTTTAAATCGTGAGCACAAACAGATGTCTATAATCTCGTTGTGCTGGTTTCACTGCGGCATACGTTATGTCTGCCTCTGCCTCTGAGCTCTCGCTCCTCACACAGAACACTCTTGAGAGTCTGTGACTAACTGTGACATGGTGTTTTAACCTGCCTCTTCCTCCGCTATTAAAGGATGGCATCACCAGCCTATCAACACCTGCTACTGAGGCAAAAGCAGACAATGCAGGGGTGAAAGGCAAAGCTCCACTCCGTACACTCGTACTGTATAAACTACAGTACCCACTGGTCTCCGGCACACCCTCATCAGCACAGCCTGATCTAATACACCAGCCTGGTCCGTGTTCTACACGAGGCTTTGTTGATGTTGTCGCCGCTCGTAGCTGCTGATCGGCACGACGATGCCGAGCACAGGATATTGTCTGTCAGTGAGGTCGTACACATGTGTGTGTGATACCGGAGCAGGCTCAGTGAGTGTAATCCACCTCTGGTATATTTTAACTCCTTCTTAGCCACAGCGACAGGCACGCAATGAAGGAATTAGATTTGATTCTCTCTGTGTTTTTTTTTTAAATTTCCAAAATATCTAAAACAAAATGCGCTTTATGAAGGGGCATTTTTTGCCTCCAGCTACTTTTCTCTCTTGTTCTCTTTATTCTTTATTCTCTGTGATAACCTTTGGTAAACATGACTGTGCTGGCCACGGTTTACTGATGTCACCTGACAGTCACTTCCTGCCGTTTGGCGCCATCGAAATCTAAGGTTGTGGAGCTGTGTGTTTTCCAGCGATGCATCTCTTTCGACAGTGTGAAGCACAGACGTCACCAGTGATTGTCAGCAGCCGTGTGTGTGTGTGTGTGTGTGTGTGTGTGTGTCAGCTGAGACCTTTCAGGCTCAGAGTTTTTTTGTTCCACACCCTAGCTCCCACCCGCTCCTCATTTATTATGGGGGCCTCCACATCATGTCTGATCTCGGAGCTTGGAAATGGTGACGCGGCGCTATTTTTCCCACTTTTTGTGGCAGTGGTAGATGTGTGTGCGCGTTGCCATCTCCACCTGCAGGTCAACAACCTAATATAAACACAGCAGGAGTTACCTTTGTGTAACTGATACGTCGGGCTGAAACACATGCGACCCATAAACAGCGCTAAAGAGTGTAAAGTCCGTTTATTTTCTCCAGGTTCACTGCAGTGTTAGGGCCTTTGAAACACTGACAGCAGTATCCAACCATGGCATTATAGTCTCTAAGCATTTATAGAGGTCATGTGATCTGGGAAGGTCAGACGTTCTGTACCTGATGATGTCCATTCATTGATTCTTTGTTTGCTCATTAAGTTTATTATCAGTTAACAAGGGCAGGTTCATTATATCTTTATAACTGACATCTGCACTGCCAGGATTACTTTTGATGGATGGTAAAGTGATGATCCCCATGACAACAGAGTCACATAGCTGTGACAATAATCAGAATAATAATAATGTTTATCTATGCAGCACTTTTCCGAAGAGAGTTAAAAAGATTTTTTTTCTGTGCAGTTCACAGAATCAAACCCTGACAGCACGAGCTGACACGATCTTTAGCTCCCGGAGACTGAGCAGTAAAAGAGATTGAGTATTATCTTTTAACAGGAGTGTGGGTGTTTAAAGAGCAGCAGTGCTTTACGAGAGCAGACGCTGCAGCGGGGCGACTGGAACGTGCTCCTGAAAGCGAGGGCGACTTCTGGTCTGCCACTCCCAGTTTTTCATCATGGAAATCACTGCTGTTCACTAACACTGAACATCATTGGTGGGTAGTGTTCTGACTTTTTGGTCATTGTGACTGTGTATAGATGTGTGTGTGTATACACACTGTACATGTGTGTGAGGTGTGAATGTGTTTTTGGCTGCGATGGGGGACTTGAGTGGAATGTTTACTTTGGCCTGTGGTGAACACCACATTATAAAAATATACATTTACACACACACACTCTATACAATATGACAGAGTGACAGGAGAAAGATGCAAAGAGCGACGTGATGACATGCAACATGAAGCTAATCATAAACTAGACTTAAACTACACAAGTTCCCAGTGAGAGCAGTGTCCTGCTTTACCAAATCTCATATAAGCCACTTCTTCAAAACACATAAATTATTTCTTCCATCTCTTTGAATGTATAGCCTGTATTTAAAGGTTTGTCCAACAGGACCATGTATTTAGATCAACAAAGAAGAAGGTCGCTGGTTCGATCCCCGGCTCCTCTGGTCCACATCCAAGATACTGAACCTCAAACTGTCCCCATTCTGCCCATCAGCGCTGTGTGCTTACTGAAAGCTATGTCTGAATGTGTGTGTGTGAGAGAATGAGTGAATGATGGAAGAATAGAAAAGCATTGAGTAAAAGAGTTCCAGCAAAAGTTTTGTTCTTATGTCGTATGTGCCGCGCTCACGTCATAGGACGGAGTGGAGAGACCACATTACATGGAAACTCCGTCAGAGTCAGAGTCAGAGTGAGAGTCAGAGCCAGGTGTCTGCGCTGTCTTGTCCTCGGAGATGACTGTGAAACTGGAGGGGACGTACAGACACTCGGAGACGACCTGCACTGCCAGCTGTGATGTATTCTTCCTCATACAAATGTTAGGGCTGGGGACGGGAGGAGGGATCCCCTGGGAAATAAAGTCTGCCTTCACACCCCCACCCCTCCCGACCCCCTTCTTTAGTGCTCTTCATATCTGCTCAAAGCCATGCCTATTTATGAGGGTATAAGTGCTGCTAAGTCCCTGTGCCTCCAGGATGATTATTAGTAGCAGGTCCAGGCTGACGGACCAGCTCAATGGAAATGACGTCTCGCCTTTAACCCTCGTTCATTAATATTTCTGAGGGCGTTTATTTAAAGCTCTCTCCTGCAGAACACTGATTTCAAAATAAGGTAAAAGTTGTGGTTGTGCTTGGTGGAGAAAAGGAGGAATTGGGGAAATGATCGTAATCAACACTCAGTGGCTCTGGATGGGAAACTCAGTATGTGAGTCCACCAGCTGAATCAGAATTCACCTGAGAAGCTGCAACTTGCAAAAACTGAGCAATTTTATTTGAAAATATTATATTGAAGATTTGTTTTTTTGTTTTTTTTGTGCAGCTAGTCGATTAATCATTGTAGCTCAGGTTTTTATTTTCTGAAATGAATTTTGATATTGTTTACAGAGCAGAAGTCAGAGATAAAACCCTGCAGACCAGAGGATCCCAGGCTTTCAGGATTCAAGACCGGAAGCTGTAATTGCTGCCAGAGAGGCTTTGGTATTTTTTAAATGACAGGTTTCAGTTTTTGATTTTGAATTTTGAATAAGTTTTGAGTGTAGATTCATTTTATCCATTTAAAATTATATCTACAACAACAAAGTGTGTGAAAGTGAAGCCACTGTGTAGTTCATGTAACATGAGGGGCACTGTTTCCAAGTTCACACACACACACACTCACACACACACACACACACACACACACACACACACACACACACACAGAGAGAGAGAGAGAGAGGAGAATTCAAAAAAGCCCAAATGCTTTGACCCGTTTGGGAGTAATATTGTATTGAATTGCGTAGATGTGTGTGTGTGTGTGTGTGTGTGTGTGTGTGTCTGTGAAGTAAAACTGTGCCACAGAAAGCTGAGGGTGTACATGGTAAATGTGGTAATGAACAGAACGTAATAATGATTAGAACATAAACAGCAGTCATGCAGTCAAGTGAAAAAAAGTTAGTTCCGTTTTTTAGTCCAGACTCCACAGATGGTTAGAGTGAATCCACGTCCATTTTCCAGTAAATTCAAAGTATTCTGGAGACTTATCACAGTGGGATTGTGATATATCACAGTCGGATTGTGATATACTGCCAAACCCTGCCAACTCTCACTGAAGCAGCTAAAACATGTCAGTCCCTGACGGTGTTTTTCTTACCTACACATGTTGTTTTTTTCCATGTACCATCTCTGTGGACAAAATATGACGTTTTAATGTTTTTGCTAAATGCAAACTTGGGTTTATATAAAAAAAACAAACAAACCCAGGAGCAGTTGGCTTTCAGGACATTTGGAATAATATTGGATCTGGATGTAGCTGATGTTATTGTTATCGCTTTAGGTAGCTGCACTTTCTCCAGACAGGCGTGTGTGAAGAAGCTGAGTGAGCAGGAACAAGAAAAATACTCTGTTCTCATTCGACTCGTACTTCAAGTAGCACGGTGGTAACAGCATACAGGTACGACGTCGCGTCTGCTCATGCAGATGGATACCTGACTGCTGGAGAGAGAGAGAGAGAGAGAGAGACACCTGTCTGAAATCAAACACGAGGAGCAGGAAAAGAGAATCAAAGTCCTCAGTAATTCCTTCATTTTGAATTTATAACAATGAATCAAATGAAACATGATATGCTCCGTAAACGCTGCAGCAAACTGACCCTGAAAAACATGAAATAAGAGCATATCTATTATTATTATTATTTTAGACTATGATGTATTTACAGTCACAGAGAGCTGAAGTGAAACTGGAACTTCTGGGTTCTGATTCAGAACTGAGAAAGCCTCATTCAAACCCCCTCAGGACATCTGTAACTAATAAGTAAATGTGCTGCCTCGGAGCAGAGGCTTTCTCCACACGATACCACGTGGTTCCCTTCAAAAGTTTACATGTGGGCAGCAGTTTTTTTTGCTCAATAATCTAGTGTGATTGCTTATCCAATATTTCTGTAGCGGCCTTTAATAAACACCATTCACCGTTTTGCCCCGGACCTGGTCTGTGCACAGTTCTATCATGGAGGTCTACAGAGAGTTCTGTGGACTTCATGGCCTGGATTTTGTCCTGACAGGTGTGTTGTCACAGGTGGAGTCCAATCAACAAAATCAAGTTCTAGACACGGCAAGGATAAAAATAAGGATTTCAGTTTTGGATTTTTAAAACGTTTATTAAAAAAGAAAAAAAAAATCCCTTTGTCATTCTAGGTTAATCAGTGTAGATGTGGACCAGTTTAGAACAAATGGCAATTCCCTCTTTTAAAAATTAAAGTTAAAGCACAATAAAGTCTGCAAAAAGGGAAGTTCATTCCATTTCTTACTGACGTGTTGTAGAAAGCCTGATTGATCCAGTTCAGTGTGCTGTGGCCTGGCCATCAGTCCTATGTAGAGAAAAACTACGCAGATATGGGGCAGTCACAGGGGTGTTGGTGCGGTGTGCAGGCGAGAGGTTGGCCTTGTTTCGGGGGGGCGGGGGGTTATCGGCCTGCAGGCGGGGGGGTATTGGAGGCATTGTGTGGGTGACGGGCGGCGAAGTGTCAGGGAAACAAATGAACTTTGGCAGCCAGCTGGAGCACCAGTCACACCAGCTCGTGAGCCTGAGGCTGTCTCATCATTTTAGGAAGTGAGGATAAGGAGCAGCAGGGATCTGCTTAGGAATATACGGGGGACAAACAGGCAGTGGGGCCCTGGATGAAACCCACCAGATTTGGAAGTGGGGTGGACATGAGATGGGGTGAATGATAAATTCATGGCCTAAGGTAGAAGGAGCTGAGTTATACTGCTCTCACAGGCAGATCAACTGTTTGAATGTTGTCATTTTTGTGGTAGCTTTGTGTAACAACAGCATCAGCCTTCATGAGGTCATGAGCTCATCATGATCATGGTCGCCATGTTGACAGTGATGCTGACATCATGACAGCTGTGAACCACTTCCTGGAGGTCCAGGATACAGACTTCCACAAAGAAGGGATCTGTATGCTCTATGACTGCTGGACTAAGGGTGTAAACTGACTCCTTCTACCTTAGGTCAAAAACTTATTGTCATGACAACCACTGTTTTTTCATCATATTTATGAAATGTAATATGTATGTGTGTGTGTGTGTGTGTGTGTGTTACAGCTACGTATGATTTCTCCACACAGAAATTAAGATTGAGACAGATATGATGTTGAAAAAGAACAAATGCACACATAATTGTCAGATCGCCCGAGGCTGACACACACACACACACACACACACACACACACACACACACACACACACACACACACTCAGAGCCTTAGAAGTCACAGTAACTTTACTAGCAGCTAACATCGCCCAGGAGGGGGTGAGGAATCTCCCTCACAGAGATAAACAGAAATATCAGAGTATCTGAGCTGCATGTTGAAGCAGGATCCACTGAGCTTCTTCTCTACTGTGGTTTGCTTCAAGGGCTTTTTCTGCTTTGTGGCGCAATGTCTAGACAGTATGTTGGGTTCCATTCAGTACACACACACACTCACACACACACACTCACACTCACACTCACACTCACATTCACATTCACATTCACATTCACACTCTCACTCTCTCTGATCTTATTTGTCTGTATTCTCTGTTGTCATGGGAACTACACTCAAGACCTATTGTCTTTCTCCGTCTCTCTCCCCTGTTTCTCTCGCTCTCTAACAGACAGACAGTCGTGCAGACTAGTTAGGCTCAGTCAGAGGTCGGCGATAAGGCTCAGCCACGGGCCAGTTTTTCAGCATTGTTCAAATGCATTCAGCATTTGTTTATTTATTTTAAACAAATGCGTCAGCGCCTCATTTATTAACATCACGAGTTGTGTCCGGGTCGTGCTTGTGGTTCACAGCAGGTGCACAAAGCACACAACTGTCCCACCAGAGACCTGAGTTTGCATCCAGAGTCCCTGTCTGTGGCTTAAGCAGCAGAAGCACTCAGATTAAGGTTAGGGAAGGTTATGGTGCTGGTCCAGAATACATCTCAGATCTGATTATACATTATGAACCTTCTGCACAGCTCAGGCCAGCTGGTTCTGGTCCCCCTGCACTGTTAACCATCTCCCTAAAACATTTCAGATTAGCCAGGTTTTATAAAGCACTGGTTGAAAGGGGCTAAAATGAGCTCTTTAAGACTATGAACAACCTGATTTAAAGTATCCATTCTTAAGATTCTACAACTGTTGATCAGCCTCATCTGATTTGCTGTCAGCAAATAGCCCTAAGGATCTCCTGTGGACCTCTTGGCTGTTGACTCACCCTCCTTCTCTTTCTTTGACTCGCTCTGTGTGGTACTTGGCATCAGCTTTGGTTCTGCTTTGTTGCCAAGAGACGACAATTCCAGCTTCAGCTCCCTCCTCGTCGTCTTTGCAGCGCTATTCAGCTCTGCTGTGGCGGTGCAGTCACACACGATCGCCTTCGCCTGCTGTTTCGACACGGAACGTGGAAGGAACTTGTAATCTTGTATCATCTTCTAATGGCTCCTTCCAGCAGGATAATGCTCCGTGTCACAAAGCTAAAGTCGTCTCGAACTGGTTTCATGAGCATGACTGTGAGTTCAGTGAACTTCAGAGGCCTCCCCCAGTCTCCAGACCTGGATCCAGTAGAACACCTTTGGGATGTGGTGGAACAGGAGGCTGGCAGCTTGAATGAGGTGATGGATCATGTCAACATGGAGCAGAAGCTCAGAGGAACATTTCCTTGCATCTTATGGAATCTATTCCACAAAGAATTTGAGAGCACTGGAACTAGCCCCACACAGTATCAGTATGGTGTTAAAGTGCAAGGAGACACAAACAAATACACACAAACGCACTCCTGAGCACAAGTGTGAGGATTCACCCGTCTCATGCACGGTGTCCAACACTGCTCCGTCGCAGCCAAGATTTAATATCACATAGCCTGCCAACAGCTGCCATGGCAACCAGCCCTTCCCCACAATGCAATTTTTCCACTGTCCCGGAGCTCTAATGTACAATGTCTCCTTTTCCCGCCATTTGCGTCTTAAGTCATCTGCATGTTAGATCAGATCAGTCTACAATGAGAAGATTGCATGTGGTTAACAGCTGAGATTTACTGTCATGTTACTGGACTTGTGGATTAAAGGATTTGCCCCACAGAGTTGTTGAATATGTATTATAATCTTTGGCTATCGATTAGTTTCTTCACAAAATGTCACGAGTGAGTTCTTAGTCGTTACATGTTGCTATTAGATTATATATCTCAGCCCCGTGATAGACCAGAGACCTGCTCAGGGTGTACCGCACCTTTCGCCTGAAGTCGGCTGGGACTGGCTCCGTGACCCTTTGATGAGGCATCCATCCCATTGACATCATGTTTTCCACTGACACAGAAGCTACTATAGTGTTTGCTAACAGCAGTTCATATTTGTCACGTTAATCAAAGAAATATTCGGATTTAAATGAAACAGGCGGAGCACTTCAGTCACGCTCACATCAGATCTGAGGTACTCTGATTCACTATCTCTGTCTAAAGAAGATATTTCTGCTTGGATCGCTGCGTCGGTCTTGTACATGCTTGTCGGAGAGTTTGCCTGGAGTGGGCTTTGGCTCTAATATGGGAAGATTATGTCCCCATTCGTCCTCTAGCAGACAAGGATCTGATTGGCTCAGCTGTATTTCCAACCGAATGAAACAGCCAGCAACGAGCACAGCAGCACGACTCAAGTCGTGTTGTGTTATAACATTTTCTCAAAATGTCCGTGTTCTGAAAATAATATTATTCATCAGTGGATCACTGCTATTCATCAGTAGCTGTGGAAGAAACTTGACTGGCCTGCACAGAGCCCTGAACTCAGCCCCCCACCCATCCAGCACCTGACTGTGAGCCAGGCCTCATCCCCCAGCGTCAGTGTTGGACTTCGTGATGCTCTTGGAACTGTATAGGAGCAAGTCCTCTTTACTTTTGGTCTTGTGCACGACACAATGCATACGCTGTGCCTGAAAAGATAAAGTGATGATTTCCTTCTTCTGTTAACCAGCCTCAGCTTCACTTCTCCTTCGTCCCTCTTTCTCCACTGCCGCCACCTCTAATCGACTCCTGCAGGGTAAAGTGAAACTCCAGAAGGTGAATGAATGAATGAATGAATGTGATTGGTTTGCTGAGATCATTTCCCCACTAACAAACATGTTGAAGTGAGTGAATCCCCAGTGAATCCCAAGGCCTTATTCTGACTTCTTGAGCTTTGGCTGAGCAAACATCACATCCCCTTCTCTTTGAATCCTGCTTTTATTTCCCTCTGCCTCCTTCACAACCATCTTTTAATTACACCTACTAATTAAAACTCCAACAAGCTGCCAGCCTTACAGCCACCACCACCCACCCAGCCTCCTCCTTTAGGTCACCCAGCTCCCTGAGGAGGGAGAACAAACAAGAGAACAGTGAAGGAACACACACAGTCTGTTTTTACTGCTTCATCCTTTCTCTGCTCCTCTTATCCTCTTTAATCCTGTACCTCTTTATGGTTGTTAAGCCACTGGAGCAGTGTGGAAGCATAGGGCGCAGGGCCAGGGGGTCAAGGAGGCTCCTCCAAAGAGGCTGCCCCTAGCAGTGGTGGTCCAGCTCCTCAATGAAATGAGCCGCTGAGCGCTGCTGGAACAAAAAGTTCCCTCACACTGAGAGCAGCACCAAACAAGGTTTTAGAATAAACAAGATTAAAGGTCTGCAGCCTCACCAGAAGCGTGTTTGTTAAAGTCTACAGCCTCACTATTTTTCACGGGTTTTGAGACTAGTTAAATGGCGCAGGACAGGACTGACTGGGCCTCATGCAACAAACCACTCATATGTACGAGTGATGTGAAGAGAATTTGTCGCATTCACAGATTTTCTCCTGCGTGCAAATTTGCTTTGGTGAAAAAAAATGATTTTAATATTTTCATCTGAGTGAATCTGGTGTGTGTGTTTGGTGTGTTAGGTGTGTTTGGTGTGTTTGGTGTGTTTGGTGTGTTTGGTGTGTTTGGTGTGTTAGGTGTGTTTGGTCTTCTGTGTAAATCATGTGAATTGCTTCCAACTTGGGTTATTGATTATCTTCATAAGCCTACTCTTGTGTCACATCTGGTCTTACTGCAAGTGTCTCTGTTTGCTTTAAACAAGGCCCTGATGCTGCATTTATAGCTTTGTTATTTACTGTAATGAATCGTAGACGTTTTGTGTGATTTTGTCATCATTGTGCATATTCTCAGTGTTTTGTTGTTTTTTTTTTTTTTTAGTTCTTTTTGTTCATATTTATGTGTTTGTCATTCTTTGTGTCCTCTGATCAGTGAAATAACAGAGCGGATTTAAATGAAACCTAAAGCAGACATAATACATAACAGCTTGAACAGCGCTGTAATTTTCTTCTCCAGATTATAATAAGCGTCGGAGCTTTCTGTAGGTCCATGTGTCAGCCATGTGTGGTTGAGTTATCCTGTATCCTTCTAAAGACCATGCAGCTGACCAACCAACCCTGTCTCCTAGAAACTGCATTTATATACAAATAAACTGCAACAGCAAATTTGTTTTGTAGGAAGCATAACAACGACTGCACTACGTTTCCTATAAATGTAGTGAGGACAAGTTGTTAATTTTAATATTTGGAAAGTTGTAAATGTCAGGATGAATACCATTTATAAATGTAGCACTTTTCATTCAAAAAAAAAAAAAAATAGGAGGAGTAACGGCAGGTCTAAGACACTGGTTCCACTTCTGCAGTAGCATCTGTGTCTGTCATTGACTGGTGCAATGGAAACAGGAAATTAAGGTCCTGGATGCATAAGTGACACTGACCTGACCTTAAAATTAATAGTTATTAATTAAAAAAATTAATAATTTTAGCATTTTAGTGATAAATTCATCCTAAAAGTCACTTAGACTGTATCACTGCTAATATTTATTAATATGTGTCCTGCTGACACGGAGACTTTTCAGGACATTTTAAGTTAATAAAAGGAGAACTGTGAAATACAAACAAAAGTGAATACTGATGTTCTTTTGTTAGTTAATTAACAAGTAAAAATACATTTATTTTTTTTTAAATCTAAAAACAGGATACAGTGTGAATATGAAGGGGTCTGAACACTGTCTGAAGCTGCTGGTTCGCTCATGTTTTTGTATCAGATCATGTTCCATGTTTCTGCGGTCAATGTGAGCTGTCCTCTCCTGGTGGTCTTGGAATCTAGACCCATGCCCTTTGACAAAAAGGTCACTGATTCAAATCCAAGTCGGCAACTTCGGTGTGTGTATCTTCCAGTTGCTCTGTTGTTGTATAATGCACTGGCTTACCGCCACTTGCAGCTATGTTTGTACATTTGACCATCATGTGGGTATTAATGGAACCACTCTGACCCACTGCAGAGTGTTTAATGGACAACGTACTTCATAAAACATAATAACGTTGTCTACTCGGTTCACAGTGATTAATATCTACAATTGTCCCCTCTTTCACTTGTCCCCACCAGCCTGTGTGCCATTGTTCAAATATCAGCTTCTGAGCAGACGGGCAGAGAGGCAGAGGTTGAAAGAGAAGATGGAGGGAGGTGGACAGCAGAGAGAAAACGCTGTTGAATAGAGGAGGGTAGTCAGAGGAGGAGGAGGAGGAGGAGGAGGAGGAGGAGGAGTGCAGCTGTCCAAACATTGAGCCTCTCTGTACCTGCCCTGTATCTACCTCCCTCCTTTAACCCTGTTCCCATATTCAACCCTCAGCCTGCCTCTGCAGCTCTCTGATCACACACCAACACTAAAGCAAGGTTTAAAGGAGCTTCCTGACGAGAGCAGAGAGACCGAAACAGCACCACCAAACAGTGAGGTCGAGGGCCATAGAACCGAAACAATGAGCTGCAGGTCGCTGTGAAGCTTCACAGGACTGAGGAGGACGACAGAGTCAGCAGGAACGTCTCTCTGGGTTCATCACTTTGACATTACACAAAGTGATTTCATCTCTTCTTCATATAAAATGAATGAACTGTCTGGACATTTTCAGTGTTAGCAATCGTCAATGTTAGCACGCTAGTTACCTCAAAGCACTGAGAACAGCTTCAAAGGAAGAAAGTAGTACCATCCACAGGGACACTTCCAAGGGGACCCTCCACACAAATCTCTCATTCTCTTTTGTCTTTTGTTCCCTTTCTATCTTTTCTCTGTCCTTGGCTTCCATCATCTCTCTTTCTCTCTCTCTGGGACGTTTTCTCACTTTCACTCGGAGCTGTCTGGAGGAAGAATGTGTCTATAGAGATCTGTACTGGCTGTGGTTGCGGCCTCTTCTTGAGTCCCGGCCTTGGCTCCATTCATCGCTCGCTCTACAGCTTTTTGAGGTCATCATACTAATACTATAGATCTAATCCACACACAGCGGCCTCTGTGAGTCCGGCCAACAAAGCATCACTCCGAGTGCAGATGATAAAACGAATGCATTCAGGCAGTCCCTCTCAGGGAGAACACAGCACCTGCCACGTTTCCACGTCTGTGCAGTTATTTCTGCTATTTGTGCTGATTGTGAGGTGCAGTGATCGACAATGTTGTTTCATATTTGGCAAGTTGCAAATATACTGACACTGATCTTATCAGCAAAAAGTTGTTTTCTGCTAAAATATCTGCACTTCGTGAGCACTTTGTACACCTGCTATCCACCCCAGCCACTTCCTGATGACTGTCGACTGTTATGCTAATAGATGTAGCATAATCCAGACAGTGATTTGTAGTTAAGAAAGCAGTTCTGTTGCATATGAATGCAGTTTCTAGAACACAAGGTTGCAGTTGCACAATTACTTTGGTCACCTTTTGTCCTTGGAGAGGAGAAGGGAGGAGCTCGGTGCATCAAGTCCCCTCAGCAGCCTATAGCAGCCTATAGCAGCATAACTAGGGGATGGTTCAAGGCAAAGCCTGAGCCAGAACTAACTATAAGATTTATCAAAGAAAAAAGTTTGTAGCCTCCTCGTAAACATGGAGAGGGGGTCTGCCTCCAGAACCCAAACTGGTAGATGGTTCCACAGCAGAGGAGCCTGAGAGCTGAAGGATCTGTCTTCTGTTTTTCTTTTGGAGACTCTAGGAACCACAAGTAAGCCTGCATTCTGGGAGCACAGTTTTCTAGTGGGGTAATAGGGTACTATGAGCTCCTTAAGATATCATGGTGCCGGAACATTGAGGGCTTTGTAGGTGAGGAGCAGGATTTTAAAGCCTGTTCTGGATTTTATAGGGAGAAAATGCAGAGAAGCCAACACAGAAGAAATATGATCTCTGTTCCTGGTTCCTGTCAGTACTCGCGCTGCAGCATTTTTGATAACTCTGTTTCTGAGGTGCTTTACGTCAATTAGAATAACTGTCTGGTTTCCTCCGGCTTCACTGACAAGTAAAATTAGGTTTTTTAGTTTGCCTGCACAACAATGGTAGTTAATGGAGTCTTTTTTGTAATGTTACCTAAAGAAAGCATATATCAGGTGAACAAAGCTGGCCCAAGCACAGAACCTTGTGGAACTCCAGGTTTAACATTTCCGTACATAGAGGATTCATCATTAACGTGTACAAACTGAAATCGATTTGATTAGCAGGACTTAAGCCAGCAGCGTTCTTTCCAAATACATCATGGTCTAATGAGTTTTACCAGTGAGTGGTTCTTTCTTAAACATTTGGAATTGACTTGTGGCTCATTTGATCTTTGATGAATCAAAAAAAAAATCTAAAATTTGTCAAAGTGGACCAGACTCAGGACATATTGGTTCTGTAAAATTCCTTCATCTAATAGCGCCCACTTCCTTTTTTGAAGATCACATATTGCCTCATTAGGTGGTTGTGGGGAGCGGTTGGAAAATTGTCCCTATTCTTTCCATCTGAATCAGTCCTTTGAGCCGGCCCCATGTGGGCCCATTACAACATCAAAACGCCTTTCACATGCACAGAGAGCTTGAAAGGGTTAAAAACGAGTGTTAAGTAATAGCTCCTTAATTTAGCCTGAACACATCTGGCTTCTTTTTGGTTTCTGGTTTTGCTGTGTAGAAGTGAAGTTACAGCATACAGTAAAGGACCACTCTACAGTGTAAGCAGTGTGAAAAGCTCTTGTGGTTTCCCTTCTTTTCCTTTTTTTTCTCTCTCTCTCTCTCTCAGAAGATTTAACTCTTCTTGCCAATGCTTCTTCTTCTTCATTTGTGTTGTCACCAGCTCTTTTCTTTGTTTTATTCTGACAAGGACGTACCAAACTACTGTTACAGCAGCACTATCATCGCCGGATACTCTCAGGCACAATCTCCTGAATTGAAGTTCAGGATCTCTTAATGGGAAAAGCCTGGGACAATGACTAAGCAGAGAACAATAAAGGTGTCATAAAAACAGTGTAGTAACAAAAACAGTTGTGACTGTGCATCAGTAATGTCAGGTGAGCAGGTGGCCTAACTACTGATATGATTGAGCCAAAGAACTCCTCCAAACTGAACGACCATATAGGTTTCTTTTCCCTTCCATACCAGGACCCGGTGGTGCAAGAGGGTTCCGGGCGGCAAGCGGGTTCCGGGTTCAAGCCCCGGTCTGGGCAAACTCCCTCTGTAGAGGGTTGCGTCAGGAAGGGCATCCGGCGTAAAACAACGTGCCAAATTTGAAACATGCGAATTGTCAGTTTCGGATGATTTGCTGTGGTGACCCCCTGATGGGGAACAGTCAAAAGTAGAACAAGAACAACAACAACCAGGACCCGTAGGACTATGTACTTGGGGAGGCAGTGTACCAGACCTTCGTTGTCATATTCACAATAATAAATACGCGACGCAATCAAGCTAAAACCACTTGGTTAGGTTTAGGAAAAGATCGTGGATTGGGTTAAAAGAAGTACTTTGTTACTAATACTAAGTCGGTGGATTTTTATTGTGACTGTTACACTAATAAACATGCAGTTAGGTTGTGAAAGGGCTGAGTCATATTATAATATGCTGCATTGTCAGATAGTTATTAGATTAATAATGATGTGTTAATGAAGTAGCATAGTTACTGTTGTAGATGGTTGAGTTGAGGTGGAGCTGGTTTTAAATACTTTCTATATAGCTCAGTATTTTAGTTTAGTGGCTTACAACATAGGGGTTGGACCCCCTCTAAAGGGTCACAAGATAATTGTGAGGGGTCTTGAAGTTATTACTGGGAGAGGGAGAAGGGGAGATCTGCTATACTAATGTATTTTCATGATTTTTTTTTTTTTTTTTTGGAAGATAATGGCTGTGTGGGGTATTCCCCCCACACAGCACATTCCCCACTGTTTAACACTCCGCTCTTGTCTGTGTGTCCTCAGGTTGTTTGCCACTAAGTGCAGCGGCTGTCTGGAGAAGATAGCACCCACAGAGTTTGTAATGCGAGCTCTGGAGAGTGTTTACCACCTCAGCTGCTTCTGCTGCTGTGTCTGCGAGCGCCAGCTGTGCAAAGGAGACCAGTTTGTTCTGAAAGAAGGCCAGCTGCTGTGCAAGAAAGACTATGAGAGGGAGAAGGACCTGCTCAGCACAGTCAGCCCAGACAACTCTAACTCAGGTAACACTGGGGATTCTATGGTCCACGATTACAAACCCAGTGGATTGGAAAACACGTCCAGTTGAATTTTACCTTCCCTCACTGATTCTTTTTTTGTTTATCTCTTTGTGTCTGGTGACAGATAAGAGTGAGGATGATGAGGACCTTGATGTGAAGTCAGAGAAGTGCCCTGCAGCAGGGAAAGGCAGCGATGACAGCAAAGACCCTCGCCGGCCCAAAAGGCCACGCACTATTCTCACCACCCAGCAGAGGAGAGCCTTCAAGGCCTCCTTTGAGGTCTCCTCCAAACCCTGCAGAAAGGTGAGGGTTGAATAGAACTTATTACATTCTTAAGTTTTGCTTAGTGGCCAGACTGGAACTATCACCTTCATGTTTCTGTCCTGTCGGACCAGTATTTATAAATAAAGGTATTTTAACATTAGTAAGGCAACACACAACAAACTATTTCAGGGTTTGTGTAGACCTCTCTCAGATTAATACACAAACACGCACATGATGCTAGTGTGTAAAAAATGGCTGATGAATGTTAAACTGTGTTTACTGTGACTTGCAGGTGAGAGAGACCCTGGCTGCAGAGACGGGACTCAGTGTTCGTGTGGTCCAGGTCTGGTTCCAGAACCAGAGAGCAAAGGTCAGTAAAGCAGCCCACCGCAAAGAAAACAAGCTGTCACGGGCTGTCAGACAGTGGAGATTCCAGCTGTCTTACATTCTCATTGTCGTACTTTCAGCTGGTTTGTGGTTTTTCATGCCCCAAGGCAGATCCACAGAATCTTATGAAGCTTCTCCACTTACTCTGATTGCCTCCTTACAGCAGACATAATATTAGCATGGTTAGCAAGGCTAACGATGTTGTAGTGGTCCCTCGAGAGTCTCCCACATCACTTCCCTTGACCTGAGATACACCTCCTGTTAAGTCCAGCTCCCTAATTTGTAAATACATACACTCAGTGCAGGTAGCAGGCAGGTAAGAGACAACAGGCAACTTAATATAGGTAGAAGATTAGTGCATATGTATATGTGTAAATATTTACATATATATACACAGACTTCAACTGAAAAATGTGCTCTGAGCTTCGAGTGCTTTGAATATTGTACTCATTAAGTGATTGTTATCATATGATCGCTCAATATATCTAAGCACGTAATGAAGTATATAAGAATAATATATAAGAAATATGAAGTGAGCCCTTTCACATGTGTTCATATTGATAGTGTGTCTCCTCAGTAAATGCCTAACAGCCACCAAGCTGTTTACTGTGTGTGTTGATTTACAGATGAAGAAGTTAGCCCGCAGGCAGCAGCAACAGCAGGAGCAGCACAACTGCCAAAGGCTAGGCCAAGGTGAGGATTTCTCATCTGTGTGTGTATTTACTGTACCGCTTAGCTGCTTTTCTCTCATGTTAACAAAAAAAAGTGGGTGTCCATCTGCAACATGTAATCTGTCCATTATAACTGTAATGATCGCGATTACTGAAAGCTAGGTAGTTTATGAATTATTTGGAGAAACAGCTTGAAATATTACATTTTATTACTGGAACAATAAACAGAGAAGAGTCGGTCAGCAAACACGTCCAGTTTTGTGAGGCTTTAGCACGAGTCCCGTACTCTGAAGCCAGAGTGGCATCACTGCCGGTAAGCATAAGTGTTCCCTACGGCAGGGCTGTACGATGGGAGCCGTGGTTCTCCCTGCAGCATAGGTCATCATGGTTAGCAGGATTATTGCCACTGTGGTCTCATAGCAGATACGAGCAGACAGTTTAGATAAGTGTCTCAGTGCTTTGGCAAGCACTGCCTCTATCTGTTCAGGGACTTCCAGTGTGTCAATATTGGCATAGCAGCCGGGGTTTTATTATAGAGGAAGCTGCTGCTGTTAACCAAATGAGCAAAGCAAACCGAGCAAAGGGAGCTTGTTTTAAGCCTTTTGGATGACTGCTGATGCATCTTCACCATCAAACAGTCAGTCAGCCATGACTTTAGAATATGCTGTACGATTTCAGAAGAACGTGTTTAATGCACAGCGTTCATATGTACAGTATGTAGGAAATGCAAGGATGAAGTGTCTGTGCTCTCATGGAGAAGTTTGGTGTTCAACAATATTAGAATCCACTTTGGGTCATGGGTTTGAAACACGCTGTAGCCAGATGTTGAACAGCTGTGAATGCGTAGCTAATCTACTTTTCCCAGCTATGTGTAAACTACATCATTGACACTAAAATGAAATGAGCGGTTTTCTTAATTCTTTACTCATCTTTCCTACCTAGCTTAACTTCTGTTGTTCCTAAAGCTGCTGAAGCAGACATCCTCTTTCTTCTGGAAATTTGTGGCAATTACCAAACAGCTCCAGGTGCATTACCACCACCCTCTGGACTGGAGTAGCATGTCCTGATTTATACTGTACGCAGATGTGGAAAACCAAGCTAGTGATCGCGTCAAGGGTGCAAATAAGTTTCTATGATACGGCTATGAGACATCAGTGAAACTGTTATGTAAGGATGATGTATTTACACCTTTACAATCAATACCTTTGAACAGGTATAAACTGCCACTACCCATGATCCTCCCCTTGGTGTTTTCCGTCAGTCCATCCTGTTTAGATGCTCCCCTCATTCCCCTTGTTCTCTGCCAGGCTGTCTTTGTTATCCTTGTGTGTGCAGTGCTTTCTAGCATTCTCCTCGTGTTTGTTACTTTGCTTTGTTACTTGGTTTTTGGATTTTTGCCTGCTCCCTGCATGCTATTGTTTGCCTGTGCAGGATTAAGCACCTGTGCATGACTTCCTGCTTTTTTGAGTAAATGATATTGAAGTTTGAACTTTTCGCCGCCGCGTCTGATTTTCTCTGCTTTTCTGTTGGTGACACTGGAGCAGCAGTCTCGTGGGAAACGGTAATCCTGATGTTAGCAACATGTGCATGCTCAGTAATGCATTGCTGTCCAACGCTGTTGGTTAAGAGGTTAAAATAAAAAATAGCTCACACAGAGACAGTAAAGGTTGGCGAGAGTGAGATCCCCCCACAAATATAGGAAGACTATTTGTCATGTGTGATCGCTGCAGCTGAGAGAATTGTGGCCCCGCTCTCACTGACTGTTACAGAGGTGATATCAGGATGTATGGAGGGCCTGCTCAGCTCCTACTCAGGGCCACTACCTCCAAACCAGCAGCGGCACCTGGGGACCATGGAGCACAAAGGGTACAACACCGACCCCTTCCAGCAGGGCCTCACACCACCACAGATGCCTGGTGACCAAATGAACCCCTTTGGTGAGCGTCACTCTCTATAATCACTGTCATAAAGTCTAAAAAGGAGATAAACACAGAGCTAAGTCTCATTATCAACATCCACAGGATTCTTAAAACCACCTGCCATAATTACTTCAGATGAAGTAACTATGTTAATGCAGATTAATTTGATGAGCATGAGTCAGGAACACAGCACATTGGCTGTAGTGTTTTCCAGGTTGGGAGTGAAAGACTAAGAATGAGGCTTTTAAATGAGACTAAGTTTAGGATTAGAGTCGATTAATAGTCTTGAGCTAAAAATGGCTGCAGCTCCACCTAATTAGATGGTACTCTGAGGAATGTGAGTATTAATACGACTGTGGGGGAGAGGATTCATGTAGTCTCAGTCATATTGAGATCAAATCAATCAGAGATATTTCAGTTTGTGTAGCCACACACAGCTTGTGAAGCTAGTGAGTTGAATATTTTCAAAGCTGACACCATAGCAGTTGTGTTTGACTTCCCCATGTCTTCTCCACTCTCACCAGGCACTGACTCCTTTGTCCACGACATTGACAGTGACGCCTCTCTCACAAGTCTAAGTGACTGCTTCATGGGGAATACAGATGTAGGCTCCTTGCAGGCGCGGGTGGGGAACCCCATGGACCGCTTGTATTCAATGCAGAGCTCCTACTTTGCCTCCTGAGGCCGCCGGTATTACAGTCAGCCCCCACAGCGCCACCTCCCAGGCCATGAACAGTGAGCGCACAACAGTGCAGACGCAAGACACACAGGCCACAGGGTTGTCCTGCAAGACGTGAGCCAGCAAGCAGAGAAATACGACTGCAGGACAGAATCCACCAAATATACCTGACTAACCTCCACCAGCCAAAGGAAAGGGAACACTTGAACCTGAAACTTGACAGCTCCACCCCCCAACTGGGTTTATTGTGTTGGAGAGACAGCTGTCAACATTTGTACAAATATCACAGCGGAAGTGTTTATTATGAAACGTGGGACTAAAGTTCAGGTCAGAGATTTGTTTACTCCAAATCACAGAAACCCTCCATGCTCCTCACTAGGTAACATAGTTTAGATCCATCATTAATGTTGTAAAGTCGTTTTCAACGGGACATTTCAGCCGATGTGGTTCTGGTGTCGGTAAGTCAACTCGATGCCTGTTGCGAAACTGTTCTGTGTGTAAATACTGTTCTTCACAAACACCCGGTTTAGCATGTTAGGATAGACAGCGATCTATTTATTTCCCACCAGTGTGTTGGTATGCAATAAATCAAAAAAAAAGGAAAAAAAAAATCTATTTAAAAAGACAGTATGATCCCATTGTAATGTACAAAAAATAAAATACGTCCTACCTGACTGATTATTTAGGTTCGGATATTTATCACAGTATTTGTGTTGTTTTAGTGAGTGTGTAAATTAGTATCGCTTTGCTATTTATTTTTCCATTGAGACCTTCTGGAGTGCATTTTAAATTTCCTAGCTTCAAATAAAAAAAAAAAAAAAAAAAAAAAAATTAAAAATGCATACTCTTGAGTTCTTGTTGTCTTTTTTTGTGGAACTGCATGAGAAACAGTCAGCAAACTCTGGCAGGACAATTCATTAGTACATTAGCATGCGATGCAAAGTAACTGCCATGTATAACTAACAGAGGTGAAGGGGATGTGAATGGCTGGGAATCTGTGATGTTCACGAGTTTTTGTGTCTTGTCTAAGTTGTGTAGACCTAACATAACCCACCTTAAATCATCTAAACTCTAAGGCCAGTCAAAATCCCACGTTTCCCCACTTTCTGACCCTTGAGACATTTGATCCTTAAACAAATAGAACACACATACACACTTGCAGGTAGGCACTAGAAAGACCAATCAGCTGCAAAGTCCAGACAGGCTCTGCAAACACTCACACCTTGGATTTGAACCCAGTTTCCCTGCAGTGTGATTTAGATTTCAGAGCTCATACATGACCGATTCACGTGCTGTTCCTGCGTCACTAAAACTGCACATGTAGTTCACCCACCTCTCAACTCGGTTTCCTGACTGACAGACGGCAACAATATTTACCCACCATGCAACAAATCCCTTCCTCCTCTTTGTATGAGCTGTGAGTGAACGTGAGTGGAATAACTCCATTTGTTCTGCTCCGTCAGGCTGCTGGGTGAAAGACAAACAGCCGCCTCTTTGCTAAACAATTGATCATAAAAAAAAGTGATGCGTACACGCGGCCGCCGGACAAAGACGGCCCATGGTTTGAGTTCAGTCAGGTGGAAGATACAGAGCGAGACAGATGTCAGTGGCTTTCTGCACGATGAAACCTGCCACCCAACAGCGTTTGGTTTCTGTGTTATGGCAAACATTTCCCAGGTGATTCAGAGGCCGAGGTGACAAAACACGCTCACAACAGTCCTCACCAGGGCTCTCAACAGATACAGTAATAATAAAGAAGAAGAAGAAGAAGTAACCTGTACAACTGTGAAAACAATGTTGTAAAGTGAGCATGTTTTCAGCCTTGAATAGTGTTTATTGGTGAATCAGCGTCATCCACAGTGCAACACTTTGGATCAGGTTGATACCTGTATCAAATCAATATTTGCTGTGACACACTCTGTGATGTTGGGTTCAGGGTTCTGTCAAGGCCAGACCATGTGGTGCAGGACTCTGGCTGTGTGTCTGGGCTCACTGCCCTTCTGCAGAATGAATGTGGGACTGATCAGATGTGTCTCTGCTGATACTGTGTGATGTAAGTGAGTCTAAACATCTAAAGAGCCAAATGTTTTGTACTGTATTAAAAAAATGTTTTTAATTTGAGTAAAACAGCCAATAAGAAACTATAAAGCCCCATTCACTGTAGATTTATATCTCTCTAGGGGAGGATTTTAACATTGCCAGTGCTGGTGAGTGATTTTCAATTCCTGATTTATAGTTAAAGGAGCAAGAACCTATTTTATTACCTGTTAAACACTTGCAGGGATGTACAAGTGGGGATGCTAATGTTTTGTTGTTGCTTTTTGTTTACATTTTAGCAATTTGTCACCATTAAAAGCATGCAGAATTAGCTATTAGCAGTTCATGGATTGCTTTGATTATGAAGAAAACTTAAAAATTTGAAGATTCTCAGGCAAGTTCTGAAGGGTTGTTCTGGTTGGACATCAAAGGAAGTCGCACTGCATCTGAGCTATGATTCCTAGAAGGAGGATGAAAAATCATCACCTATAATTCACCATATTTCCAAAATGGCTACATTTGGCTGAGTTCACGATAGCATATTTATATTCTTTATTTTGTGAGCTCAAATACTTTCAGTGACAGTAGGTGGATATTGCGAAGATGATTCATTTCATCACACAACATGAAAAAACATACTGTACCCTGATGTAAAATGTAAATAAAACAACTAAAGGGTTGGTGGTTCTATCCCCAGCTCATCCTGTCCACATGTCATAGTGTCCTCCAGCAAAGACTCCGGACCCCAGATTTTTCCAGACGGTCAGACCCACACCTTGCATGGTGATGTGTTCCTTGTCAGTTGCCTTCTTAGCTCAGGTCTGATGATGAATTGAGGGGTGAAATGTTGATTCGCTCTGGTTTGTGTGGTACCCATGGGTTCCTGACCCCGTTCAGGACTCTGACTTGCTGCCATCAGTGTGTGAGCATGTCTGTGAATGGGTGAGAGTAAAACTGTGAAGCACTTTGAACTTTGATCTTGGTTGGATGTGACGATCAGATCAGACAGATTGTGAGGTTTTTTTTTTAAAGAAATATTCAGGACTGTGTGTTGCAGTGAAGAGCAGGTGAGGTTTCATTGTCAAACATGAGTGAAGGCAGCTTTGCCTCTTCACGTATCTGTAGATTTGATCTCACTTACAGGAATGCTAATCCTCACACATGCCACATTCTTGGTGCTCTCATGTCAGTACGAGGTACAGGTTAATAGTGAGCTTCTGTTGTCGGTGTCCCCCCAGGGCTCCGCTCTGGGCCCACTGTGACACAGCTCCTGAGAACACGGCGTCTAATCGCCACGGTAATCTGACATCACAGGTGTGAGAGTGAGCACAGAGCAGTCGGTCTGGCCCAACCACTGCTCAGGCATCACGTAGTTCTCTACCCTGCGGTAGGTACAGATCACTGGCTGCCTCGGGGCAGGCTGTGCACACGCTCTGTGCTGGATGGTTTTCACCCCATCTTCTTTGAAACCAGGGCTGCCACACTTGACACTTCTTGTCAGACTCCTTTTCACCTTTGTCTCTAAGCGTACACAAATGATTAGACTTCAAAAAGAGTCAAAGATTTGTCTTCATTTAGAACACACAGACCGACTTTAACCCTTAAATGCATGGGTGTTTTTTCAAGAACCTTGTATAACGCAGATTAAGCCACATATTAAAATCAAATTGCTTGTAAACCTTCCAGGGCATATTCTTAACAATTACATTTATTACATTTTTAGTTAGTTTTTACTCTCACTACTTCTGTAGCTTATCTGTGGTTTGGAGCTTAGTCTCACTCCTGTGCTCCTGTATTTTGGGGCTCTGCCATTAGAACATCAAACAGATCTGGTTCTGGAGCTCTCCTCAGTCTGTGCCTCCTCCTGTGGTTGGTACTGGAGGCTGTGACTTCTCATTCCAGAAAATTCCAAGTCATACAACATAAATCTGAAGACACCGGGAAGAAAAGCTCTTTTTCTCCTTCTTAAATTTCCTAAATTGTGGCAGAACTGTGTATGAGGATGTTGTTTTATGAAGCTTACACTTCCAAAGCAGATCCTGCTGTGCTATATGAACCTAATATTTGAGTATAAGGCTCAGAGCCAGTGAGTACGGCCCATTCTACAGTCTTTCATTGCATGAGGCCCCTGTGGCCCTGTTGTGGCCTGTAATTTGAGTTGTTTCCTCTAACTTATGACGCTGATTTGTTTATTGTTTCATAAAAGAGCTCTTTCTCTCCCTCTGCTGAGATCATCTGACGCTCAGGAATCATTTTAGGCCCGAGCTCGCACTGAAACCTAAGCCGCCGCTGCCAGACATTATTCATTAATAACAGCAGGCTCCCGATGACATCAGCCGCACACGGGGAAAAGAGCTCTGTCGTAAACATTAAAGATGGCTGACACCTGTCCGCAGCTTACATTAGCAGCTAGCAGCGCAGTGCCAGGACCTTCTGTGATCTGCTGCTTCAGGTGAGTCTGAGAGATGTTTGTCACCAGCTGGCACTGTGGTTTATACCGTGTGAGCTGAAACGATGGTTGTTGTGTAGCAACCGAGTTACACACGGAGTGCAAACTGATGTGAGACCATAATAATGCATGGGTGTACAAGAGAACGTCTACGTATTTTTACACAGACATATTCCAAAAAAAAATAATGAGTTTGACTTGAGACCTCAGATTAGTTAAAACAAGTTAAAAAAAAGTCCAACATTAAAGTGTCTCTCGACACACTGACAACAACCTGCTGTCTTTTTTCAGAACAGAGACACAGTCTGAGGCCAGACAAGTGGGCTGACAAGTGGAGAATTCACACCAACTCTGACTTTTCTCCAGAGCTGATGGAGACCAAAGACGGAGCTAAAAGGATGAGTGAAAACTGGTCCTACATTCAATCAGGTGGACAAAACCCAGGGCTCTAATGATGGGATGATGATCTTTCCAGGCATCCTGAGAGTAAGAGAGAGAGTGAGATGAGCGATACACTTAACAAAATTAGATTGACAAGTACACAGAAAACAATCTAAGGTATTTGGCCTGTGCTTGTACTTAATCCTTTGATCAAGATACAGAGGGGGACAGGGCTGGTTAACACTTCATGGATTTTTTTTTGACAGTCCACAGGCCCACTGATGCGGAGACCCACTGGGATTTTTCTCATACAGAGGTTATTTAATTTTTTTTTTTAAGTACTTAAATAAAAACGAGCCTGGCAAAGAGGAAATAAAAAAAATACCACTTTCCGCTCAGGGCTTCCACAGTTAACAGTGGCTTTTTGACTCTGATCTTTCACCTCTCATGACTTCACAGTGGCCAAAGTGGCCAGGAAGTCACTGCTATCCAGGCTTGATCCACTGACTTAGTCTCAACCTCCCATCTCCTTAAGGCCATGCCAAACAAACGTGGTTCACAGATGTGCCAAACAATTTTAAGCTGACTCAGCTTAAAATTGTTACACATTAGCATTCCTTTCACAATACCAACAAATTCCTGCTGGTATTCCATCAATACACCTCTTTTATGGTACTGAACTCACAGTCGACCTTCCAACCTTCATAAAAACTGGAAGAGGAAAGATGCAGAGAAGATCAGGCAGCAGTAGATGTTTGAACTTTTGGTCCTTCCAGTGTGGATCCTGATAGGAAAGCTGAGAGCTTGAGGATCTGGATGGAGTTCACAGGCGGTCAGAGCATCTGCTGGGATATAGGACAGCTTTGCAGGATCCAGGAGCTCAGGGTGACTGCAGGCGCTTCTGGCAGGAGCTGAGGTATCCAGGCTGCTCAGGGTTCCTGCACAAAGTGTGTCCAAGCTTTCTTTACTGGCAGTGGCTATGGACAAAGGTGAGTGCTCTGCTCCTCTTCTTTGAGCATGGAGTGTGAGCAGCTGTAACCAGCGTGCTGTGAAACTACTTTTTAATGTCCATCAGTAAAACACTGCTGTTCAGACACATTTAAAGTTAGAGACCAGGTTTCCTGAGGTTGGCTCAGTCCCAGGGGGATTCAGCGGCTGTTTAACTTTACGTTAGGATTCTGCTCAAACCAATCATATTTCTACATGTATGGAATGAGCTCATCTTTTAATCTGTGTTCCTGTATTAGTCATGTATTAGGTGAGGTTGCACAGTGAGATTCAGATGACTGAAATTGACCGTTGCTGGATCTTCTTCCTGAGTTTACTGTTTCACTTCCGTGATTCATTTTCTGCTATGGAAAGTGTCTGCAAGCTGTGATGTCTGTCAAAAGGAGGCCGCTAAGTACTGAGGATGTTGTGGAGTGTCACCGTTTTTTTTTTCTGGTCCAGTTCCTTTCTCAGGGGGGAGCACGTTTCCATAAAACAAGGTGAGTGGATGCTTGATCTGTAAGGAGAGGTGAATGACTGGAGGTCTTAGGCCACAGCTCAGACAACAGACCTGAGTAATCCAAACAAACACATAAATAACCTTCAACACGAGAAAGTGATTGAACAGCTGAATCTGTGTCCTGCAACACACATGAAGCCCTCTCTGTTTTCTGAAGGTTGCATGTTCCCTTGGCTCTGTTCTGTGAGATTTTTCATTTCAAAGGCAAAGTCTTTGCCTTGAGCTGCTTCTATCTCGCTGCTAAATCTAAACCCGGTATTTCTGCGCTGAAGCTTTCTGAGAAGCACCTAAGTGGGATTTAGAGGAGGAAAATAGGAACCACGTACATTTCGATGGAAGAGCAGCGTGCAGTCCGACTTTCGCCAGTTTGCTCTGAAAGTCAGAGAACCTCATATGGTCAGTGATCATCTCCATCATGTGTAACCTGTCACAGTCATTTTCACACATTATGACAGAGAAATTGGGGTTATATGAATTTATTTACCACAGTACACTCAAGTGTACTCAAATCACAAAAAAAAACTTTTTTTTCTCCCTATTTCACAATAAAAAAATTCAAAAACATGGATGACAAGCAAACCTCAGAGGTAACTGACCCTTAAACTTCCTGTTTCCAGATTTCTCCACACGTGTTCTTTGGAGAATGAACATACTGAGATCACATAAAGGGCTCAACAGGTGGTGGTAATACAGTGCAACTGTACGGCAACTGTTATTATCATATCATACAATGATGGTCAAGTGATAAGTGTAGTCGCAGCCTCCAGGAGTTTGAATGTCATTTCTTTAACGCAACTGTGGCGACCCCTGCTGGTGCCCGCTCAGCAGTGTTCGGCCCGTTTGAGTTTAAATGCAGTTTTCAATAAACTGCCTAAGAAAGGGAGGGATGGGCGAGAGAGTGGTTATAAAAACCTGGACCCACTCATCCAGGTGGTTTTGGAGGAGTGGATCGTAGTGATGGGAATTCCGGCTCTTTTAAGAGAGCCGGTTCTTATGGCTCTGCTCGCTAAAAAGAAGTGGCCCCTCAGAATTTTTTGTTGCTTAATTTTTTAATTTATTATGTAACCACTCCATTAATAGGGTTGATAGCAGGTCCTCAGTCAGTCAGGTAGGTGGTGAGCAACTGAGGGACAGTTTGATGGCATTACCAGCAACTGAAGTGAGTCTTAAACTATTTTATTGTCAGTGTTTCGCTTTCTCACTTCATCCAGCTGCACTGACTGTTGTACCTGTTTCAAATACCCCATTGCCACAACAACATATAATAGCAATATACTCGGCTGTGTTTTGCTAAATTAAAGCTCGATTACAATGGTTTTCAGTTTATTTCTTTACAGGAAAAACAGAACAAACCAATAAAACAGAAAAAGTATGGGCAGAAATATATATGTTGGTTTTGTCTTGTCTAATTAAGAGGAAGAGAGTGGTGGAAGGATGGTGGAGGGACTGCATTGCCTCGTCTTTCTCCCTGTCTTCTTTGTCTACGTCCTCTCCTCCTCCTCCTCCAGCTTCTCTTCCTCCTCCTCTTCCTCTCCTTTCTTCTCCTCCTTCTTCCCTTCTCTAACTGTGAGCTTAAATATCAAACAACATTTAAATTAAAGACAACAGCAGTTATCAAAGTAGAAAGTGTCCTGTGCTTCTGTCAGACTCCAGTCTGGTTTGTCATGTGTCTCTGTTGGCACCTACTTTCAGAGGAACTGGTGTCCTCCTCGTTCTCCAGCAGGGGGATAAATAAAGCGTCCTGATTCAGGAGATTGTACCAGTCCAGATCCTGGAAGAAGGGATGGGCTTTCACCTCACGGGCTCCTCCGGAATAAGAAGTACGACAAAAAGGTCTCTGGAGCCATCAGCAGTTACCAGGATCTAGTCTCTTTATGCACAACCTGTTCAGTAAAGTGTATCACACTCTCATTCATGTTAGATGCAGTGCACCCCGAGACCATAACACCCATTAGAACCATAATAAAAATGGGGAACGCTGAGCTGCTGGGACAAAAAGCCACATCAGAAGTCCCTGTTCAGGAGATGCTGAGTCACAAGCTGGTAATATACTGTATGTTATCTCAGTTTAATGCTGGAGCTCAATAATTCAAACATAACCAAAGATAATGGGCAGCATAATGAAATACTGTGGAAGTCAGTTATTTTGTTGCTTGACTGAAGAAATTCCATTTGGTAGAACTTTTACAAAACTGCTCATGGGTATTCATTCAGCACTGCTGCGTGTGAGGAGATAATGAATTGAACTGAAGAACTGACAATTTCCTCAATGCATCGACGATCCATGTCTGTTGCCATGGTCACCCGGCCAATCTTTGACAGTCCAAAATCTGAGACCTTAATGTGGCCTGAGGAGCTGATCAACATACTACAAAGGAAGGAAGCAGAAAATTGTCTCATGTTAGAGACAGAGAGACCGACCTGAAACCTGAAGCTGAGATTTAGTTTTTGTTTTTTTAAATAAAAGGAGGAAAGTTTCTTTAATGCTTGTTGTAAAGTTGAGGACTCACTTGCTGGGTTTCAGGTCTCTATGCAGGATGCCATAGATGTGGATGTACTCCACAGCACAGACAGTCTCTGCAATATACATACATGCCATGTCTACTGGGAGACACTTGTAGCGTTCAATTAGATAATCCCCCACAATCCCCACCTACAAAGGTCAGAGGCAGACATAAGGACAGATGGTGTCAGGTGTCATGTTTAGGTCTTTTCAGTGTGTCTTCTCGGAGTACGTTTAATACAACAAGCCTTAGTGTGCACTGTCCCTGGTTAAGAAAACAAACATAACACAAATGAACCTCCTTACCTCCGACATATTCCATGACGATGCAGAGGTCGACACACTGAAGGGGCTGTCAGTGAAGGTGAGGATGTCACGCTGCACCAACAAGTGCCGGATGTGCAGTTTGGTCAAGCTTTGCTGTTTGATCAGTTTCATGGCAAAAGCCTGACCAGTCTGCTTGTGGTGCACAAGGTTCAGGCTTTGTCTTTGACTGAATGACTGATTTCAGCCACAAGAGGTCAGCAGAGCACAGACATAAACAGCTGTATAAGCCTGTGCTGTGGATCCCTCCTGCTGATGCTCTGTCAGAACTAAGCTGCGGTCAGCTCCAAGTCCGACACCATCAAACTGGTTTCCCTCTGGTGGAGGAAGTGGTCTGTCAGGGTGGTCTGAATCATAGCACAGACGGTCTGACATTTCAAAATAAAATGCCTTTCAGCCAGTGGATTTTGATACTGGACCAGCTGAGAGGAAGGGGCAGCAGCAGAACCAACTGACCTAAAGCTGGTAGGGGAGACCGCATCTGGTGGTCCTCCACACACCCTCTGACTAACAGTCTCTGCACAGTCTCATTCAGTTTCATTAGTAAATTGGGAGAATGGTGATTTCCTCCAGATCACACCTCTGGAATGATCTGTGGTATGAAGGTTAACTTCCTCAGGCCAGGACTGGTTACAGAAGCCTGTGTTTGTTTTGTTATTTTGCTGTTCATGATCAACCCTGTACATGCAGGAACTACACTGTGGAAACTACACTGACATGCATTACAGAAATGTAAACTGTCCCAATATTCTTTTAAAAATCTAAATTTATTATGTGAAAAAAAAAAGAAAATCTATGATTACACCTTGAAAATGAGACAGACAACCAGTGTGGAAATATACATCAGCTGTTACACAGCAGAGCATTAGAGCTCCTGTACACAAACCTAGAAACAGGTGAGCTCAGTGACTGGACGCGCTCATTGGCTGGAGCTTCAGACCGGGTCAGAGAGCTGCGGGATCAGGACCATGAGAGCAGAGACGTTCTGATCTGTGATCTGTGATCGCTCACCTCACACCGTCAGGTACACACTCAGCGTTTTACACCAGCTGTTCACTGAACACTCAGCAAGGCCGGACACTGATTCAGCAGGTGAGGCGCTCGTGGTCTGGTGCGGTAACAGTTTTCTGCTCAGCACAGGTATTTTCCAAAGCGGCTGATTCTACTTTTCATTTCTTTGTGTGCTTAAGATTTAGTTTTATTTAAAAAACACTTTAAAGTTGCCTTCTTTTTCATGACAGTTTTCCAGAATGGAGTACGGACACGATGTGGAGCTGCAGGAGCCTTGTCCGGTCTGCGGAGATAAAGTCTCTGGATACCACTACGGCCTGCTGACCTGTGAAAGCTGCAAGGTAGATTCATTCATTCATTCATTCATACATTCATTCATTCATTCATTCATTCTACTTTTACCGATGCGGTTTTCGTATCTGGACGGTCTTGTGCCGAGGTCAGAACTACATGCCCCTCACGGGAGCGCGCACAGCCCATACCATACATTGTAATGATTTCTGAAGCAAAGTAAAATACCATTTCATCTTCTTTGTCATTTTCTCCAGTGATAATAAATGATCTGAATTTGTCTGAGTATTTAAAGTCATTAGTTTTAATTAGACTCAGGGGGCAGCTGCATTTCTTGATCTGAAAGGTGAAAGTCTTCCCTGGTCTCTCTCCTTCCTCACTTTGCTGCTGACAACAGGAGGAAACAATGAAAACACATTTTATTGGACTATGAGTTACTGTAGTTAGATAAACCTATAATGGCACGTGGATTTCCAGGGTTTGGAAAACATAAATGTAGTGTCAGCAACACAGACAGCATATTTAGGGTGATTTATAATGATGATGATGATGATGATAATAATAATAATAATAATAATAATAATAATAATAATTCTTTCTTGTACTCAAGTTTCTATGTTCTTAAATATACAGTATATGATGAGGAAAAACACCTAGTAATTTTTTTTTCAATGCCACATACACAATGATTAAAAACTGTCGTAACCAAAAGCCACAAACATTAAACAACATTTAAATTTTTTAATGAGACATTAGCACAGAAAAAAAAATGCTTACATCACATTCACGTTACATGAAAAAAGAATGTGTGTTTGAATTCAAATTTTAGAGGCTATAAAAATGTTTACAGACAGTTAAAGAGCTGTTTGATATTTTTGGACATTAGATCCAGGTCTGCGTGGGCAGTAGTTCATGCAACATGTCCTGCTGAGGGAGATGTCCCTGAGGGGTGAAATGAACAGCAGCAAAAGGCACACGATTCAGCATGTTACACACCCCGTCGTACGCAAAGGTCTGAGAAGGACAATCATCAGATGATGCTGTGCCAGGTCCACAGGCCCAGTCTGCTTGAATTCATTTCTGTCTGATGAAACAGAAACGAGCCAGTATAGATAGACAGAGAATAAGAACTGCCTTCTCTAAGTGGATCCCTTCCTTTTCACCAACATTTGCAGGGGTTTTTCAAAAGAACGGTTCAAAACAACAAGAAGTACGTCTGTGCAGAAAAGCAGGAGTGCAGGATTGATAAAGCTCAGAGGAAACGGTGTCCCTACTGCAGATTTCAGAAGTGTCTTCATGTTGGCATGAGACTGGAAGGTAAGGATGGCATCTTTTTGTACAGTACCTGCAAAGTTAACGTGAAATAACTGAACAGCTGCTGTGTGGAAAGCTTTGTACTGACACGTGTTTTCCTGGCATCACATAGGATGTAGCCTAAAATGATCAATTATTATTCATACAAAACATGAATGATGAGTGTAAAACTTCTCTCATATGACCAAAAACATTGTGTTCAAAAAGTGTGACACGGAGCTTTCACCCAGTGCACTGACAGTAGAGAGACAGGACAGAAAATCTGGTCTACATTCATCCTCTTGCCAGCGCGAGCAGGAGGAAAGAGATCTAAGAAATAAGAAGAAGACAATAACAGGACTAATAAGACTAACAACAACAGTAGTAAAACTAATAATAAGACTAATAATGATGGGGGCAGTAGGAGGCCCACAGCCACAGATCCAGACTCTGCTCTGGAGGTAGATGAACCTGCAGAGAGAGACGAGAAAGGACAGAATTACAGCCGAGTTACTTCCTCCCTCTGCTCTCATGGATTCAACCAAATGTTGGAAACCTTTCTGAGCTTCTGCTCTGTGTTGACTTCAATCATTCAAGCTGCCAGTTTCCTGTTCTACCACATCCCAAAGGTGTTCTACTGGATCCAGGTCTGGAGACGGGGCAGGCCATGAGAAGATGTTAATTACATTAACATCTACATTGTTACATACATAGGCACCTAAAGATAAGGGGTCCTAAAGATAAGGAACATGGTGCATGTCAGTCATAATGTTTTCAGGACTGAGAAACAGAAGGTGTTCTAAACGATCTAAAGAGAACTTCTCTAAACAACAACCGACTGTTCTCCTCAGCTGTTCGTGCAGATCGGATGAGAGGGGGCAGAAATAAGTTTGGCCCCATGTACAAGAGAGATCGTGCCCTCAAGCAGCAGAGAAAGGCTTTGATACAAGCTAGTGGATTCAGACTAGAGAGCAGTCCACCTCTGGTCCCCTCAACCCACCTGAGAGACTTTACCTTTGCTGGTGGCCTCAGTCCGGATTCCATCCTTCACAGCACAGCACTGAATGACTGCACCAGCTACCATCCTCCATCACTGTGTCCCCTTCTGCCCTCAAACTCGCCCGGTGCCACCCAGTGCCAGTGCTTCTCCTTTTCAAACTGGACAATCAAGTTGGAGCACTCCAGCGACCGTGCAAGTTCACCAGCCTACGCCGACTCGGACGAGTACTACCGAAGCTCTCCACACGCTCCCAGGATGCCTCGGCTCGTGATGGAGTTCCTGCTCTGTGATCCAGATGAGCTACAGCTGCAGAATAAGATCAATGCTCATCTCCAGCTGGAACAGACTGGCTGGAGGAAACACGGGAACCCCAGCACCTTCGGCCTGATGTGCCTCATGGCTGACCAGACCCTGTTCTCCATCGTGGAGTGGGCTCGCAAATCCATCTTCTTCAAACGACTCAAGGTAAGGTCATCCTTGGTGATTTTGGTTTGGAACCCGTGTCATTTACACTGATTTTTACTTGTTAGCGGTCATCTTCTTCCCTGTCTTTGGTACATTGCTGCCACCTGCTGTAAATTATTGGAACAGTGTGAAACCACAGTCGTCAAACACTCAAAATCAGTATCAATAATTGGTGGAAAACAAATCTGTGATTGCACCAGAGGGTGCTGTCAATATCACTGTGGTGGCTCTGTGTCAGGACTGTTAGATCTGAACATTGCCTGTTCTCCGGGAGATGGTTGTCATGTGTAAGAGACACTCACTAATCCCACTCACTCAGTAAAATCTTTTGGTGCTGACTCATGGAAACACCAGAGGATCTTATGTATGCGAGCGTGTTGAGCTGGCTCAGCTCAAGTGAAAGGGTCTTGTATTCATGATGAGCCTGATACGACCTGTGTGTTCGCTGATTGTTTTTCACTCTTTCTTTCTGCTCCAAGGTGAGTGATCAGATGAAATTACTGCACAGCTGCTGGAGTGAGCTCCTGATCCTGGACATCATTTCCAGACAGGTCCTGTACGGCAGAGAGGGCAGTCTGCTCCTGGTCACCGGGCAGGAGGTGAGGAAGTTCACAGGCTGCACACACCAAACTGTAAAACAAAGATTTGAATGCTTTAATTAACTTTTTACTTTTTAGGACTTTCACCACAGAGACTGGGGTTTGAATACTGTTATATTTACTGACTTGTTAACTCAGTGGGATTTGTCCCGGTATGCTGTCCCGGTTTCGTCCCAGTTCTGTTTTCTTTCCCATCCCCAAAGGTTCACACTTTTTCCCTCAGCGACCATGAGAGAAATATTGTCCAGAACCTGGGCTCCTGATGGGGTCACCACAGGCAAACTGCTGACAGATGAGAGGTCAGGTGGCCATCTTGAACAGGAACGCAAGGGCTCACAATTGTGGCCAATACTGAGTATAGTTCTGTTGCGTAGTACAGAGTGACTTTAATGACCACTCCTGCTCTCAGCACATGGATTCTTTGGTTCAGGTGCAGCTGACAGACATAGCCTCTGATAATGGTCCTACCTTGGTCAGCCTGGTCCAGAGAGGGCAGGAGCTGGTTGAGAAGCTCCACATCCTAAAGGTGGATCGTCAAGAATTCGCCTGCATCAAGTTCCTTATCCTGTTTAACCCAGGTTAGTGACAGCTTTTCCTGTTTATCCATAAAGATTCATTAAGTCTTGGAGATCCACGCAAATTTGGATTCCTGGTGAACTGTGCTTTCAGCTGAAGTTCCTTTGAATATCTCATAATTCCAACAAGAGAACATTTCCAGGGGCACAGGAACCATCTCAGGAACTGTACCAGGGTCTAGATACAGTCCTCAGCCCTTCATCATGGTGTCCAAAAAAAGTTCCCATAGTGGGGATAGTAGGCTACTTTAGAATTTGCTGTGCTTGTCTACAGTTCATTGACAATGAGGCTCCCAGTATCTCAGAGCCAACAAGTCAAAGGCAGAACATATTTATTTCGTTGTGGGGACGTTCTAATGCAGAAATAGTTAACAATACTTTCAACAAGCAAACACTCAGTAGTACAAAGTGCCTCAACAACTCACCAGTTCTCCACTCCATCATATGTAAAACGCTTGACAACCTTTGCTCAATGTGTATTTACGAGCTGTTGCTTTCCCTGTCCCACACTGACCAGATGTGAAAGAACTTGAGGAACATCAGCTCATCGAGAGCGTGCAGGAGCAGGCTGAAGGAGCCCTGCTGGAATACACACTGTGCACCTCTTCTCAGTACCTTGGACGCTTTACTCATCTGCTGCTGTGTCTCTCCGAGCTACGCTCCCTCAGCAGCCTCGCTGAAGACTACCTGTACTGCAGACACCTGAGTGGTGAGGTGCCCTACAACAACCTGCTCACTGAGATGCTCCACGCCAAGTGCACCTGGGCGTGAAGACTCAGAGACGTGCGACTTGTCTGCACATGTTAGCATTTAGAAGCACTAAGCTGTGATGAATGTACTAAACAATGAGCTTATCCCTGATGTTTTTCTGTGCTTTAAGACTGAATTTTAGCAATAATATGCAGAGTACAATATGTAATATTATAAATGGGAAAATGTGACTGATCCACTGATCCATTTAAATGAGTAACATTTTACTTAAAGGATCAATTGGGCCACAAATCCAGCATCTGAAGTTTGACAATTATTCAATTTTTATCTCTGTGCATCTTGTACGGACTTTTCTTTAAAGCCCAGTATTAGTTTATAAATGGTGAAATACTTCTGAGCTCTAGTAGGTCATATTTTCATACCAACAGCAGCAGAGCTGAACATCTCAGCGACAATCTCAGTGAAATTCAGCACAGTCTCCCTGTTGCTTTCAGCCCATTCATCCCAGCATCCATAGGTCATACCTGTGGGTGGAATTTAGTACTATGCATTTCATACTGTCAATCTTGATGTTAGCACAAGGTGGCACCAACGTAAATGAGTTTTAGATCCTACACTTTAAAACACAATGCAAATAAAATGCGTAAAAGTTGATTATGATGGCTCAAGTTGTGAAGCAGAAACCAGTTGTAACACACAGCAGTGACATATTTTGTTTTAAGTCGATGTACACATCCAGCAGTCACTGAGCAATGCTGCCATTTATTAGAACTGTGTTTGTGTTCCCGTGATAAATGGAAGTCCATTATTCACTCTCTTTTAGCTCTGATTTGGTCTCCATCAACTCCAGAGATGAACATCTGGCTGTTTCGCTGCTAAATGCTCTGCTCTGTCCACCAGCTGGTCTCTAACTGGGTCTGTCTGTGTGGTGCAGGACAGCGTTCAGCGGCTTTAACGTACCATTTCTCTGAAAACAGCTGCCTGCTCCTCCCTGAGATGAGGTTGATGAGTGAACTGAGACTCAACCTACGTAAGCAGTGAGCTTAGGAACATACATGCTGTTATACATGAAGCTTGTTATTTAGACCGAGATGAATTAATGGAACACGAGGGCAGTGGATGATGGGAAAGCAGGCCCACTTTCTGCAGTTTAAAGTCAGAGCACATTAAACCTTTGTTATCGGTCACTGAGATCCCACCGATTACACCTTCAACCACCTGTTTTCCTCACTCTGCTTTAATAAAAAGGCTTAATCAACATAATGCACCCATCTTGTTGTGTGGAGGCGCCCTATCTGATCTTCACCTTCACTGGAGCCCATTTCCTACCCGTCCTTGACATCCAGCTGGCATTGAGCTGGCATCCGTCCTGTTCAAGGACAAAACGTGGCAGCATGATTAAACACACAGCGTAACAAGCACAGAGCAGGGCTTCAGCTGGGACGAGGCAGAATCTGATTTAGCAGTACGCTGCCAGAAAGTGAAAAATACTTCATAATTCATTGAAGTTAATGGACAAAGTGAACCAGGTAAAATAATGTTATTGATATAATAATTTAATATCTTTGATTGCACTTCTGATCAGGCTCCATTTCTTTTACTGCTCAGTAGGCTGGTTAAGTACAAAGTATGGGAAATTAGTGAATTAGAATTTGTTGCATTAATACAACTGAGTTAAAGTTGTCATTTTCTGCCACTTATCTGGAGTCAGGTTGTGGTGGCAGCAGGTGAAGTAAGGTAGTCCAGATGCTCTCCCCAGTAACGCTTTCCAGTTTCTCCTGGGGGGGCCCCAAGGCGTACCCCAGAAAAGGTATCCAGGAAGTATCCTGGTTGCCGAATAACCTCAACTGCTTCCTTTCAGTGCGAAGGAGCGGTGATTTTATTCCAAAATTTGACTAAAGTGAAAAGGTCATTGGTAGCTTGGTTCATATACTGGCTTTGTGAATATCTGAATTTTATGTAGCCTACATGAGAATAAAAAGAAGCTTTACTGACTGACAATGAATCAAGATTAGACAAAGCATTGTCAATGAGCACAGCCATCTTTTAGAGGACATGCAGCACTGTTGAAGGTTGGCTCATCCAGGTTACAGTTGTCTCAGATCCTTCCAGTGCTGTCTGTCCATGCAAATAGTTTCGGTTTTATTTGTCCAGGTTTTATTTGTCAAATATCTGTCTCTGACCTCTCTGCTTCCAGACTGTTAAATAAATGGAATTCTATCTGTGCTGCTCACAGCACTGAAAGGTGTGTGTGAAACATTCCTCTGCGTGGTTGTGTGCATGTTGAATGGAGAGCAGACAGGGCACTTTTTTTTAATTCTATGGAAATACACAGGGTTGCATTTTAATGCATATGACAACCCTTCATCTGAATAACTTGAAGTTGCAGTTAAAAATTCAAGGCAACATTGTTCAGTGTATTTTACAGGTTGACATGGGAACAGCACAGAATATGCTCCTGTAAATAAATGCTGTTATTGCTTAGGGATCCAAACTTATCTGAACATTTTGCATGTCTCTATATGTTTTTCAAATCATTTAATTCATTTAATTTTCATTATAAATCTAGTGTTTGTTTGTTGCCCTGTAATAGATCTATCTGTAAACATTTCTTCTTTTTGTCATAGTTTTGATTTTAATTCATATTATCTTCATCATCTCTTTTATATCTCTGATACAATTTCACTTTCAATTAAAAAGGAAAGTGAAAGTGAAAAGTGCTTATTGTCAAATGATTAAATAAAATATGTTGCACTCTCCTTTTTCTTTCATTAATTTTTGTTGCATGATCATGATTAGTATTCTGCACATTTTTACAGAGCCCAGAATGTCTTCTGCTCTGGTTTGTTGTGTTATTTCTCACTACAGTACAAATTATTCAAGTCAGATTATTGGAGTCAAATTATTCGCCCTTTGAATCCAGCTTCATGCCTGTTTGTGAGGCAAAGAGAAGTGAAGAGAGGAGAGAAAGCACAAAACTATGGGAAAGGGAAGAAGTTGACTGTGTCTTTGAAACTGAATATGAATGAGTACAGATAGAGAGAGAAAGGAGCTTGGTGCATCATGGGAAGTCCCATATAATTAAACCAAAACCAAATACAGGAGTAATATGATCTCTTTTCCTGATTCCTGTCAGTACTTGTCTTGAGTTTTTAGAGTCATGGACTAGTTTTTCTGCATCATTACGAGACAGGATGTGCCTGGTTCTTGTAAAATTATGAAGGTCAAAAAAGGCAGTCCTTGAAGTTAGTGAAGTGTGGGAGTTAAAGGACAAGTCTTGACCAAAAATAACTCCAAGGTTTCTTAAAGTGGCATTGAAGGCCAGAGCAATATCATCTAGAGTAGCAATATCATTGAATGCTATGTTTCTGAGGTGCTTGGGGCCAATTACAATAACTTCAGTCTTTTATGAGTTTAATGGCAAATAAATGACTAGTTGTCCAGGTCTTTATGTCCTTTATGTCCTTAAGACATGTCTGAAGTTTAGCTAACGGACTGATTTGTTCTTTATGCATTGGCTTTTCCTGACAAGTACAATTGGGTGTCATCTGCATAAAGGAGGAAGTTTATTGAGTGCTTCCTAATAATGTTGTCTAAAGGAAGCATATATAAGGTGAAAAGAATTGGTCCAAGTGCTGAGCCTTGTGGAACTCCATGCCTAACTTTTGCGAACATGGAGGATTCGTTGTTGATGTGTATGAACTGAGATCGATCTGATAGGTAAGAATTAAAACAGCCTAATGCGGTTCCTTTGATGTAAATTAAATGTTTGTATCTGTGTAGTAGGATGTGACCAATCCTTTGTCTGATGCAGTTACTAATGAGTTAAAATACAGAGAATAAGACAGAAACAAACAAATGAATTAATTTAAAATAACAAATATCACTTTAATAACGTATATGCAACATAATGGGGGCGACTTGGGACCTTTTCAGGATCTCGTTTGTTGTTATATCCTTGTCCAAAGTGCCAATGGGTCTCAAGTCATTTCTCCGGCTGTGGAACTCGGTTTTTCCAACATGTCTCAAATGCAGCATCATAATGAGTCCCTCTTCCTCTGCTTCCCGGAAACGCTTAGTTTTCATTCAGCAAGATGGCGACGTTAACAGTGAGCCGGCCGCCGATCGGGGGTTTCAGTTTCGAAAACTGCAAGAGGTAAGCGGTTTTTCCGTGAATGAAAATCAGGCCAGGGAAACTGCAGCGCTTAGTTCAATAGGTTTTTACCCTTTTTAAAAAATTAAATGTTGAATTTCTGTTCAAAAGGCGTGTTTTGATACGGTTTTCCTAGCGATGCTAGCTCATGTTGACTTGGCTCCCGTACAATGACTCAGGCATTTTCCCCTCGCCAGTCCCCATTATTATTCACTTATCCTCTATGTTTGAACATTATAGCTCGTTTCTTCTTATAGAACAATTATAACTTGTGTTTATTTACTTTTATTTAATTTTATTATTATTAGTAGTAGTATCACAACAAGCTGGCTAGTGTATTACAGCAGGGTCCAAAAGTCTGACACCACATGGGAAATCTTTAATATTTTCACCTAAACGGGGAAAACGACCCGAAAGTCTTAGGATTCAAAAACATTTAAAAACACAAGACGTGATTTAGTGTGTGTTTCTTTTTTTATGAAATATTTTAGATTCGCCTCTATTTCTGGGTCAGTAATCAAATTTAAGGCACTGACCAACCGAACTCCTTGTACACCCTGAGCTAAAGGTCCGATTTCCTTCCGTTGTAATTCTTCCATTAGAGCTTGTGTTCAGATGATACTCAGGTGGGTTTGATCCGTTCAGTCAGTTATAAATAAAGTTTACAGCAAATCATTACTCACTAAGTAGCATTGGGATAGTGGGAAAATGGCATCAGATGTAAATAGAAGTGTCAGAGTTTAACATGTTTTTCTGTGAAAAGAGGGGATTTCTCAGTGTCAGGTGTCTGAGTGCTTTTTGCTCAAACAGTGAAGCTGATTTGTAACGAAAAAAAAAATATATACAAACAATTTTTTTTTTTCAGAAATGCACTTTTGGAAGGTGAAGTTAACAAATTGGGATGCAGTTTACCTGCTGCTCGGAAAACAGGGACTACCATCTGTGGAGTCGTCTTCAAGGTGAGAAGCACAAGCAGGACCACTTCACATCAGTAAGCTGGGCCTATCAGTGCCGTCACGTCGTTTCAAAACAGGAAGTGGAGTGGTGGTACTAGGTGGTTCTAGTGGAACAATGATGAGCACAGTCCACGCAGAGTTAAATCTAATGCACAGGATGATTGTGTAGCAGGAGAGACGGGAATATTCTCTTCTTCATGAACATGGAATATAGGAAAACACAGTTTCCTTCCTTCCTGTTCCTGTTACATGTGAGGCTTATTTTTCTATGTGTGGGTAAAAAAAAAAACAAACCCTGACATGCAACAGGAGAATGGACACCATGAAAACTGCGGTAGCCGAAAGAGAAACAAATGTCGTCTCATGTTTCCGTCCCTCAGGATGGCATCGTCCTCGGAGCCGACACTAGAGCCACTGAGGGCATGGTGGTGGCGGACAAGAACTGCTCCAAGATCCACTACATCTCCCCCAACATTTAGTAAGTGACGGCCGCTCAGGTTGCACGGCAGGTATTCATGTTTACAGAGTTTGGTTATTGGAGTTCATTTGTCCCTCACGCATCCTTTGTGTGTTCAAATGTTATCGTGTTACTGTGCAGCTGTTGCGGAGCGGGAACGGCCGCAGACACGGAGATGACCACTCAGATTATCTCCTCCAACCTGGAGCTGCACTCCCTCTCTACGGGCAGGATGCCACGCGTGGCCACGGCCAACCGCATGCTCAAACAAATGCTCTTCAGGTAGTTCACACTGCAGCGATGCAAAGAGTAGTAGCGACTCTCAGAAATGTGGATGATGTGACTAATCAGTGCTGCTGTGTGTGTGTGTGTGTGTGCGCAGGTATCAGGGCTACATCGGGGCCGCTCTGGTCCTGGGTGGAGTGGACTGTAACGGCCCCCACCTTTACAGCATCTACCCTCACGGCTCCACCGACAAGCTGCCCTACGTCACCATGGGTCAGTGTCACACACTGTATACACAATAAGGAGAACTGTCACAGTCTGCTGCTGTTTTTAATGAACCTTATCTTCTTTGTCAGAAATGTCAGATGTGTGATGAGCTTTGTGGAGAGATGCATTTACCATTACGTCAGTTAGGCAGCATGAAAACACCAAACAGACCCACAAATACACACACACCCCCTCTGCTGTGTCAGTGTGACCTTACAGGGATCAGTGTGTCGCCTACAGTGGAGTCACAGTTCTCTCCACCGACCAACATCGTCATAGATCAGGGTTGAGATCTGGGTCTCAGTCTGATGATGAACACGCAGTTTTCAGGCCACTGATCCGTGTTTTTTTTTTTTTTTTTTTTTTTTTTCCCCCCCCAAAGGCTCTGGGTCTCTGGCTGCTATGGCCGTGTTCGAGGACCGCTACAAGCCTGACATGGAGGTGAGTCCACAGCTCACATTTCATTCCTGTAAACGTGTTTGATCATTCCAAAAAAAAAAAACAAGTGGACCTGACTCGCTGTGAACCTTTCTGCTGAAGGAGGAGCAGGCCAAGCAGCTGGTGCGTGACGCCATCGCCGCGGGAATCTTCAATGATCTGGGCTCCGGCAGCAACATTGACCTGTGCGTCATCACCAAGGGCAAAGTGGACTACATCCGTCCCCATGACGAGGCCAACAAGAAGGGGGTCAGGTGAGGACTCTTGGAAAACTGTTACCTGTAGTCAGATGTCACCCCGGATCTGTACGTCCACGTTATGAGCTGAGTTTATTAACACTGGAATGAATCTCTCACACACACGCACATTTAAATTTTTCTGGAAATCCACTGCTCTTTATTTACCTGTTGCCATGGTGAATCACAGCTCACACAAACAGACTCAAGAGTTTGTTTCTGTTCTGAAACCAAAAAGGCGTGAGTTAGTCGTACAGCACAGGAGGAACATCATGTGGTCCGTTGCCTGAAACATCATGTCGCGTCTCACGTCATCACAGAGCATGTCGGGATATTTCTCACTAACTTGCCATCACTTGAGGAAATAGGCGAGTGACTAGTTGCTTGTTCTGTTTTAAAGAGTAAGTGAGCTGGAAGCCTTGCAGCTGTGAGTACAGACGCAACCTGTGTTGGTAGAGTGCAGACTTAACAGCCGCCGTCTCTCACGCTGAGCTGACTTCACTACTAACCCTCCTTTATTTACTTATTTATTTAAAATCCAGCTGCTTGACTGGCTTAGTTTGAGCTTCGGTGACTAATGCGCGTGGCTGTGTCGTGTTGGGTTTGTTGTGTTCGTGGCATGCCGTGCTGACGGAGATGAAACGCGTGCGTAGAACCACATTCAGCAGGACTTTGAATGTCACTCAACAGCACCTCGCTTCGAGTGAAACTCATCGCTCCACCTGTTTTATTTCCTTTAACTGTAGAACCGGGGACTACAAGTACAAAAGAGGCACCACGGGCGTGCTGACAACGGTGGTGACCCCTCTGGACCTGGAGCTGGTGGAAGAGTCTGTACAGACTATGGATACCTCCTAAAATACTCGGGTTTCTTGCCGTGTATCACTAACCCCTCAGAATTTGTAAAACAAATGGCACGTGTTTTTTTTTTTTTTTTCTTCCATGGTTTACAATAAAAGCGTTTGGGTTGATTCATGTTCTGTGTCATGTGTCTTTAAGTTGTTTTGTCTTTTAAAGTAGTTGAACTACAAATAAAAGAGCTGCGTCCATTCATTCAAGAAATGATATATTGCATATTCGTCAAAGCAGGATTCAATAAACCCATCTGGTGCCAGGGAGCAGCTGGAGGTTGGATGGCGACTGGATGAGGAGCATTTAATTTAATACAGTTCTCAGAACTGCTCCTAATGTGGAGCTGAACCTCTGACCACTCCTTCATCTCATACACAGCATCATTTCCAGTATGTTCTCTTTCCGAGAATCTAACCGAGCTCTGACTTCATGTTAAACTTCTAAGAAATGATCAGATTTCTAAACCATCATAACTGATTCCATGACTTTTCTAATAATAAAATATGTTTAACCTTTATTAAAACATAATATTTGAACAAAATATTTTCCAGACTTAACTTTGAATGGGTGCTGAAGCCTCATATTAACATCAGATAAACTTTGGAAAACCTTTATTTAAAAAAGAGAGAGGGAGGCATCAAGTAAAAATCACCTACAGAGGTTTTACCGTGTGCTCAGGGCCTTTAACACTTTAAAACAAACATAAGAAATCCTGACTTAAGTTATCAGGATAAAACTGTAGTGACTGGAAACGTCCATCATCAAAATGAGAGGGCTTTGTACTGAACTATAAAAGGTTGTCGACTTCAAAATAAAAGTCTCGTGGACAGCTATGAGGCTTTCTCTTAGCAGATTTTGTTTTTTCACAAGACACATGTCTGTGTGTGTGTCAGTGTGTTGGTTTTACTATTACTAGAGGAAACAGGAAACAAATCATAATTTGAATAACAACAAAACACTTTTTACCACAAATTCAAAAAACAAAACAGGAAACACTTTTCACACAGAGATAGATTTAATGTCACGTTCCACGGTTGGTAAAAACATAATGTCACAATTCAATAAGTACAATACAACATGTAGATGGAGATACAGGATATAAGCTGCTGGAAGGTGATGATGACATTATCTTATTGGCAGAGAATACAAGTTGGTTTAACAACTGAATGAGAGCAATGTTCAGTTGTTCTGTGTGGCACCGTGCATTACATGTGTTCCTTACATAAGAACATCTTTAAATATATTCCGGTTTATCTTTCACAGCATCTCATTTCTATGGTGTTTACGTTTTCACAGTAAGAATGGTCTATATTTGCACATAGAAACTAAATCAGAAACCAACTCACAGCGCTCAGTGCTGCGCTGTTCCTGCAGCTCCACAGGGGTGAAGATGATGATGATGATTTATACTCTTCATCTTTTTTTTATTACACAAAAGATGTTTTTTTTTTCCTTCTTAGTTAAACACTGTTAATGTTACGCAACATATAACTATTTAGGCAACGTACAAATCATGAGAAAACTCAAAATATAGTGAGTTAACTGATGAAGAGAAAGTCAGAGGTCGACAAAGTTTGTGAGCAACAACAATGAATCAGTTCACTCACTGAGAGAAGCCTGTGAGAACAAAGACAAGTCCAGAGCAGCTGTGGTGGGTGATGGTTTCTTAGGCCTGTTACATGAAGATCACAACTACACTGTCATATTACCCAGAATCAACACTGTGATCCGGATTTAAAGGGCTTCTGTGGATATTTAGTACTGCTCTTCTTAATGTTAGGGAGTTTACAGACAGGGGCTGAGATAGCCTGACTTCAAGCTCCAGAATCCTCCTAATCCTATTTCCCACCATGCAACTGGAAAATGTCATTAGACTCCCCCCTCCCTCCCTCCTTCTGACTCCATGATGGATCAATAACTTTATCTCATCATTACAGAAGCAGAAATGAATCTAATCAGGTCTAATATTTGTCTTATCAATAGGGGGTGGGAGGCATGTTGGGGTACTTCAAGCTCCAACTTTATTAAACCTCTTCCTGTTGACATCTAGTAATAACAGTAGGGTAGGACACACCTCTCCATTACCACATTAGCCACTGTGAGCTCCACTGGTTCTGTCCAGCAGATGGCGATAGCGTGACAGCGGTGAGATGACTGGAGGATAAACGTCTGTATATTATCCCCTGCTGTAACTCTCACACAGGCTGAGGACCTTTGAGCGTTGAGCAGAAAAGCAGACTATGAAAAACAAGTCAAGACACTCCTTTTATTATGTAGATGAAAAACAAGGAATGAACGTGCATGTATATTGAATTTAAATGTTTAAATTTGAAATGAGCCGTTTTGGTTTTAGAGGATCCTTCTGTTCTGGGAATAAAGAGTCTGTTAGCTTCCAGGCTGAGCTGATGGATGGAGTGTGTCTGCTTCTCTAATTCAGCTGCTGAGTAAATGCATGTCTTCTATAGCTGGTGATAAAACATTGCTCGAGGCACCAGCAAGATAAATAAATGCCAACACAGTTTACATTTAAACTATGTCTTGGCTCAAAATAAGAATAAAAATACTGTAAGCCACAAACAAGCAGGATAATGAAGCGGTTTATATCTGTACAACTGTATGGCTCATTATGGATCATCCTCCAGTTTGATTCCTTTCATCATGATATGTTCAGATAATTAAAGCTGAACTGATCAGTATTTTTTTTTAAATGAACAATTCCTAATACTGATTCAGGGTCACATCCAGAGTCCAGTTGTCGGTTACGTACCTTTAAACTGGTTTCAGGCCTGATAATCAATTTGCACTAGCAAATACTGCAAGTATGATCAGAGTTAGCACAGTTAGTTGGTGAACATAGTGGAGCATTTAGCTGCTAAAGAGTTAGCTATTTCCCTCAGGAGCTGGTGGAGACCAAAAACAGAGCTAAAAGGAGAGTGACTATTTGACCCAAACATGACTCCAAATAAATGATACTGTTGTTTTTTGTCTGCTCGATGAGTACACCGTTAGCTAACATGTTCGCTCCAGTTTGCTCCAGGGTTTATTTTGTTAATATTGTTGATGAAAATGGTGATGAAATATATTCATCAAGCAGCTAGGTCCAAGCTAGGGCTACCTACTAGTGTGCATTTTAATACCAGGGCTGTAGGAGCTCAGACAAATAGCTGGTGATGAGGGGAAAAAAAGAACATGGCGGCAATGAAACGGGCTGACATTTGGATGCTACTGAGAGAAAAAAGTGAGAGTGTAATTTTGTTGGGAGAGAGAGTCCTGAAGCTACAAAATTGATGGGAGGAAAACCCCAAACCAGCACCACTGAGAAACTGAGGTACTGCGAACTACTGAAAGAAGTCATGTGATGTGTGCGATAGCAAGCACGACTTCATAACCAAACACAGCTGATGGTCAGGGATTGTCAATGCCAAGTACCGGAGTCTACTCGCAACATCTGCTGGCTATTAAAATGCTACGCATTATGTAGAAGATGATTTTGGGCTTGAATAAAGTCTGATGGGTGGCAACTGAATTGAACTGAATTGAAAAATACTACATTATTTGGAGAAACCAGGCCTTGAGCTTTACAACCTGAAAATAATGAGAACATTAAACGATTATCTTCGAGGAACTGGGCCGAGACACGTTCAATCATCACAGTCACTCTGGCTTCCACACAGACGACCTTCTGCCAGAAATAAATATACAGTATGTATCACATGTCAAGCTGTTTAGCTCGTCTCCGTCACACTACACTAACTGCAAGCAGCTGAGCAAAGCTGTATTCTTCAGAAATCACTTTCAGAGAGATGTGACTCAGTAATCACTAATAAGTATTTACTAACTGTCCCTTTAGACCCCGAAATTGATGGTTAAAAAAAAAAAAAAAAAAAACTTATGATAGATAGTTGATAAATATTCAAACTGCCCAGCTCTGCTGCACACGTTACCTGAAACACAGGGCATGAACTTGGAATGCAACCCCTCCCGTGGAGTTATACACAAAAAACAACAACAACAAAAAAAAAAAGCTTACAGAAATCTGTGGTAGTAGTAAGACGCAGCTCTCTATCCTCAGCTAAAGAAAAGGACAGAAATGCAGTCACTTCTCAACTGAACGAGTGTTGTGTCATAAACTTTCCGTGAGTGGCAACGTCGCTAAAGCATCTCTTGACATCCTTCCGTGACAGAAAAGAAGTGGGGCTGTCTGGACGTGGAAACATCGCAGTCCACTTGTGCTCGTTTTCATCTCTGTTGAGATGCAGGCAAAAAACGATTTTCTGCGAGACCAGGCAGAGCTTACGTCTAAGCGGTTTCAGGTTCCTCGGGCCGAGGAGGAGGCTTGGAGAAGGAAGTGGCGCTCAGGTGCTGGACATCCACATGTGCATCTGTTTGGCGATCTGCAGCACAAAGACGATGTCCGGCCGCTGGTCTGGGTCCGGGTTGATGCACATGCTTACCAGGTTCCGCAGCTGTGGAAAGCGGGCCTGTATTAATTGACCAGTGTCACCCAGTGCAGCAGTTTTAATCTTTGAAGTAACAGTGAATAATCAGAGACAGAAAGAACTGGAGTGATGCTTATTAATACTCTTAACTGGTTTATGTTACCGTGCAGTAAGACCATGCATTCTCCCAGAGAATTATATAAATCATGGACTGAAGCAGTGGAACAGTGGGTTCTTTGTTGCTGTACCTTCTCAGAGTAATGGTCAGGTGGGAGGGGAGGGTAATCGCACTGCTCAATCTTCTGGCAGAGGGAGAGGAGGTTCATCTTGTCCCCATAAAATGGACTCTGCAGCGCCGCCATCTAGAGGAAGAGGAGTACAGGCTATACAGACTAAGATATGAGATCTGGCAAATGAAATCTTTTGGGTGAAAGAACTGAACTGAATCACTTCCTGAAACAACCTCTTCATCCCTCTTTATTCCTCAGTTCAGGTGAGCTCTCTGGACCTAGCTTGGACTGTCTCAAATCCTCTCACTGAGAAGATAAAGCACCAAATTCAAACTGTTCATGCTGTTATGACTCCATTCGCAGTGATTTCAGGACTGGTAATTCTGCTCAGTCTCTGATGGAGACTTGAAAACCTCCAGCACGCACAGACCAGCTCCTGGACACAGACGGCTGTGGACGCACCGTCTCTGGAGACGACTGTCTCAACAATGGCTTAACAAATTCCAATGAAATCTAAGGAAACGTGACTAAGAATGGGAGTTATTATGTTCACAGTGGTGGCAAGGAATCTTTATGGAGAGATGCTTGGGAAAGGGACTTTATGTCAAATTAAATGAAATGATACATATCACAAGTTCATCTACGTAAAAGAACACTGTTCTCATTCTTAAAGACATTTCTAAACTGAGGGTATTATGCTTCTGCAATGTTACCGGGTGTGCTTTTTATAAAAAATATTTTTTTTCCATTGAAAGGCGACTGCTTCCTGCCACAGAGGATGTTGCTCCTTTCCCCCCTCCATTTCCTGTCTCTATCAGTTTAAAAAACAAATACTTTCTGCTAACAGCCAAGATGTACTGTGACCACAATTAAGTTCCACATGACTGAAAACCGCCTGAATAAAACTTATGAACACGTCAGTTGAAATGTGTCAAGGTGTCTTGAGGCAAAGGTTGTCGACCTTCGGCTGTTCCAGTGCAGTGTTTTTACTGGAAGTTAGGTAAGTAAGGTGGTGTTCATCACACAGCTGATGTATTACAGTTACACAGGTTTTTTTCCCTATTTTTCTGGTCTCTAAGTATACCAACAGGCACGGTGAGACCACAGGCCACAGAAAAACACAAGAGGAAGTAACATTAAAGATGGAAGTCTGTATGAAAACCATAGTCATGTGTCTGTATGAACACTGAAAGTGTTTCTGCGTGCTGTGATCCTTCCTCCTGATACTGCAACATTAAAAGATTTCGTCCTAACGTTCTTTCAGTGTAAAAGATGGAGGGCCAAAACCACAGTCCTCATTCTGTGTAAAACCACATTCTAAGGTTTATTTGAAGCTAATTTGAGCCTCCAGCCTCCACGTAGGGATCTTCCAAACTTACAGTCTCTTTAGCGCAGAATTCCTTTTTAGTGTTTCCACACAGTCTTTATTTGCTGCAGCTGCAGTGGACAGATAGTGATCCAAAGAGGGAATTTCATACTAAACTCGATTTTGACTAATTGAGACAGCTGAAGCCTCACATACACTTTGGAAATATTTTTGGAAACATCACTGGAAAAATGATTAACTTATCCCTTAAGTGTCTCAAGCTTAGTGAGCCAGTGTGCACAATACCAGGGCCTTGGTACAGCTAAAGAGAGAAGAGAGAGCTGCGTTTTTCATGAAGTCAGAATACCTATGTGTCTGTGAAGACCAACAATCACAAATCAGTTTTGTGCAGACCAAACAGCAGCTCCAGTCTGGTGCTTTGAAGCCTGTTACAAGTGTATCTGCAACTATTAGTGCTAGAGATAATACAATAAGAGAGCAAACCCTTTTAGTCTTCCATCAAACCTTTGCTGTGTTTTTATTGCGTTGTGTTTCCTCCAGGTTATGTAAAGCCTAGATTCTTTGACATTTTATCAAATTAAAACCTTACGCAAGTCACTTTAAGGGCAACGGCCGTTCTGCCTCAATGGATGAACTGGAGCAAGTCGAGAAACTGAGTGATAGATGCCTTGAAGAGAGAAAAGGGAGCTAGAAAAAAAAAAAAAAAACTAGCCAAAGAAATGGAACCTGGAGTCTGAAGTGGTCATTCTGAGCTGGAAGTGAAACAGCTGAGAGGGAAATAGCTGCAGAAGCTTTCCAGGGGAACAGATTGATCATCTCTGTGATCTGATGCAGTACACTCACATAAACCAATCAATCAATCAATGTACAAAAACAAAAAAATATTCCTGCCTGGTACTAAATCTGTTTGACTTTAATGGACCCATGAGGGTCTTTGGGACAAGCTCTGGGCAAAAATTACTGTAGTTGTGCACATTAAACAAAAGAAAGGAGAATCGAATTGTTGTATTGAAGTTTTGGTTTTATATATAAATATATATATATATTTTGGGATGTAATAAACTTTACAGTCCTCCAGGGGACACAAGCTGCATTTTTTTAGCTTTATAGGGTGAGGAACTTAAAATGTATGTGACTTACCTCATACAGAAGACATCCCAGGGACCAGATATCTGACTTAAAATTGTATCCGTTCTCATGTATCCTCTCAGGTGACATGTAGTAAGGTGTCCCCACTGGGAGAGAGAGAGTAAGAAAAACTAAAATCAATTTTAAAAGATTTAAATTGTAATTTGAGTTATCGGTTCCTTACTGTAGCAAAGAAGTCCATAAAAAAACTCACTGAACCAGTTATTATTACCTTAACACACACACCAAATAAACAGCTGACATATTATTAATGAGATTCCATTTACTGTTAGTTGCAATCAGTATCAGTAAAATATGGCAAAATTGAGCAGTAATCTATTGTTTTGCATGATCTGCACCAATGTAAAGGGCTAATGTAAAAGAAGAACATTCATCCATGTATGTTATGTATGTACATGTGTGAATGTGCTTTACCTAAGGAATGAGCTGCAGTGGTTTTAGAGCTGAAAAAGCGGCCTAACCCCAGGTCACCCAGCTTTACCTCCCCCGTGGCTGTTATGAACACGTTGGCTGGTTTAATGTCTGTTCACACACACATTAAAAAAAAACCAACACATATATAAAAGAAGCAAGAAGTTAAGAAATACAAATACGAATGCAAAACGGATGAGATGTTTGGTGGAGCAGAGGGATGAATGTGGACAGAGAGGAGGGTGAGTAAATGTGTGAGTAGCTGTTTACCACGGTGCATTACTCTACGTGAGTGCATGTGCTCCACAGCACTGCAGAGCTGCACAAAATATTTCCATATAGTCCTCTCCGGGATCAGCCGCCTCTTCTTTTTGAAGTACTAAAGAGGCAGAAGATGGAATCGTTAGTTCACAAAAAAAGTTCCAGAGCTTATCTGAAATGTGCCACATGTGTAGAAAACATATGTGGCATAAATTCAGTGGAGAACTTTGGAGAACTGGGTCAGGACAAAGCGGTTTCAATTCCTAATGTTTACACGCAAGTGATTGACTAACAAATCGAAATATTTTTATTCCTGAGTTTTGGCCACAATCTGGGGTAAGAAACATGAGTAATTTCTGACCTTTATCATCTGGGAGAGATCTCCAGCATCTGCCAACTCCAGCACAATGTTGAGCTCGCTGTCTTCAATAAAGGAGTCTAGGTATTTGATTACATTGGGGTGATTCAGCTGCTGTTGGGGACAAACAGGAGACAAATGATTGGAGACATTTTTGAATCCATCACACTTAACACAGCGTTCAAATGCAATGTCAGCTTTTGTGTTTGTTCTTCCGTGTATCTCTAAAAACAAAGCTGGAAAACTTCTCAACAAGGTTTTACCTTCAGTAAATCTATCTCTTTGATGCAGTCCTGACGAGCTTTGGCATCCATCATCTCAAAGATCTGCGGTGACAAAGATAGAAGTAAATAAAATTTAAAAAAAAAAAATCGGTTAAATCGGCCAAAACAAAAAGATGTTTAGTTCACAATAATAAACAATATAAAATCCTCACTTTAGAAAAGCTAAAATCAAAGAAAAGTGGCAGAAAAATGACTAAAACAATTAATCTGTTATCAAAACAGTTTAGTTAATTATTGAAATCCTAAATGAAACTACACGCACTGTGTTCATAAGAAGTGCAACTGTGTGAATTGAGAAAGTCGTGGACAAGTGGAAGACACACTGCAGAGCACTGTACCTGGACTTTCTTGAGTGCGACCAGCTGTCCCTCCAGCAGGTACGTGGCTTTGTAGACCTCACTGAACTGGCCCCGGCCGATCTTCTTCTCTATGCGGAAGTTTGCCAGAGTGCAGCAGTACTTACAGCTCGGCATGTTTTTCTGGATGACAAAACACCGTAATGAAAGGTTTAATAACTGTGTGTTATAGGGCTTAGCTGCATCAAATAAATCTCACTCTCTTAAGAAAAAAAAAAAAAAAAAGACTACTGGCTTAACTGTAGCGTTTTAACCATGAGTCACCCCGAACTACAGCCAAACACTGCTGCTGTTTATTTCACAGATTCATTGGTCTGGGCTGCCCTCACCTTAAAAAAAAGAAAGCTTTGACACTTCAACTGTAGCGAGCACAGTGACATCTGCAGCCCTTCCAGCCTGGGACCAAAGCTCTGCGTCACCTACCTGATTTTTAATGGTTTTAATGGCTGAGTGCCATTCTAGTTCTCCTCTCTTCATCCCACTATCATATAGTTTAGTTGCAAAACTTTCCAAACCATCAAACTGTATGCAGCCCTTTCTGAAGCACCAGTGACCTCTGAAGCGTGAGACCTCATCATGGCATGGTGGGTTTTTTTGTTGTTGTTTTTTTTTTTAAATTACTTTATTGATCCCTCCTGGGGAAATTACTCTCTGCATTTTACCCACACCAAGCGAATGAAACACACACAAGCA